>SJYW01017354.1:210971-235916 GCA_006410735.1 Raphicerus campestris
GGGGCTGTTATCAATTTTTGTAGTCTGCTTCCTTTCCCACCCCAGTATCAAGGATGGTTGTTAAGTTGCTCAGTCGTGTCTGACTCTGTGACCCTATGGACTGTAGCCCGCCAGGCTCCTCTGTTCATGGGATTTCCCAGGCAAGAGTACTGGAGTGGGTTGCCATTTCCTCCTCCAGGGGATCTTCCCCACCCAGGGATGTGTCTCCTGCATTGGCAGACAGATTGCAGATTCTTTACCACTGACCCACCAGGGAAGTCATTATTGATGATAGGTATAAGTTGTTGTTGTTTTTTTTTTCCATTTATTGTTCCTAAAAGGAGAGCATTCCCCAGAAAAGATGAAGTCCTTTATGCTGCTGGACCTTCGCAAGAGCTGATCCCTCTGCCTGGAGCACCGTTCCTCCGTATCTCACAGAAGGCCTGGCCCTTCAGCCTGTAGCTCAGGTCTCTTTCCTTTGCACCCTTGGGCTGCCTCAGGCATCCTGGCATCTTCCAAGCTCTGTGTTGGGGACTTTTCATTTTCTGCCCTCATGGGGCTCAACCCCCTCACGTGTCCCTGCAGTGGACAGGCTCCATCAGAGGGGCCCACTGCCATGTGGCCAGCAGAGTGAAAGAGAGTGGTGTCCCCAAGCTGTCACCACTCCAGGCAGCCTGGAGGACCAGCCCCAGGGACTCAGAAACACAAATCAAATGTGTCTCCTTCAAATTAAGCCCACATTCTGGTCTAGTGGGGGCAGAGCTATTTCTTAGCCAATAAATATTAATAAGAAAAATAAACCAATCTTTTAGGCTTCTTCCCCTCAGCTTCCACCCCAGGGTCATAAATTATGTACTGCCTGCGTCTGTTTTGACAATTGTGATAAAGTGGGCTTCAGATTTGGAAAGCATTTTTCTGGAAAGACTACAGCATTGAATGTTTTCCATACGATCGTCCCTCCTTCCCACCCCCCACTATTTTCCATCTTGGAGGAGGATTTTACTGCAGATTTTCTACTCTAGAGTTTTGTTACCATGTTTTTGCAAAACAATGGTTTTTTAAAAAAATGACCCATATCACAAGATCTTAGAAAAGCTCTCCTGGCAGTGGGGAAATGGGCCGTGACCGCCCCCGTCTAACAGCCCCTGTGCATGGACTTTATCCTTCAGGGCCAGTTACCTTGTCCAAACACCAATTCCCCCAACAAAATCCAGCTTCTTCTTGAGAGCTCCGAGTGAGGCTCTGGTTTCTTTCTGCCTCTCCTGGCCTTTTCCCTTCACTCCTGTAGACACTTGGAATCAGGACTAAGAAAGGAATCTTCTCATCGCCCCTGCTTTCCATCTAGAATGGATTCCAGTCTTGCTTTTTCCACTGGTACCCACCCAGTCTAGTTTCAGCCCCCAGCTCAGCAAGCCAAAACGTTGAGATGCCAAGGTTTGCAGCCAAGAGAGGGTTGTTTTCAGGAGGAAGACAAGAGAGGAGATGCAAAGGCAAATCTCAGAAATAAACCTCTAAGGCAGGGGTTGGGGTATTTATGGGATGATCACTAAAGCAGCAGGGCAGTCCCAGCATGGGGAAGTTTGGTGGGTGGAGGGCAGCGATTGGAAAAAGATGCGGTGATGGCGATCCTTGTTCTGTGGAGGCTTATCCAAGCTATGGGCATCCACCAGGTCAAAACAGGGTAGGAGCGGAGGGTGTAGTTCTCGGCCCTTTGAAGTCAAAGGTCACTCAGTGGACACCCATGCACACCCAGTTGGAAGGTGGGTGATTTCCATCCAATCTTAAGGAGCTCGGATCCAACTGGATGGAGCCGATCCAAGTTTCTGGAAAACAGCAACTCAGGTGAGCACCTTCTTGTTTAGGCTACGTGCGGCTTGGCGGATCCTCAAGTCTTTTGTAGACGATTTTGATTCGGAAAGACAGGAGAAATGGATTTGGCTAATGGTTCTCCAGTCATCACCATCGCCACCCCTAGGTGTCAGGCACCTTTCCCATCTCTCTGTCCTCAGCGCTGCCCTTCCCATTAGCCTCTCCTCCCGGCGCTCCTGGGCTTCCTTTGTTGCTGTTGTTCAATTGCTAAGCTGTATCTCTTTTGTGACCCTATGGCCTGTAGCCTGCCAGGCCCCTCTTGTCCATGGGATTTCCCACGCAAGAATATTGGAGTGGGTTCCCATTTCCTTCTTCAGGGGATCTTATGGACCCAGGGACTGAACCAGCATCTCCTGCATTGGCAGGTGGATTCTTTACCCCTGAGCCACTGAGGAAGCCCCAACTTCTTTTAGCCATCACTGAGCTGTTACCTGCTACCTGCATGAGCGAAGTGCACAAGCCCAAGCTGTACCTCCAGTGATTTTTCCATGTCTACACCTGTGGAACCTTAGATTGAGATATAGATTGCCAGCAGGCCAGCAGTTCCCTTGAGCTCTCCTGTTGGTAACCAAAGGTTAATTATCCTAATCACTTCTATCAAGGTTATTTTCACCTGTTCTTGAACTTCTAAATGGAATCATAATCTAGCTTTTCTGTTTTCTTCTCATCATTATGGCCATGAGATAAATCCTATTCATTGTGTTAGAAAGTAGATTTTTTTTCGTGACGAGGAAGGATTCCACTGTCTGTTCTTTTGAGTTGCTTTAATGATATGACATACTGTAGTCCTGCATGGCTTGTAAACAACAGGAATGTATTTCTCACAGTTCTGGGGACTGGGAAGTCCAAGTTCAGGTCAAGGTCGCAGCAGTTCAGTGTCTCATGAAGTGCAGTTTCCTGGTGCATAGCCGTCTTTTTGTGTTTTTGCTGTGACCTCACATGATGGAGAAGGCGATGGCACCTCACTCCAGTACTCTTGCCTGGAGAATCCCATGGATGGAAGAGCCTGGTAAGCTACAGTCCATGGGGTCGCTAAGAGTCGTATGTGACTGAGGGACTTCACTTTCACTTTTCACTTTCATGCATTGGAGAAGGAAACGGCAACCCACTCTGGTGTTCTTGCCTGGAAAATCCCAGGGACAGAGGAACCTGGTGGGCTGCCGTCTATGGGGTTGCACAGGGTCGGACACGATTGACGCGACTTAGCAGCAGCAGCATGTGATGGAAGGGGCAAGGTGTCTCTTTTATAAATAGTACTGATACCATTCATGAAGATTCCACTCTCATTTCCTAATCACCTCTTCCACGACTCCCACCTTCTAACATGATCACATTGGGGTATGTTTTCCAACATATGCATTTTGGAGGGACATAAGCATTCAGTCTGTAGCATCTTCTAAGGAAGAAAATTTATCTATACTGCATGATTTATCTTTCTACTTTTAATGGGCATTTAGTATTGATAATTCCCAGATTCTTTTAAAATTCCAAATAATTCTGTAAACATCCTTGCACCTAATTTTCGGTGGAAAGAAGTTTTAGTTTCTCTTAGAGATAAAGCCCAGAGTAGAGTTTCCAGGTCATACAATATGTATGTTTAGCTTTAGTTGATTTTGCCAAATAGTTGTCTAATGTGGTTGAACCAGCTTACGTTCCCACCAGCCATGTAGGAGGGTTGAAGCTATTCCAGATCTTCATCAACACTCTGTTATTGGTTTTAGACTTGTGTTTGTGTACACTTGAGTGCACGTGTGTGTGTTTGGTCCATTAAAAAAATTGAGTTATCAGCCTTTGTGTTGTAGGAATTATTTATATATTTTGGATATGGGTCTATTTTCATATATATATGTGACAAGTATCTTTTCTCAGTCCACAGCTTGTTTTATCACTCTCTTAACAGTATCTTTTGATGAATAGAAGTTCTTCATTTTAATGAAGTCCAATTTATCAATCTTTTTTTTTAATGGCTAGTGTTTTTTGGGTGACATATTTGAGAAATCTTTACCCAAAGGTCATGAAGATATTCTCTTATGTTTTCTTCTAGAAGCTTCACGGTGTCACATTTAGATTTATGAACCATGTCAAATTAATTTGTATATACTTTGCAAGGCTCACCTTGACTTTTGAAATCGCATCTTGCTTGGTACTCACCCCAGCTTCCTATTATGAATTAGCTTACTTTTTTGTATAGTCACAGTCATCTATTCAAAAGTCAGGTCTGATCACCTGACCTTTCTGCTTAAACCCATTTTGTGTTTCTTTGATAGTAAAGTCTAAAGTCCTTAGCATGGACTCAGAATCAGATTCAGGATCAGACACATATTATCTTTCTAGCTTCATTGCCTATTAAGCAATTAGTGGATATTATACTCCAACAACAAAAAATCTGAATATTTACTTTATGTGTTGAATTGTGTCCTAAAGAAGAAATAACTATTGATGTTCTAAACCTCAACTCAGAATGTGGTCTTACTCCAGGGCAGAAGGTAAGCAGTTCATCGTGGTGGTCTTTCTCACGTCTGTACATCCAAGATAGCTCCTGGTTCAGACTGCTAACATTGAGCAACAAGCGACCCCAAAAGTTAGTGACTTAAGATGATCATTTCCTATAGTCTCTCTAGGTCCTGTGGGTTTGCAGGTCTTCGCTGGATGGTTCTTGCTTGGTCTTCCATATAGTTGAAGTTGATGGCAGCTGGGGGTGGGGTCATTTGAAGACCTGTCTGAGCTAGACAACCAAGGTGATGTCTTCACCAGTGTCTGGTGCCTTGGTTGGGTGGATAGAATTCCTGGGAGCTGGCTGGGTCTCTCTCTTCCTTTAGCTGCTCTTGGCTAGCTTGGGCTTCCCCACATCATGTCAGTGTTAAGGTTATCATGCTGCTCAGTGGAATCTGGTTTCCTTGAAAATGAATGTGCCGGGAGGTCAAGGAGGAAGTTGCAAGTTGTTCTTCCGAATGCAGCCTGAGAAGTCATGTAGTATCACTGCCTCCATGTTCTAGTCGATAAAGCACAAGGACCAGCCTAGGTTCAAGGGGCAAAGGTTATGCAAGAGTGTGAAGCCTGGGAGACATGGCTCATAAAGAGACTAGTTATGATAGCTCCTTTGTGTATCCACCTTAGCTGTGGACAGGTTATTTTTTGTCCCTGGAAGGCTCTAATACGAATCAGGAAAGGGCATTTATTAGACCAGTTATTTATTTTGCAATCAATTTACTATTACATAAAGCATGCCCACTTCTGATATCTAGATTAAAAAAGGGCATAAATGAACCTAAGAATGGCCTAAAGTTCCACCTTCAAATAATCTAATCCATGCAGAATATGGACTATCTCCTAGAGAGTACCTGGGAACTTCAGGTTAGGAAGCACCAGAATAGATTATCTCATTTTAATCTCATGTTAATACTTAGTATTTTCAATGGCTCTCATTCAAACAACCATGTCACAGAACTAAGATGTATTATACACATTTGATAGAAGAATAGATAGATTTGTTGGAGAAGCAGACCAGTCTCCTTAAGGGAATAGCTCTTCTGTGGCTGAGCTGAGGTTCAAATCTAGACAGTGTGATTCAAAATCCACTTGTAGGTTTAACTAGAGTAGATTTCTTTTGATAGCAGGTTGATGTCATACGTAACAATACTTCCCCTCTGTGTCTGCACAGACATCACTAATCAATCATGGTGCCTATCCTGTTGAATTTAGACACTGTCTTATCGTTATTCTCAATCTAACCCTCTACCAATAACTTGAGGCCCAAGATAACATCTGCTCACCATCCTGGTTTCTATGTGTTGCCTGTTTGGGGGGCTAAGCAAGGCCCTGCAGGTATCTTGGGTTATATTTTGGTGGTTCTTTCCATATTGGGAAAGATCGTTTCTTTTTTTATTTCATTTATTTTTAAACATAAGGAATATTCTCTGTTTACTTGATTCTAAGGTGCACACCTCCCCCGCCTCCTATCCACTTGAACATTTTTGACTTGGCATGTATCTTGTGGTGCTCTTTGTATGCACTCTGTGTGGTGCTTTTTCCTTTCACCGTGAACCACACCTGTTGATATTACGTTGTTCAGTGGACAGCATTTTAGAGCTGAAGACTATGTATCTATTCATTCATACTCTGTGTGAGACTGGGTACTGGGAAGTTGGCCCACATCAGTGATCACGGTCCAGACTCAGTGCTTGAGGATGGAGTTCCTCAGCTTTGGTATGAGTGACATTTGGGGACAGATAATTCTTTTTTTTTAATGGCAGATTGTGAGAGACTATCCTGTGCACTGCAGATTGTTTAGCAGGATACCTGGTCCACAAGGTCAGATGCCCGGAGGATCCCCACCCCAGCTGGGACAACCAAATTATCCCTAGGCGTTGCCAGATGTCCCTTACTGTGGAAAAACACCCCTCAATGAGAACCAGAGCTCTGGAAGGTAGAGGTCATTAAATCTTCTGTCTCCTGTCACTCATTCATAAAGTGGAGATTTACCCAAATTGAATCTAGGTAAATTTTCTTTTACCATGTGCCTTAGGAATTGAGGAGGTTTCCCTAGTGGCTAAGATGGTAAATTATCTACCTGTAATGNTGAGGAAGGGTTCCACTGTCTATTCTTTTGAGTTGCTTTAATGATATGACATACTGTAGTCCTGCATGGCTTGTAAACAACAGGAATGTATTTCTCACAATTCTGGGGACTGGGAAGTCCAAGGTCAGGTCAAGGTCGCAGCAGTTCAGTGTCTCATGAAGTGCAGTTTCCCGGTGCATAGCCGTCTTTTTGTGTTTTTGCTGTGACCTCACATGATGGAGAAGGTGATGGCACCTCACTCCAGTACTCTTGCCTGGAGAATCCCATGGATGGAAGAGCCTGGTAAGCTACAGTCCATGGGGTTGCTAAGAGTCGTACATGACTGAGGGACTTCACTTTCACTTTTCACTTTCATGCATTGGAGAAGGAAATGGCAACCCACTCTGGTGTTCTTGCCTGGAAAATCCCAGGGACAGAGGAACCTGGTGGGCTGCCGTCTATGGGGTTGCACAGGGTCGGACACGATTGACGCGACTTAGCAGCAGCAGCATGTGATGGAAGGGGCAAGGTGTCTCTTTTATAAATAGTACTGATACCATTCATGAAGATTCCACTCTCATTTCCTAATCACCTCTTCCACAACCCCCACCTTCTAACATGATCACATTGGGGTATGTTTTCCAACATATGCATTTTGGAGGGACACAAGCATTCAGTCTGTAGCATCTTCTAAGGAAGAAAATTTATCTATACTGCATGATTTATCTTTCTACTTTTAATGGGCATTTAGTATTGATAATTTCCAGATTCTTTTAAAATTCCGAATAATTCTGTAAACATCCTTGCACCTAATTTTTGGTGGAAAGAAGTTTTAGTTTCTCTTAGAGATAAAGCCCAGAGTAGAGTTTCCAGGTCATACAATACGTATGTTTAGCTTTAGTTGATTTTGCCAAATAGTTGTCTAATGTGGTTGAACGAGCTTACGTTCCCACCAGCCATGTAGGAGGGTTGAAGCTATTCCAGATCTTCATCAACGCTCTGTTATTGGTTTTAGACTTGTGTGTGTGTACACTTGAGTGCACGTGTGTGTGTTTGGTCCATTAAAAAAATTGAGTTATCAGCCTTTGTGTTGTAGGAATTATTTATATATTTTGGATATGGGTCTATTTTCATATATATATGTGACAAGTATCTTTTCTCAGTCCACAGCTTGTTTTATCACTCTCTTAACAGTATCTTTTGATGAATAGAAGTTCTTCATTTTAATGAAGTCCAATTTATCAATCTTTTTTTTTTTAATGGCTAGTGTTTTTTGGGTGACATATTTGAGAAATCTTTACCCAAAGGTCATGAAGATATTCTCTTATGTTTTCTTCTAGAAGCTTCACGGTGTCACATTTAGGTTTATGAACCATGTCAAATTAATTTGTATATACTTTGCAAGGCTCACCTTGACTTTTGAAATCGCATCTTGCTTGGTACTCACCCCAGCTTCCTATTATGAATTAGCTTACTTTTTTGTATAGTCACAGTCATCTATTCAAAAGTCAGGTCTGATCACCTGACCTTTCTGCTTAAACCCATTTTGTGTTTCTTTGATAGTAAAGTCTAAAGTCCTTAGCATGGACTCAGAATCAGATTCAGGATCAGACACATATTATCTTTCTAGCTTCATTGCCTATTAAGCAATTAGTGGATATTATACTCAAACAACAAAAAATCTGAATATTTACTTTATGTGTTGAATTGTGTCCTAAAGAAGAAATAACTATTGATGTTCTAAACCTCAACTCAGAATGTGGTCTTACTCCAGGGCAGAAGGTAAGCAGTTCATCGTGGTGGTCTTTCTCACGTCTGTACATCCAAGATAGCTCCTGGTTCAGACTGCTAACATTGAGCAACAAGCGACCCCAAAAGTTAGTGACTTAAGATGATCATTTCCTATAGTCTCTCTAGGTCCTGTGGGTTTGCAGGTCTTCGCTGGATGGTTCTTGCTTGGTCTTCCATATAGTTGAAGTTGATGGCAGCTGGGGGTGGGGTCATTTGAAGACCTGTCTGAGCTAGACAACCAAGGTGATGTCTTCACCAGTGTCTGGTGCCTTGGTTGGGTGGATAGAATTCCTGGGAGCTGGCTGGGTCTCTCTCTTCCTTTAGCTGCTCTTGGCTAGCTTGGGCTTCCCCACATCATGTCAGTGTTAAGGTTATCATGCTGCTCAGTGGAATCTGGTTTCCTTGAAAATGAATGTGCCGGGAGGTCAAGGAGGAAGTTGCAAGTTGTTCTTCCGAATGCAGCCTGAGAAGTCATGTAGTATCACTGCCTCCATGTTCTAGTCGATAAAGCACAAGGACCAGCCTAGGTTCAAGGGGCAAAGGTTATGCAAGAGTGTGAAGCCTGGGAGACATGGCTCATAAAGAGACTAGTTATGATAGCTCCTTTGTGTATCCACCTTAGCTGTGGACAGGTTATTTTTTGTCCCTGGAAGGCTCTAATACGAATCAGGAAAGGGCATTTATTAGACCAGTCATTTATTTTGCAATCAATTTACTATTACATAAAGCATGCCCACTTCTGATATCTAGATTAAAAAAGGGCATAAATGAACCTAAGAATGGCCTAAAGTTCCACCTTCAAATAATCTAATCCATGCAGAATATGGACTATCTCCTAGAGAGTACCTGGGAACTTCAGGTTAGGAAGCACCAGAATAGATTATCTCATTTTAATCTCATGTTAATACTTAGTATTTTCAATGGCTCTCATTCAAACAACCATGTCACAGAACTAAGATGTATTATACACATTTGATAGAAGAATAGATAGATTTGTTGGAGAAGCAGACCAGTCTCCTTAAGGGAATAGCTCTTCTGTGGCTGAGCTGAGGTTCAAATCTAGACAGTGTGATTCAAAATCCACTTGTAGGTTTAACTAGAGTAGATTTCTTTTGATAGCAGGTTGATGTCATACGTAACAATACTTCCCCTCTGTGTCTGCACAGACATCACTAATCAATCATGGTGCCTATCCTGTTGAATTTAGACACTGTCTTATCGTTATTCTCAATCTAACCCTCTACCAATAACTTGAGGCCCAAGATAACATCTGCTCACCATCCTGGTTTCTATGTGTTGCCTGTTTGGGGGGCTAAGCAAGGCCCTGCAGGTATCTTGGGTTATATTTTGGTGGTTCTTTCCATATTGGGAAAGATCGTTTCTTTTTTTATTTCATTTATTTTTAAACATAAGGAATATTCTCTGTTTACTTGATTCTAAGGTGCACACCTCCCCCGCCTCCTATCCACTTGAACATTTTTGACTTGGCATGTATCTTGTGGTGCTCTTTGTATGCACTCTGTGTGGTGCTTTTTCCTTTCACCGTGAACCACACCTGTTGATATTACGTTGTTCAGTGGACAGCATTTTAGAGCTGAAGACTATGTATCTATTCATTCATACTCTGTGTGAGACTGGGTACTGGGAAGTTGGCCCACATCAGTGATCACGGTCCAGACTCAGTGCTTGAGGATGGAGTTCCTCAGCTTTGGTATGAGTGACATTTGGGGACAGATAATTCTTTTTTTTTAATGGCAGATTGTGAGAGACTATCCTGTGCACTGCAGATTGTTTAGCAGGATACCTGGTCCACAAGGTCAGATGCCCGGAGGATCCCCACCCCAGCTGGGACAACCAAATTATCCCTAGGCGTTGCCAGATGTCCCTTACTGTGGAAAAACACCCCTCAATGAGAACCAGAGCTCTGGAAGGTAGAGGTCATTAAATCTTCTGTCTCCTGTCACTCATTCATAAAGTGGAGATTTACCCAAATTGAATCTAGGTAAATTTTCTTTTACCATGTGCCTTAGGAATTGAGGAGGTTTCCCTAGTGGCTAAGATGGTAAATTATCTACCTGTAATGCGGGAGACCTGGGTTTGATCCCTGGGTCGGGAAGATCCCCTGAAGAAGGGAATGGCAACCCACTCCAGTGTTCTTGCCTGGAGAATCCCATAGACGGGGGAGCCTGGCAGGCTATAGTCCATGGGGTCAAAGTTGGACACAACTGAACAAGTGAGCACAAAACTTTGGAAATTGGATAATAACCATTATTTTTAGGGTACATACNGACTATCTCCTAGAGAGTACCTGGGAACTTCAGGTTAGGAAGCACCAGAATAGATTATCTCATTTTAATCTCATGTTAATACTTAGTATTTTCAATGGCTCTCATTCAAACAACCATGTCACAGAACTAAGATGTATTATACACATTTGATAGAAGAATAGATAGATTTGTTGGAGAAGCAGACCAGTCTCCTTAAGGGAATAGCTCTTCTGTGGCTGAGCTGAGGTTCAAATCTAGACAGTGTGATTCAAAATCCACTTGTAGGTTTAACTAGAGTAGATTTCTTTTGATAGCAGGTTGATGTCATACGTAACAATGCTTCCCCTCTGTGTCTGCACAGACATCACTAATCAATCATGGTGCCTATCCTGTTGAATTTAGACACTGTCTTATCGTTATTCTCAATCTAGCCCTCTACCAATAACTTGAGGCCCAAGATAACATCTGCTCACCATCCTGGTTTCTATGTGTTGCCTGTTTGGGGGGCTAAGCAAGGCCCTGCAGGTATCTTGGGTTATATTTTGGTGGTTCTTTCCATATTGGGAAAGATCGTTTCTTTTTTTATTTCATTTATTTTTAAACATAAGGAATATTCTCTGTTTACTTGATTCTAAGGTGCACACCTCCCCCGCCTCCTATCCACTTGAACATTTTTGACTTGGCATGTATCTTGTGGTGCTCTTTGTATGCACTCTGTGTGGTGCTTTTTCCTTTCACCGTGAACCACACCTGTTGATATTACGTTGTTCAGTGGACAGCATTTTAGAGCTGAAGACTATGTATCTATTCATTCATACTCTGTGTGAGACTGGGTACTGGGAAGTTGGCCCACATCAGTGATCACGGTCCAGACTCAGTGCTTGAGGATGGAGTTCCTCAGCTTTGGTATGAGTGACATTTGGGGACAGATAATTCTTTTTTTTTAATGGCAGATTGTGAGAGACTATCCTGTGCACTGCAGATTGTTTAGCAGGATACCTGGTCCACAAGGTCAGATGCCCGGAGGATCCCCACCCCAGCTGGGACAACCAAATTATCCCTAGGCGTTGCCAGATGTCCCTTACTGTGGAAAAACACCCCTCAATGAGAACCAGAGCTCTGGAAGGTAGAGGTCATTAAATCTTCTGTCTCCTGTCACTCATTCATAAAGTGGAGATTTACCCAAATTGAATCTAGGTAAATTTTCTTTTACCATGTGCCTTAGGAATTGAGGAGGTTTCCCTAGTGGCTAAGATGGTAAATTATCTACCTGTAATGCGGGAGACCTGGGTTTGATCCCTGGGTCGGGAAGATCCCCTGAAGAAGGGAATGGCAACCCACTCCAGTGTTCTTGCCTGGAGAATCCCATAGACGGGGGAGCCTGGCAGGCTATAGTCCATGGGGTCAAAGTTGGACACAACTGAACAAGTGAGCACAAAACTTTGGAAATTGGATAATAACCATTATTTTTAGGGTACATACTATGTGCTATATGCCTATGAGGCTTTTTGCATACCCTTAGCTCTGGCACCACCCGTCTGGGGTTAACTCACTGTTAGCTGTGCCTTCTCATGCATGGGGTCTGAATCCTCTCTCTGCCTTGCTTTCTTCATCTATAAAATGGGACTACTAATAGTTGATGTTATAAGAATTAAGTGGTTAAAGTGTTAGAAATATTTGGAACAATGCAGGACAAATGAGAAGTACTCAGAAGCCATTAGTTTTAATTTTTCAGTTCAACGATGTAGGTGCTATTGTCTCTGTTTTTCAAATGAGGAGACTGAGTCGGAGGTTAAGCAGTCCAAGTCACACAGCTGGGAGAGTGGCAGAGCTGAGGTTCAGAAACTGTTATACCTGATTTCAACACAGATGGAAGAGCTCTGGGAGCGTGCCCGCGGCTGTCCTCCTGGGGGTCCAGTGTGCCCGCCACTTTCTGGCCGCAGTGTTTGCAGGCAGCTTGAGGATGAGGCTTGCCTGGGCTGCCCCGTCCTGTCAAGGTCACCAGGGGGTCACGGCTTAAAACATTCAGGGCTGCTCTGTGAAACAAGGTAATGGGAATGCACCATGGACTGTGAACAAAGTAAATGAGAAGCACGCAGGGAGAAACGTGGAAACTAAGAGATGAGAGCCAGTAAAGAGAACACTGGCATCGCGCTGGGGCTTAGCCGGCCGCCACGGTTAGTGTTTCTTATTCTTGGTGCCCTCTGAGCCTCCCTCTTAGGTGTCTGGCTGGGCCTGGCCTGCCCACTGGCTGTGACTGCCCCCTCAGGGTGTGCTGTGTGTGCCTCACAGGGTCTCCTCTCTCACCTCCATGAAGATGCACCTCCCTGGACTCTGTACCAGATGGTACTAAATCATAGTAACTGAATATCCTTATTTGCTGAAAGGCCAGCTGAAGGCTGGTCCTTCTGGAAGAAACCTTTTGTTCAGGCTTGCTCTCTGCAAAGCCTGTGGCCAGACACAGAGCCTTGATATTTCCAGATAAGCATTTGTGTTGGGAAAAATAGTGCAGCTACTGTACAAGCATTTATTAATTATCAGGAAACAGGAACTCAGTGCTCGGCCTTGAGAAAAGAAGGATAAGTAACTATGGATGACTCAGACCTTCCAAGACATTTAAGATATGCGTGAAAGAGAGAGATACATAGGAGAATAGTTTGCTAAAAATCACATTAAGAATTATTGCCGCTTATTGAGCATTGATTGCTAGTCCTGTTGTGTAAGTTTTTAGGGTTGCTATCAATTTTAGGAAGAACTGTATCCAATGTCTTCCTTAAATGGGGTGCAACATATAAAGGCATTGTAAGTTTCCTTGTGTAAAAACTAAATACTAAATCACCTTTGAATGACTGATTCATTAGGTAGCTTGTCAATGATTTCCTCCTGTCATGGTTTGTTTTGAGTTTTGTAGAACCTTGATTAATGTGAGTGTTTTATTTCAGAGCAGCCAGACATTTGAATGCCTTCCCAACTTATTCAGATGAACAAATCCTTTAGATTGATCAAAATATCAAACAGTCTAGTGAATAACCACATTTAATGTGATCTAAACATTGTATTTGTTATAATTCACTCCTTAATGTCAGGTTGATTTCTATCACATTCTTTCCTTCACTTTTTCATTTTATTTTCATTAATTTTTAATTGAATTTCCTCTCATTTCCTTAACAAATAAAGATGATAAAAGAAGGGAATCTTCCTAAACATCTTTTCAGGTGCCTGTATATCTTATGTTTTATTGAAACATTCCAAAATGCCTTTTCAAATTGCATTGGAAATGGTGTATTGAAGCTTTATCAACTTTTGAATACTTTTTTTTTTTTTTTTTACATTTTCTTTGTGCTCAAGTTTGTCTTTTGAGTCTTGAAAAATGTATGTCGGGGTCCTTTTAATGTCTTTATGTCCATGTGCAAGATTAGAATAGCTTTATAACAGCCAGGCCATTTTATCACCCTTAAAATCTTTAAAGAAAAATCCAAGTTGGTTTGTGTGGATAAAATAACACATCTACAATTCAAACCTGAAAAGAAAACATTTAATGTAGCAGAATACCACAGCTATCAACAACCTCAGCACCATGGAGGCAGCTTTCTCTTCAAAAGGTTTCAGGCGGTGAGATGCTCAATGCACACATTGTGCTATTTTTAAATGTTTTAAAAGCACACATGGAGTCCTTTGTTCTCCTTAGTGGCCAAGTTTTCATGTGACTGACCATGAATAAGATTCAAGGGCTGGCTACGGTGGCCTCAAACTTGTTTCACTTGGTTGAGTGAAGTCATAGGCTGTTGGCAAAAATTTAAAATTTTCTCATAGGGTTTTTATTAGAAGACCAACACACAATACTGATCATATCTCGGTGTTGGTTGCATCCCAAATGTGTGTGTGTGTGCAGTTGCTTCAGTTGCTTCTGGCTCTGTAGCCTGTCAGGCTCCTCTGTCCACGGGAGTCTCCAGGTGAGAACACTGGAGTGGGTTGCCATGCTCTCCTCCAGAGGATCTTCCCGACCCAGGGATTGAACCTATGTTTCTTACAACTCCTGCATTGGTAGACGGGTTCTTTACCACTGGCGCCGTCTGGGAAGCCCACATCCCAAGTGGAACCTACAAATAATGAAGTAGTATTTAGGGGATGGTTTATTTGATTTCTCTCTCTTTACTCCACCTGGATATTAATTAATTATAATTGCAGTTGCATTGATTTATTACATTATATAAATTTCATCTGTACCGCATTATATTTCTACTTTTGTATACCCTAGCGTGTTTTCACCACCAAAAATTTAGTTTCAACCTCTCACCATTTGGTTGACCTGCCCTTTACCCATATGGCCTTCCCCTTCTGGTAATCACTATGTTCTTTGTATCTAGGGGTTTATCTTTGGTTTGATTTGTTCACTTATTTTTTTCTCCACTCATATGTGAAATATAAAAATGAAAAATCAAACAAAAAAGCACAACACTGACTCCCTCTCTTAATGGACCACGATGTANCATCTACAATTCAAACCTGAAAAGAAAACATTTAATGTAGCAGAATACCACAGCTATCAACAACCTCAGCACCATGGAGGCAGCTTTCTCTTCAAAAGGTTTCAGGCGGTGAGATGCTCAATGCACACATTGTGCTATTTTTAAATGTTTTAAAAGCACACATGGAGTCCTTTGTTCTCCTTAGTGGCCAAGTTTTCATGTGACTGACCATGAATAAGATTCAAGGGCTGGCTACAGTGGCCTCAAACTTGTTTCACTTGGTTGAGTGAAGTCATAGGCTGTTGGCAAAAATTTAAAATTTTCTCATAGGGTTTTTATTAGAAGACCAACACACAATACTGATCATATCTCGGTGTTGGTTGCATCCCAAATGTGTGTGTGTGTGCAGTTGCTTCAGTTGCTTCTGGCTCTGTAGCCTGTCAGGCTCCTCTGTCCACGGGAGTCTCCAGGTGAGAACACTGGAGTGGGTTGCCATGCTCTCCTCCAGAGGATCTTCCCGACCCAGGGATTGAACCTATGTTTCTTACAACTCCTGCATTGGTAGACGGGTTCTTTACCACTGGCGCCGTCTGGGAAGCCCACATCCCAAGTGGAACCTACAAATAATGAAGTAGTATTTAGGGGATGGTTTATTTGATTTCTCTCTCTTTACTCCACCTGGATATTAATTAATTATAATTGCAGTTGCATTGATTTATTACATTATATAAATTTCATCTGTACCGCATTATATTTCTACTTTTGTATACCCTAGCGTGTTTTCACCACCAAAAATTTAGTTTCAACCTCTCACCATTTGGTTGACCTGCCCTTTACCCATATGGCCTTCCCCTTCTGGTAATCACTATGTTCTTTGTATCTAGGGGTTTATCTTTGGTTTGATTTGTTCACTTATTTTTTTCTCCACTCATATGTGAAATATAAAAATGAAAAATCAAACAAAAAAGCACAACACTGACTCCCTCTCTTAATGGACCACGATGTATGAACAGCAAGACCAAGGACACGCTTACAGGACATTGTGTGACCTTCATGCCAGTTTTGTCTCTTGTACAACTTGTGTCTTATTTCACTTTCATTTTCTTCTCGCTTCTGATTTTCTCTTTGGAAGGGTCCTGATTTTCACATTTTTGTTATTTTTTCAGTTGTCATTTTATTTGTCTCCTTTGCTTACTAGAATTCTTTTCTTCATCTTTCTGACTCTGTCCATCAAAATTTTTAATTTCTGTTGTGATATAATGATAGAGTTTTTGACATAAAGATTCTGCCAGTCTTGCCTTGTTTAATTTGTTTTTTTAATCCTAGCAAGATATTTTCCATCACCTTTTCATTTTACTTTGATCAGTACTTCTTAAAATGTATAAAATTAATCTGAAATTAAAGCATACACAAGAGCAATTCAAATGCTTTTAAAAATTGCCTCTTACTTTGTATTGAGCTACTTAATAGTGTAATCCAATTACTCTTTCTCCAGCATCCAGTAACAGACTTACTGATGAATGTGTAGGGAACTGTCACTTGTTTCCTCAGGCTGTTCTGCTGTGTCACGGACAGTTTTGTCTTCTCTTTCATCTAGAACCAGCAGACTTCCTCAGGACGAGATGTATTGGATGTGGTAGACACAATCCAGTGTGTTAGGATGCATAAAACACACAACTCACACAGACAAATTTGTTCTGGTTGTTATTCTGTTTCTGGTTCTGATACTGGTTTCTACTCTACACACACAATAATTTTGATAAATTCTATTTTGTACAATTCCCATCACAAAAGAAAAAGAGGTAGAGTACATTTGTAATTATAACTACTGTGATTTTGGGCATATTGCTGATGGAGAGAACTTCTGTTTTGACTTGAGAAGGAGAAACAAACTTATAATTGCACACTGTTGAAGACTGGAAATATCTTCAGCCCTTGGAACCTTCTGGCTTCTGGTTGTGTACTTTTCAAACCTTGTTTCTTTCCCACCAGCCACATAGATCCAGTTCCAGGGACTAGAGGATGGATTCCTTCCAGGTCACACACTGCATCTTCAGCTGTGTGGGGTAATTGGCACAGTGAAGACTTCTGAGAGCTATTCCTCTACCAGGATGGTTAACAATAACTCAACTATAAATGGCAGCAACAACAAATCAAATTAATATGTCTCAACAAATCCCCACTAAGTACATCCCCAATTAACCTCTCTTTAGCCAGACCTCTAAAGTACTTGGGGTAATTGATCACAGCAAAATGACACACAACAAAATCAGCAAAGGAAAAAGATACTCAGGGAAAATTCAGAGGGAACCAGGGGCAAGGGTCCAAAAATCCTTTCCTGATGGTGTCACACAAGCTGTGCCTATATCCTCCAGCAATTAATTATATCATACATGATAATGTGTGTGTGCTTAGCTGCCCGGTCATGTCTGACTCATTGTGACCCCGTGGACTGTAGCCCGCCCGGCTCCTCTGTCCATGGGATTTTCCTAGGCAAGAATACTGGAGTGTGTTGTCATTTCCTCCTCTAGGGGAACTTCCCGACTCAGGGATTGAACCTGAGTCTCCTGCACTGGTGGGCAGATTTTTTACTACCACTGCACCACCTGGGAAGTCCTATGCATGATAATAGAAAATCCTAAATAAAATTTTAATCAACCATTCAGCAGAACATTAAAAAAAATCGCAGCATGACTATATGGCATTTATTCCAGTAATCAAGAGTGGTGTGCTATAAGGCAATATGTTTAATTCATCATATTAATGTATCTAAGGAAAACAACCTAAAATAATCATCATAGATGCTGAGCATATAATTATTAGAATTTTAATTATTATTTTAGCAAGTTGACAAAAATCAGAAGCCAGTGTTTTTACCTTGATGATTATAAAAACCCTTCATGGACCCTGTATGCCCCCTCCCCCCCATTTCTGTAGCATTTCCTTTGACTTGTAATTTATAAGAAACATCAGATATAGTCCTAATTCTTCTTCATGGAGTTACTTCAAGCTTAAAGTCATTGATGGAATGGACAACTGGGAAACAAAAATAAAGAAGTGAATTCCTAGGTAAAGACTGAAGTGACAAGTCTGAGATGAAATGTTTAGAATTGGAGTAATTGCCACAAAGAATCCTGGAGTGTGTTCAGTTCAGTTGTATCAGTTCTTCCTTGCATGGTCTGTTGATATGCTTTAAAGATATTCTGTGTTTTATCATGGGCATGGGCTACATGTTATTTTGAGAAATAAGAAAAAGAAATGGTAAGTGCAGCCTCATGCGTTTCTTGCACAAAAACAAGAATGCACTTTACATTTTTCAGTGATGTTTTATGAGCAATTGCCTATCCATTGATTTGTGAACCTATTTTTACCAAATGAACCACTCAAAATGGACACTACAGTTCAGAAGAACACAGAGGGAAGTTACTCTTTAAAAAGTCTTACTACACTAGAACATTAAAGAATATATATGTATTTATTCATTTTGGAAGCAGACTTTCAAAAAATTGTAAAATCATAACTTTACAAAGTTCTTAATACTCCAATCCTCTACTACCCCCCACCCAAGTTTCACAGACAGTCAACCTCAAGCTGGCAGGGCAGTTTATCACCACTGATCTTTGCCACTTGGCTTAATTTCCCTTTCAGCTCTACTTGGTAATAATATCCGCCTAATAGAATCCCATCTCCAGAATTTCTGGTCATCCCTGCATTGCACAATGGATGGAGCTAATCATATTTTAAAGAGACTAAATATTACAGTGACATAAAAAGCTTCATTATGCCTTGGTTAGGAATATTAAACATCTGTGACCTGGGAGAGGAGAAAGGCAGAGATTAAGTTTGATGTTTGAGTGAAAACTAAGTGATAAAAACAATTAGGGCATTAATGGAGGAAGGTTCTGGGCTTTTTAGCACCACTGACCTTCCCAAGCCCATCGCTTCTCTTGGCATTGTCTCTTTGATTGCCAAGTTTTCTGAGAGGAGAAAAGGATAATTTAAGGGATTGGATGGAAATTCACTGAATTTCTTCAGCGGAGCAGAGCTGCCTCTCTATCCCATTTCCTGGGGAGGTTGTGTCTCTGCAAGCTCCTTCCTGATCAGGGAGCCTCTGAACCATCAGGACCCATATCTGTACTGCTTGATATTTTGACCACAGTAGGGACTGAATGATCAGGCTGGCTTTTAACCCCCACAAGTGCATGCGTTGGCTTCCCTGGTGGCTCAGTAGTAAAAAATCTGCCTGCTAATGCAGGAGATGTGGATTCGATCTCTGGGCCAGGAACATTCCCTAGAGGAGGAAGTGACTACTCACTCCAGTACTCTTGCCTGGGAAATCCCATGGATAGAGGAGCCTGGTGGGCTACAGTCCATGGGGTCACACAAGAGTCAGACACGGCTTAGTGACTAAACAGCAGCAGCAGCAGCAGTTGCGTGCATTTGCAGACCAGGTTTCGGGGTGGAGGAAAGAACAGATGTGAAAGTCAGACAGAGCTGCTGTCCATTCTTCTCCACCCCGGCTGTCTGTACAAACTTCTGCAAGCAGCTTAACCTTGGATCCCCATTTCCTCATCTGTAACAGGGACACAATGCCATCAAATGTGAGATAAATGAAACGTGTGAATGAAGCACTTTGAAATAGCACTGGGCACAGTGGTGCCCTTCCTTCCTTGCTTTCCAGATTCCTCTGAAGACTACTTTCTATATGAGGATATTTCTTTATTATTTATTTTCTTTGCTGTGTTTATGCAGTATTGACTACAGGCCAGATACTGGGCTACATGAGACTCAAAGATCAATAAAATACGTATTTACTTTAGTAGCTTCAAGTTAAGTTAATCAGAGAATGGAGAGAATAGGATTAAGTTCATAACTTTGATCTGAAGATGAATCACTTAATTTTGTTCTCTGTTCTTGCTTCAAATGTCTATAAGAGGATCAGACCTTCAAGGAATACCCATTATAACCTAAACACTGTAGTAAGTGTTTTAAATGTTTGTTTCCACTTTTAGATATAATTTTTGATTATATAATAAGATTCATTATGATTATAATAGTATAAAAGTGAAATTTAGGATATATTTGAAAACATAAATAATGGCCTAAAATTTTTCTTGTAAGAACAAGTGCTGAAAGATACCCATTGTTAACAGTTGGGTGTTTAACTCTATAGAACTTTCTGAGATTTTCTTTCTATAATTACATACATACCTTTGTATAAATTTATGCATGTGTATATATGTTAGAAAATGCAAAATTTTGAAAACAATGTTGGAATCACATATCACGTGTTTAGGGCTTTCTGGGTAGTTCAGTACACAGAATTTGCCTGCCAGTGTAGAGGATGCAAGAGACATGGGTTCAGTCCCTGGGTTGAGAAGATCCCCTGGAGGAGGAAAGGGTAGCTTGCTCCACTATTATTCCCTGGCTTCCGTTTTGCTGCTCCAAACAAAGCTGGCTTCTTTATCAAGCAAAGAAGGGGCTAGAATTTGAATGCCCAGTTAGCACAGCGTGTTTCCTGCTGGTGCCCCTCTGGACGGGTTAGTAAAAAGACTTTCCACTGTCTAAAGTTTAGTCTGCCCCCTCATTGCTGTCTTCTTCTCTCACCTCCTTGTCTTCATAGGTTTTCACTGAATACATTGAAATGAGGTGGATGAACCTAGAGCCCGTTACAGACTGAAGTCAGAAGTATCATACGTTAATGCACATATATGGAATCTAGAAAGGTGGTATTGACGAACCTATTTGCAGGGCAGGAATCGAGATGTAGACATAAGGATGGACTTGTGGAAAAAACAGGGGAAGGAGTGGGTGGGATGAATTGAGAGAGTAGCGTTGACATGTATACACCATCATGCATAAAATAGACAGCTGGTGGGAAGGACTGTGGAGCACAGGGAACTCTGCCCAGGGCTCTGTGCTGACCTGGTGGGTGGGATGGGGGGTGGGAGGCAGGCTCAGGAGGGAGGGGATATCTGTATCCTTATGGCTGATGAATGTTGTTGTACAGCCGAAACCAACACAGCATTGTAAAGCAAGCATACTCCAACTAAAAACTGAGATAAAAAATTCCCTGTCATTCTTGCAGGGTTTCAGGAAGTGGCTGCTTTTGACTGCAAGGCCCGAATATTCCAGACTTGTTCTGGGTCATCAAAGCACTACTTTCGCCCTCATTTTTTTTTTAAATTGGAATATAATTGCTTTACAATGTTGTGTGTTGGTTTCTGCTGTACAACAACCGTGAATCAGCCATCAGTATACGTACCTCATACCCTCTGTCCTTCATTTTTAACAACGCATTTTTCCAGAGATGACTTTACACATTCCCTGGGGGCTGGAAGTCTCTGTGTTCACCTCTCTGGCCCTCCCAGAGCTTGGCTCACCACAGGAACAGAGAACACAGGTGCTGAATCTAGCCACTCTCGGGGAAACAAAACCTTACATCTTATTCAGATCCTCCGGGTGACAGCTTCTGCCAGTGTCTTCTCGTTTCTGCCTCTGCAGAACTGAAAAATATCAAATCTTATTTTTCAAGAGAAAGCGAGGAAAGTAATAGAAGCTCCTGGGGGCAGGGTTTCACAGTCCAGAGCCAGGCCGTGGTGTATGTTTAGTTCCGAGCTTCTGAGGCAGCAGAGTGGATTCTTGGCTGCAGGGAATCAGGGGGAGGGCAGTGGGGTGGGCAGGAGGCAGCGTGGCCCTGCATCCCAGGAGCTCCTGGAGCTGCAAGAGCAGCTGGCTCTCCATTGGCAGGAGGAGGGAGCAGTGTATCAGAACCTCAGACTCATCAGTCCAGCTACCCGCTGTGTTGTCGTTCAGTCCCCAAGTCGTGTTTGACTCTTCGGGACCCCGTGGACTGCAGCACACCAGGCTTCCCTGTCCTTCTCCATATCCCAGAGTTTGCTCAAACTCATGTCCATCGAGTCGGTGATGCCATCCAACCATGGTGATGCCAAACAACTCTGTTGTCCCCGTCACCTCCTGCCTTCAATCTTTCGCAGCCTCAGGGTCTTTTCCAATGAGTCGGTTCTTCGCATCACAGGCCAAAGTACTGGAGCTTCACCTTCAGCATCAGTCCTTCTAGTGAATGTTCACGTGTGCAGGGCAACAAAGGGAAAAACAGGGCAGTGTCTCAGGGCTCTGCAGGGGACTGCCTTACTTGGATTCATCCATTTTGGGGGTTCAGAATCTTGACTTAGTCCTTTAGACTGTAACATTTTTGCACCTTGTTTTATGTCCCTGACTGTGTTTCAGTGTCTCCTGATTTATAATCTATGGGAACTTGAATAGACATTGTATCCTACTGTTNGTTTTGAGGGCTCAGAATCTTGACTTAGTCCTTTAGACTGTAACATTTTTGCACCTTGTTTTATGTCCCTGAATGTGTTTCAGTGTCTCCTGATTTATAAGTCTATGGGAACTTGAATAGACTTTGTATCCTACTGTTGTGTGAACAACTGTATATATCTTAGTTTTGTTGCTTTGATTCATAGTGCCTTTCAGATCTACTATATCCTTCTACTTCTCTGTAGATTCATTCTATTAATATAGAAGAGTTTGATATTGAAACTCCAGCTAGAAATCTTAATTTATCTATTAATACTTAAAAATAATTGTAACATATAGTGGAACTTTATGTAACCTTATTCAGTATTTTCCAGGACTTCTGTAAATGTGTTATCATACTTTGATAATTAAAAAAAAATCCTGTAGTATACACCCAAACCAGCCCCCATATCAGTTCAGTTCAGTCACTCAGTCGTGTCCAACTCTTTGCAACTCCATAGACTGTAGCATGCCAGGCTTCCCTGTCCATCACCACCTCCCAGAGCTAACTCAAACTCATGTCCATTGAGTTGGTGATGCCATCTAACCATCTCATCCTCTGTCATCCCCTTCTCCTCCTGCCTTCAGTCTTTCCCAGCATCAGGGTCTTTTCCAATGAGTCAGCTCTTCGCATCAGGTGGCCAAAGTATTGGAGTTTCAGCTTTAACATCAGTCCTTCCAATGAATATTCAGGACTGATTTCATTTAGGATTGACTGGTTGGATCTCCTTGCAGTCCAAGGGACTCTCAAGAGTCTTCTTCAACACTACAGTTCAAAAGCATCAATTCTTTGGTGCTCAGCTTTCTTTATAGTCCAACTCTCACATCCATACATGACTACTGGAAAAACCATTGCTTTGACTACATGGACCTTTGCTGGCAAAGTAATGTCTCTGCTTTTTAGTATGCTGTCTAGGTTGGTCAAAACTTTTCTTCCAAGGAGCAAATGTCTTTTAATTTCATGGCTACAATTACCATCTGCAGTGATTTTAGAGACCCTTCAAAAATAAAGCCTGTCACTCTTTCCACTGTTTCCCCACCTATTTGCCATGAAGTAATGGGACCAGATGCCATGATCTTAGTTTTCTGAAAGTTGAGTTGTAAGCCAACTTTTTCACTCTCCTCTTTCACTTTCATCAAGAGGCTCTTTAGTTCTTCTTTACTTTCTGCCATAAGGGTGGTATCATCTGCATATCTGAGGTTATTGATATTTCTCCCAGCAATCTTGATTCCAGCTTGTGCTTCATCCAGCCTGGCATTTCTCATAATCTGCTCTGCATATAAGTTAAATAAACAGGGTGACAACATAAAGCCTTGACTTATTCCTTTCCCAATTTGGAACCAGTCAGTTGCTTTATGTCCAGTTCTAACTGTTGTTTCCTGACCTGAATACAGCTTTCTCAGGAGGCAGGTCAGGTGGTCTGGTATTGCCATCTCTTGAAGAATTTTCCACAGTTTGTTGTGATCCACACGGTTAAAAGCTTTGGCATAGTCAATAAAGCAGAAGTAGATGTTTTTCTGGAACTCTCAGTGTAGGAGACATAAAAGACCTGGGTTCGATCCCTGGGTCAGGAAGATCCCCTGGAAGAGGGCATGGCCACCACTCCGCTACTCTTGCCTGGAGAATGTCATAAACAGGAGCCTGTGGGCTACAGTCCATGGAATCGCATAGTTGGACATGACTAAAGTGAGCTAGCATGCATAAAATCTATTGCACATATATGTCCATGAGTCTACCACCTCAGTCAGCAATGTGAAAACATTTGCCACCTCCAAAGCATCTTCCTGCCCCTTGGAGTCCTTCTTTGTCACCTCCCCATACGCCAGTAATCACAGAGCTGCTTCTCGTCACTGCACATTGAACACACTGTAATTGATTTAAACAGCTGATGGGAAGATCTTGTAAGCGTATCCATGCTGCCTTGTGGACAGTTTCTATTGATTGTTTTCTTTCCTGGGTATGAGACACTTTTCTTTGGAGGTGAAATAATTTTGTTAAAAGCTATTCATTTTGTTTTATTTTAAACTTTTATTTCAAACTTTTATTTCATGTTGGAGTAGAGCCGATGAACAGTGTGATAGTTTTCGGTGGACAGCACAGGAACTCAGCCGTACATACACATGTATCCATTCTCCCCCAGACTCCCTGCCCATCCAGGTTACCACGTAATATTGAGCAGAGTTCCATGTTCCACCTGTACATCTTCTTTGATATTTGATAGCTCAAATATTTTGCTCATTTTTAATTCAGTTACTCATTTTTTATAGTTGCGTTTTAAGTATTCTTCGTATATTTTGAATAACAGTCCTTTTTCAGATATGTTTTTGGCAAATATTTTCTCTGAGTCTGGCTTGCTTTCTCATCCTCTTGACCACTGATTGTTTTTGACAAATACCCTGGGGATAGAACTTTTCTCATTATATGAGCTCTGATTCAAGTCAAATAATGGGGCTTTTCCAAGGAGTTGCTGGACAAGAGAAATAGTGCAGTGTGATGGGGGTGGGACTGCTGAAGAGCCCCAGACCCGTCAGTGTCTGCGAGGCTGCTTGTCTGCCCAGCTGTCAAGACTGCAACTCAGCTGGTTTTCAAGATCCTTATGGAGCTGAGAATAAAGGACGGAAAAAGAGCAAGTTAAAATCTCATAAAACTCCCGATTCTTCTCAAGATCAGCTGTTTTTTTTTTTTTTT
>SJYW01017354.1:251165-268988 GCA_006410735.1 Raphicerus campestris
GGTTTCATCAAGTGTTATTGTCACTGACAGTTTGTGAGAGAAGTATGACAGTGTCCGAGCAAAATGTCTGTTCTGGGCCAATTGCATCTGGGGTTCAAATCCTGGATGTGTCACTGGTAATCTTTGTGCTATAGGGTAAATTTCATAAACTCTTTGAGCTACATTTCCTCATTGTAGTGTGTGAATTATACCTATTAACTTTTCGTGTTACTTTGATGATCAGAAATGATTTGCTTTGCAAGCTTGATAAATAATTGCCACACATTTTGAATACCTCGTTAGTTTTTCTTATTCCATAAAAGCAGTCTCCTGATAAAAATGAGACAGAAACATTCAACCTCCAAATCTTCTTTCCCAGATGAATGGAAGTCTGGCAAAGTAAGGTTACAGGACAAAATGTTTCGAATATGTGATTCTGATTCTGTTTTTCTCTGGAGACAAAAGGACTACATAGGGAATGTTTGTTCATTGACCTGTAAATTTATGATCTTAGTAAAGGAGATAAATATTTGTTTTGTGGGACAGTGGTATTTTTCCTTCTAAAATAACAGAGGGGAGAGAAAAAAAAATCTTTCTATGCCCTTTTTATCCCCACATTCTGTTGCTAATCCTCCGCAGTATTGAAATCAGGTATAATTACGTATTAAGAAAGGGATACGAGGTTGCCTGTGCATGAACTGTATGTCAGGTATTGTACATTCCATTTTTCTTTTAGGTCATCCTTGAACAAACCTGGGAGGCACCTGGAAGTCACCTTGCACCTGGAGCTGGCTTAGGAGTTCCTTCCTCCTGCAAGGCCTCTTCAGCGCCCTCTGTTGGCAAGTTCACAATGGGAAGAAAATAGTTAAAGAGCTCGGCTCCACCTCCCCTTTTTTTTTTCAGAATTGGTACTGAAGAAGCAATTGATAACAGACACACTTATAAGCCATCATAGAAGGCATTCAGTAAGGGAGAATAATTGGCACGAAGAAAAAGACACCCAAGGAGAATTTACTTTTAGAAGAAAATGTAAGTTGGGTAGAAGAAGGCTTTCAATGATATTTTAATTTAGCAACATAAAATTCAAAAATTTTAAAGTAAGTACATTTTACTTATAATGATTCAGTTATGTTATAATTGAAATTATGATCACCCTTCCTGTGACTTAGTTCTCTCATCTGAAAAAAAAAAATAAAAGGTTAAAATAATGAAACTTCCTTCTCAGGATTGTGTGAAACTTAATGTCATATTACACATAATTGATTTAGAACAGTACCTGGTATGTGTTAAAAGCCAATAAACATTAGCTACTATTTTTAATTTTTAGAATGAGAAAAATGATCAAATCTTCATTTTGCTTTTCAAAATCTTATTATAATAAATATACTCAGTAATTTCATTGAATAGATATTTATTGATTACCTGCATGGATTCCTTTGTGTATTTTAGATCAGTGAGGGAAACAGGAAAAATCTAGAGCTAACGTTCTAGCATGGACTGTGTAAGTGCTAGTAACCTTATGAGGTGTGTCTTGTCTTTCCTTTCTACCTTTTGAATAAAGAGAAGATCTACAACAGAAGTCAGGAAACCATAGCCAGTTGTCCATAACTGACTCACTGCTTTTTAAAAACATGTTCATTTACTTGTTTGTTTATTTATTTGGCTGAATTGGGTCTTAGTTGTGGCACGTGAGGTCTAGTTCCCCAGCCATGAATCAAATCCAGGCCCCCTGCATTGGGAATGTGGAATCTTAGCCACTGGACGACCACAGAAGTCCCCCTGCTGCTTATTTTTGTAAATTTCATTTTGCTGGAATACAGCCAAATCCATCCATTTATGCGTTGTCTATGGCCATTTTTATGCTACAATGGCAGAGTTAAATAGTTGTGACAGAGACCAGGTGACCTGCAAACTGAAAATATTTACTATATAGTTTTTACAGGAAAATGTTGCCAACCTCTGGTCTTAGGAGACGTGTATGGAAACAATCAGACTGGAGGAGGACTTCCTTCCCAGCCCATCCCACCCCAAGCCTCTCACCTTAGACCACCTCTTGAGAGAGAAACATACTTGCATTCATGTAAAGCTCCTGAGAATCTTGAGGCTGTTTGTTATAAGAGTTAGCTGATCTTTATGAATTTGAAGTGTCCACCTTTCTAAGGGATTCACCAGTTTTAACAATGAAAAGGAAAGTGAAACTTGCTCAGTTGTGTCCGACTCTTTGCGACCCCACAGACTATACAGTCCATGGATTCTCCAGGCCAGAATACTGGAGTGGGAAGCCTTTCCCTTCTCCAGGGATCTTCCCAACCCAGGGATCAAACCCAGGTCTCCCGCATTGCAGGCAGATTTTTTACCAGCTGAGCTACCAGGGAAACCCAAGAATACTGGAGTGGGTAGCCTGTCTCTTCTCCAGGGGTCAGGAACTGAATCAGAGTCTCCTGCCTTGCAGGTGGATTCTTTACCAGCTGAGCTACCAGGGAAGCCCAATTTTAACAATGGCTACTTTTAGCTCTACAATGTTCATATAAATCTCTTGTGAACTGCCCGTTGAGTTTGCAGATTTCCTCTTATTTTTTTCAAATGATGTATAGTTGATATACAATATTGTATTGGCTTCTGGTGTGCAGCAAAAGTGACTTAGTTATACATACACATGTATATTCTTTTTCAGATTCCTTTCCATTATAGGTTATTACAAGATATTTAATGTAGTTACCTGTGCTATACAGTAAACCCTCTTTTTTTAGCTACAGATTTTATCCTTTTGCTAGACAACTGTCTCTCAGTTATTAATAGATCATTGTTTGTCAGTGGGTATCTTATTCTTCAGAGTAGTTCCCCAACATCACTGTTATTAAGCTCACAGAATTCTGTATCTTTGTAAGAATTACAATTTAATTTTGTAAACAATTTCCTTTTGAGATGCTTGCCAGGCATGGCATAATCAACAAGAACCCAGAGCTGATGGTAGGAATAGAGCCGCATGTTGTGACAAGAACTGTTTTCTTTTAAACAGTTGATAATGATTATTTCTGTAAGATTGTTGGGCTTCTCTATTCAGCTTTGCAACTGTGGAGAATAGCCATCAAGTTCTCAGAGGAAGCTCTCTTGTCTGAGTGTGAAGGTCAATGGGAAGGTCGAGAGGAGGGAGCAGGGGATCTCTGCTGGGAGAGCTGACAAATGATGGATGGAGTACAAGGCATGTGGCCTAGGGGTTAGAGCATGAAGTGAGTGTCCCAGGGAGGGGTGGGGTCAGGTACGGGTGGGTGTATGTAGCAGATGTCACTGATGTGCGCCTGGGCAAGTACTTCTAAGACATAGGCTAGTTCGTAGAAGCATTAAGTGCATACACGGGCATGGCCATGGGTTAGGGGGGTGAGGGAAGAGCAGTAAGGTTGCAAAGGGCTTGAGTGATCTTCAGTGGGTTTTACCAACTTCTTTTTTACTTTTTTAGCAGTGAGCCACTGGTTTTAACTCTAGGAGTTGGTGATGAGGGAAACCTGGCGTGCTGCAGTCCATGGGGTCGCACAGAGTCGGACACGACTGAGCTACTGAACTGAACTGAACTGGTTTTAAACTGCAAACCTGTCATTTCAGAGTCCTTATCTCTGCTCTGTCCTCCATTTTTCTTCCCCTAAGAAGTGATTCATAGGCTGACTAAGGGATTTCTGAGACTCCATAGATTCCACTTCGAAAACCACTGCAGCAGAGGATAGGAAGCCAGAGGGCTTTGAAAGGGAAGAGTGGCCTGAGGATGTCTGGGTGTCAGCAAGACCATGCAGGTGTCGTGAGGCTGGACTGTAGAGAGGAGCGGGGAGCCTTCAGGAGAACTTCGTCCATGTTTGCTGGAACTGCTTTCACAACTGAGAAAGATACAGCTCCCTTGTAAACATATGTGGGTCGAAAAAAGGCCACAACCATTTTAGGAGTAGGTAGAACCCCTGTTGTGTATCTCATATGAAGAGCAAGAGCCCTGCATCTCTGTTGACTAATTATCAAGATCATCAAAATGAAAGTGCAAGGGAGTCTTCGGGTCCTCATTTAGAGGTAGGAGCATTTGGTTGAAAGGAGGAATGTCTGGCCCCTTGGTGGGAGAATAAATATCTGAGCTGACTCTTGGCTGTAAAGAGTGGACTATGAGCATAGCAACGGCCTTGCCAGTTCAGCCAACTTCTAGGAACTAAGGCAAAGCTCAAGGCTGAACAAACCAGAAGCCCAGTATCCTGCATGATTGTACAAAAACTGTCAACATGTTGACTTCTTCACTGTTGAGACATACCAATTTCAGACTCATACAGCCTGAGCCTCCAGGCAAGATAAAGTATAAAACAAATGAAATGGTAGCACTGGCCACTGACATATCCATTTGAGACTAGCTAGACTATTATTGGCTTCCCGGGTGCCTCAGTGGTAAAGAACCCGTCTGCCAGTGCAAGAGACACAGGTTCAATCCCTGGGTTGGGAAGATCCCCTGGAGCAGGAAGTGGCAACCCACTCCAGTATTCTTGCCTGGAGAATCCCAGAGACAGAGGAGCCAGGCAGGCTATGGTCCATGCGGTCACAAGTTTTCGGACATGACATAGTGACTGAGCACACAGACTGCTATTATTTCATTAGCTGCCATTTATTTAGCTCTCACTAAGGACCTGGTTTTTCCTGTGGTCATGTATGGNTTTCGGACATGACATAGTGACTGAGCACACAGACTGCTATTATTTCATTAGCTGCCATTTATTTAGCTCTCACTAAGGACCTGGTTTTTCCTGTGGTCATGTATGGATGTGAGAGTTGGACTGTGAAGAAAACTGAGCACCGAAGAATTGATGCTTTTGAACTGTGGTGTTGGAGAAGACTCGAGAGTCCCTTGGACTGCAAGGAGACCCAACATGCCCATTCTAAAGGAGATCAGTCCTGGGATTTCTTTGGAAGGAATAATGCTAAAGCTGAAACTCCAGTACTTTGGCCACCTCATGCGAAGAGTTGGCTCATTGGAAAAGACTCTGATGCTGGGAGGGATTGGGGGCAGGAGGAGAAGGGGACGACAGAGGATGAGATGGCTGGATGGCATCACAGACTCGATGGACATGAGTCTGAGTGAACTCTAGGAGCTGGTGATGGGCAGGGAGGCCTGGCGTGCTACAGTTCATGGGATCACAAAGAGTTGGACGTTACAAATAGCTGTGAAAAGAAGAGAGGAGAAAAGGAAAGGAGAAAAGGAAAGATATAAGCATCTGAATGCAGAGTTCCAAAGAATAGCAAGAAGAGGTAAGAAAGCTTTCTTTAGAGATCAATGCAAAGAAATAGAGGAAAAGAACAGAATGGGAGAGACTAGAGATCTCTTTAAGAAAATTAGAGATACCAAAGGAACGTTTCATGCAAAGATGAGCTCGATAAAGGACAGAAATGGTAAAGACCTAAGAGAAGCAGAAGATATTAAGAAGAGGTGGCAAGAATACACGGAAGAACTGTACAAAAAAGATCTTCACAACCCAGATAATCATGATGATGTGATCACTAATCTAGAGCCAGACATCTTGGAATGCGAAGTCAAGTGGGCCTTAGAAAGCATCACTATGAACAAAGCTAGTGGNATCTGCTGTGCCTCGGATACTGTTCATGGCCTTTGTCCTGTTGCTGTTTTATTTAATCCACACAGTGGCTTTATTATCCCCATTTCGTAGATAAGAATTTGGAGGCTGGGGAGTTAAACAGCTCCCCCATGTCCACAGTTGATGAGTAGTGGAGTCAGGACGTTTTCTGGCTCATGTGTCCAGCTGCCTGTCCACACCTCTCTGCCCGTTATCCAGTCAGCATCTCCCCCTGAACTTGCCTGACCTGGACTTCCCAATGCCCCTGCCCTGTTCCTCCTGCATTTCTTCCCAGCCAGCTCCGTCCTTCTGTTTCTTTCCTCTGGTCAAAACCCTTGGTGGCCTCAGGTCTCAAGCCCTGATTCTGATCCACTGTTGAATGATCGTCAGGTCCCGCTGTCTTTGCCATCAGAAGACGACTGGGATGCACTACCCGGGGTCTGTGCTGTCACCCTGCTCTGAGATGCCGTCCTCGCCTGCCTCTTACCCCCCAGCACCCCACAGCCCTGTCTACCCAGGGGCGAATATACCCGTTAAAAGCGAGTGAGTGCCCTGCCTGTGGCCCTCCACGGTCCCCAGTCCCTCTTGGGTCTCGGCCCTGTCCTCACAGTCCCTGCAGGAGCCTCCTAACTCTGGCCATCCCCCGACACTTCTGTCTTCAGCATCTGTCCTGTCTTTACTCGCCGGCTCCAGCTGCATCCCCGTCCTCACTAGCCTCCCAGCAGGCCAGGCTAGTCTTGGTGTCCCAACCCGGGCAGGGGTGCTGGCGAGCCCGCCTCTGCGAGGCTTGGTCCCTGACTCAGCTTCTCTGTGAAGCGTCACCCTGGGTGAGGCCAGGCCCCACCGGCCTCCTGGCACTCCTCTCCCCTCCCTGTTTTGTTCTTTCGCTCAGCACACAGCAGCAGCTGGCACACCATGTATTTACCTCTAAGTTCAGTTGTTATCCATCCCTCCCCTGTACACAAGTGAGAACCCTGTCTCCTTCACAGCTGTGTCTCCAGCATCTGGTGCATTGTAGGCGCTCATTAGACACTTGTTTTCAAAATGAGCGAGTGAAGGGGCTGGCTGGATGGCTGGGTGGCTCTCGGAAGCCTTTTCCTCCTCTCTCAAGATGCATTCCTTTGGCTTTAGGTCCCGGGGGTTGTTGGTTTCAGTGGGTCTTGCTGTTTGCAGACGAGCCCCTGCGTACTTAGACATGCCTGAAAGCAGACCGCTGAGTGTGCTCTGTTGTCTGGTCTCTGCCCGGGTGGCGCGCTGGCCTCGTATCTAGCGTATGTGTGTGTTAGTTGCTCAGTCACGTCCAGCTCTTTGCAACCCCATAGACAGCAGCCCATCAGGCCTCGCCATCCATGGGGTTCTCCAAGCAAGAACACAGGAGTGGGTTGCCATTTCCTTCTCCAAAAGTAACTATAGAAAGAAAGAAAGTGAAGTCTCTCAGTCGTATCTGACTCTGCGACCCCATGGACTACAGCCCACCAGGCTCCTCCATCCATGGAATTTTCCAGGCAAGAGTACTGGAGAGGGTTGCCATTTCCTTCTCTGCTTGTAGGTGCTCGGAGTTGCTTTGTAGCAGTATCCTTAGAGTTTAGCAGTTTCCCAGGGACAGGGGAGCCTCTTGGGCTTCCTTCTATGGGGTCGCACAGAGTCAGACACAACTGAAGCGACTTAGCAGCAGAGATGACAGAATGATTCAGAAAGAGATTGTTCTTTTTCAGCATTCATTCTCTAGTGATGTTTACCTAGAGTTTGAGTTTGACCGTGTGGCAGAACTAAATCCTGTAACTCTCACTCATTGTAGAGAAAAAACATGGCATGTAAAGGTTTTAGTTGAATAAGAAAGTTAATTTGTATCTTATTAAAAAATTATAAGAAGTCTTTAGTTCTTTACATCAGATGGGTATATATTTTTTTATATTACCTGAAGGTGTTTTACCAGTTGAGTATTTATTTTGAATAGCTAGATTCCATATTTTTCCTGTTCCAAGTAGAGTGCTGGGGGAGAAAGTGTCTGTAACTCCACCTCAGTCTAGTGATGTAGCTGTGCAGAAGGTACAAGTGGCTCCACCCAGGCCCCCCTTTGCTGGATGAAGGCACCGAAGCCAATTGCTTGCCCTCTCCCATCCGCCTTGCAGCCTCCACCCCAGGGAAACAGGAGAGTCTGGTTCACATAGGGCTGGCTCAAACATTTTAGGACCAAGGCGATTAAATACTGAATGCAAAGCAAACAGGTAGTTAAAATGTCAATAAAGGTGTAAGTGAAATCTGTGTGAGTCACTCTGATTGTCTCCATTCAGGTATTTACGAGCACAATGCACTGTTAGGAAAACCACCCCAGCTGGTCTCTTTGTAAACCGTGGGAATGATTCCATTTAGAACCATCTTCTCTATGCAGGAGCTTCCGTGTGGTGGGCAAGGCCAGTACCCCCTCAGTCCACGCTGTGCCCTGGTCTCTGTCCTGTGCTGGCGCTGGGCACATCCGGCCACCTTCCCCTCTGCTAGGCTCTGCTAAGCTCTCCTGAGTCTGTCTATCCTGTGCCAAACTTTTTTTACTTTCATTTATCAAATACGCCTTCCCAGTGACTCCGCGATAATTTTGTCTTCTGTCATTTTATTCTCACATTCACCACTCCCTGACCCCAGCCCATGACGGGTTGGACCAGAGCTGTGGAATGACAACCCCTTTAAAACCAAAGGAAATATTCGGGCTTAATGATTATCTCTTAAGGAAACAGTAGGTGATGTGAGACGTTTTTGCAAACCAGTCAGAACTTTGAGCCCAGTTACTTGGCAGGTAGAGCTTCCCAGGTGGCACAGTGGTAAAGAATCTCCCCGCCAGGGCAGGAGACATCAGTTTGATCTCTGGGTAGGGAAGATCCCCTGGAGAAGGAAATGGCAACCCACTCCACTGTTCTTGCCTGGAGAATCCCATGGACAGAGGAGCGTAATGGGCTACAGTTCTTGTGGTCCACAAAAGTCGGACATAGCGACTGAATGCGTGTGTGCACGTGCCCACACACACGCACAGTAGGTGGTGAGGGTGCAGAGGTGAATAGGGCAGGTAGTCCATGAGTTTCGTGGAGACTGAAAAATAAGCCAATAACTACAGAACAGTGTGGTGACTGTTTTCAAGCACAGAAGAGAGTGGACATGAGGGAGGGAGTCTAATCAACTTACATAAGGAGTGATGGGTCTTGAGTGGGCACCCAGAAGGTTGGGTTGATGTGGTAGTTTAAAAGTATTCACCCAGCACGTATCCTGGGCCAGGCACTGTGCTCGGTGCTGAGGGGTCAGTGGTGAAAAAGACCATTCGCTCCCTGTCGCATGAACCTGCTAAAGAGTACAGACAGCTTTTAAAGCCCCTCTGTAACTGGGTAAATGAAGCATCCATGAGTGTGAGAAATTCTTTGAAGAAAGCAAACAGGAAGCTAAGATGAAGTGAAAGGTGTGAGTCCCATTGGGGCAGAGGTGGCTTCCTGGGGGGTACAGCTGCCCACGGGCCNTGTTAGTTGCTCAGTCACGTCCAGCTCTTTGCAACCCCATAGACAGCAGCCCATCAGGCCTCGCCATCCATGGGGTTCTCCAAGCAAGAACACAGGAGTGGGTTGCCATTTCCTTCTCCAAAAGTAACTATAGAAAGAAAGAAAGTGAAGTCTCTCAGTCGTATCTGACTCTGCGACCCCATGGACTACAGCCCACCAGGCTCCTCCATCCATGGAATTTTCCAGGCAAGAGTACTGGAGAGGGTTGCCATTTCCTTCTCTGCTTGTAGGTGCTCGGAGTTGCTTTGTAGCAGTATCCTTAGAGTTTAGCAGTTTCCCAGGGACAGGGGAGCCTCTTGGGCTTCCTTCTGTGGGGTCGCACAGAGTCAGACACAACTGAAGCGACTTAGCAGCAGAGATGACAGAATGATTCAGAAAGAGATTGTTCTTTTTCAGCATTCATTCTCTAGTGATGTTTACCTAGAGTTTGAGTTTGACCGTGTGGCAGAACTAAATCCTGTAACTCTCACTCATTGTAGAGAAAAAACATGGCATGTAAAGGTTTCAGTTGAATAAGAAAGTTAATTTGTATCTTATTAAAAAATTATAAGAAGTCTTTAGTTCTTTACATCAGATGGGTATATATATTTTTTATATTACCTGAAGCTGTTTTATCAGTTGAGTATTTATTTTGAATAGCTAGATTCCATATTTTTCCTGTTCCAAGTAGAGTGCTGCGGGAGAAAGTGTCTGTAACTACACCTCAGTCTAGTGATGTAGCTGTGCAGAAGGTACAAGTGGCTCCACCCAGGCCCCCCTTTGCTTGATGAAGGCACCGAAGCCAATTGCTTGCCCTCTCCCATCCGCCTTGCAGCCTCCACCCCAGGGAAACAGGAGAGTCTGGTTCACATAGGGCTGGCTCAAACATTTTAGGACCAAGGCGATTAAATACTGAATGCAAAGCAAACAGGTAGTTAAAATGTCAATAAAGGTGTAAGTGAAATCTGTGTGAGTCACTCTGATTGTCTCCATTCAGGTATTTACGAGCACAATGCACTGTTAGGAAAACCACCCCAGCTGGTCTCTTTGTAAACCGTGGGAATGATTCCATTTAGAACCATCTTCTCTACGCAGGAGCTTCCGTGTGGTGGGCGAGGCCAGTACCCCCTCAGTCCACGCTGTGCCCTGGTCTCTGTCCTGTGCTGGCGCTGGGCACATCCGGCCACCTTCCCCTCTGCTAGGCTCTGCTAAGCTCTCCTGAGTCTGTCTATCCTGTGCCAAACTTTTTTTACTTTCATTTATCAAATACGCCTTCCCAGTGACTCCGCGATAATTTTGTCTTCTGTCATTTTATTCTCACATTCACCACTCCCTGACCCCAGCCCATGACGGGTTGGACCAGAGCTGTGGAATGACAACCCCTTTAAAACCAAAGGAAATATTCGGGCTTAATGATTATCTCTTAAGGAAACAGTAGGTGATGTGAGACGTTTTTGCAAACCAGTCAGAACTTTGAGCCCAGTTACTTGGCAGGTAGAGCTTCCCAGGTGGCACAGTGGTAAAGAATCTCCCCGCCAGGGCAGGAGACATCAGTTTGATCTCTGGGTAGGGAAGATCCCCTGGAGAAGGAAATGGCAACCCACTCCACTGTTCTTGCCTGGAGAATCCCATGGACAGAGGAGCGTAATGGGCTACAGTTCTTGTGGTCCACAAAAGTCGGACATAGCGACTGAATGCGTGTGTGCACGTGCCCACACACACGCACAGTAGGTGGTGAGGGTGCAGAGGTGAATAGGGCAGGTAGTCCATGAGTTTCGTGGAGACTGAAAAATAAGCCAATAACTACAGAACAGTGTGGTGACTGTTTTCAAGCACAGAAGAGAGTGGACATGAGGGAGGGAGTCTAATCAACTTACATAAGGAGTGATGGGTCTTGAGTGGGCACCCAGAAGGTTGGGTTGATGTGGTAGTTTAAAAGTATTCACCCAGCACGTATCCTGGGCCAGGCACTGTGCTCGGTGCTGAGGGGTCAGTGGTGAAAAAGACCATTCGCTCCCTGTCGCATGAACCTGCTAAAGAGTGCAGACAGCTTTTAAAGCCCCTCTGTAACTGGGTAAATGAAGCATCCATGAGTGTGAGAAATTCTTTGAAGAAAGCAAACAGGAAGCTAAGATGAAGTGAAAGGTGTGAGTCCCATTGGGGCAGAGGTGGCTTCCTGGGGGGTACAGCTGCCCACGGGCCTCTTGTACAAAGTGACCATTGAGCTGAGACTTGAAGCAGGAGATGGGCCGCCCTTGCAGAGCAGCTCCAGGGAGTGTGGTCTGGGTGGAGGCCAGCATTTGGAGAGAGTGGAGTATTTGTATGTGTTTTTCTTCTTCTTTTTAATATTTATTTGTTTATGTTTGGCCGTGGTGGGTCTGCATTGCTTCGCGGGCTGTTCTCTAGTTGTGTCAAGCAGAGCCTGCTCTCTAGTTGTAGAGCAGGAGCTTCTCACTGCGAGGATGCTCCTCACTGCGAGGACTTCTCTAGTTGCAGACCACAGGCCAAGTAGTCATGGCACACAGGCTTCATTGCCCTCTGGTATGTGGGATCTTCCCCAGACCGGGGATCAAACCTGTGTCTCCTGCATAGCAGGCAGATTCTTTCCACTGAGCCAAACTGGGGAAACCCTGCTTCCGCATTCTTCCCACCCCCATGAGGGAGCATAGTTCTTAGACCCAGCAGTACAGCCTCGCAGCACCCAGTCCCCCAGCTCAGCTCACTTTCATGAGAGCCTGCACTCTGCACGCCTGGGTCTCCCAGATGACCAGTGGGCATAGTGAGAGCATACACGCAAAAAGCACATATAAATATTTCCCTTTGGGAAACATCCGATACACATGAACTAAGCAGTTTAGTATGTCACTGAGTTGAAAAATAAATTTATTACTTTATTGGTTGTTTTTATGATGTTTTAAGGTGCTGTGAGAATTAAAATCCAGAGCGAAGGGTATTTTCTTATTCCTTTTTGAGCTAAACTATGAAATGAATTTAGGCAGGTGAGAAAAATGATCCTTTTCCCCTGGAGAAATCAGTTTCAAGGAATTTTTTTGTAATCCTCAAAGGCACATAAACTATCTTCCAAGGTTAAAACAGCAGCTGGCTGTTGAAAGCAGCATGGGGGGGCGTTTGGCTGAGGAATAATTTCCCGAGAGAGAGTGGTGTTCACCTTGGAATGGACTTTGAAGGGAACCAAAGAAGTTTCTCCCGCTGGTACTTTGAGTTTAAGAGCAGTCATCATGTGATGGGGTCTCTATGAGATCTTGTCTGTTAGGTGAGGGGGGAGTGACATGCAAGTTTTTGGAGCCGAGCTCTGTGTATCTCATGCCAGTGGTGGTTCAGTTGCTAAGTCGTGTCTGACTCTTTGCGACCCCATGGACTGCAGCATCCCCCCCGGCCCCTGCTCCTCTGTCTTCCAATATCTCCTGGAGCTTGCTCAAACTCATGTCCATTGAGTCAGTGAGGCCATCCAACTATCTCATCCTCTGTCGTCCCCTTCTCCTCCTGCCCTCAGTCTTTCCCAGCATCAGGGTCTTTTCCAATGAGTTGGCTCTTGGCATCAGGTGGCCAAAGTATTGGAGCTTCAGGTTCAGCATGATGGGTTAGATTATGCCCTCTTAAAAGATGTGTTGAAATCCTATCCTCACGGTCTCCTGTAGAGGACAAGCCTCTTCTTAAAGCAAAGCAGAAAGCCCAGATTCCCTGTCTTCCATCCCTTCCCCAGACTCAGCAGCCCTGGAGTTCTGTCTTCAGAATCCCTTGGGGTCTTTATGTCAAGATTTTGCAGTCATATAAGCAAAATAAACTCTTTCATATATCATAAGTATCATTTTAAATTTCTGCTTTTAAAATACTTTTTTTCCACAGCCCAATGATGATAATTACCCAGAAGATCACTAGTTTGGCTTATGAAATTCATGATGGTAAGAATTTGGAAATTAATCTTTCATCATTGAAAAAGTCATATTCTAACCACCTTTTGTTTGAGAGATTACCATAACTTTCTGCTGTTTGATAGAGGAAGGAAACGGAGGGAGGGAAGATAGGAAAAATACTGACTTCTGCTTTGGCTCCCCTGGTGGTTGAGATGGTAAAGAATCCAACTGTAATGCAGCAGACGTGGGTTTGATCGCTGGGTTGGGAAGATCCCACGGAGAAGGGAGTGACTACGCACTCAGTATTTTTGCCTAGAGAATCCCATGGTCAAAGGAGCCTGGTGGGCTACAGGAGTCATGGGGACACGACTCTAAGGTTTCTAAAGTATGCTCACTTTCCTTCACTGTTTATTCTTAATTTTACATTCAGTTCAGTGACAGAGGCTGTGCTGTAATGAGAAAGAAAGGGACCAGTCATACCAAAATTGGGATTATGGCTTGAATTTCAAATGAAGAAAGTGATGCATATGTGAATGGGAAGAAGTACACTTCTTTTCTTGGGAGAAAGTGTAACTGATAAATTGTCTGTTTTTATTTCTCAGGGATGTTTCGGAAGGATGAAGAGCTGACTCCGTCACAGAGGGGATTAGCGGTCAGGTACGTGCCTATAAATTGTCTCCCACCAAAGTTCCTGCTGTCTCTGCCAGGACACCCGTGTACTCAAGGCCAAGCCTGACTTGTCCTCCTCAAGGCTCTTAGTTCACGAAAACCAAACCTTCCTCCCTCTGCAGCAAGTCTGGTTGGGCTAGGCCTGCCTTCATAGGCACCCACTGAATACTATCATCATACCTCGTGTGTACCATATCCTGACTCCCGAGAGGCTCTGAGTTCCCCGAAGATACGAAGACTGCATGGTCTTCATGTAGTAATTATGAGTAATAATTGCAGCTACCATTTGTAGACGACCAATGACTTGATAGCAGGTCCTGGGCTGCGATATGTTAATATAGCACAAAGATGCCGTGTTTTGAAATAATGAAGAACCAGCAGGATATTCACCTTGCTATTTGAGGAATTCCTTCTGCAGTAGGCTGCTGTGCCATTTATTGTGGTCCCCTATGGATTCATCTAAGGACTAGCTTAATTTCTTGGCGGGGCCTGCCTTAATCTAATTAGAGATAAGGTACTCATTTTACTTGAAGAAAAGCACCCCACAAGCACCTTGTTTCCTGTAAATCTGGGACTAGTATATGCATGGCTGTCAAAAGAAGGAGATTGTGTAAGTGGGAGGCCCTGCCCAAAGTGCTCACCTTTGATCCCAGGTTATACATCTTGAGAATCTTCTTATACTTTCCCCATCTTTAAAATTACTCTCTCTTGATGTTCACTACAGCCAGTCTTTATAAATCTGTAAATATGCACTTGAATTTTTTTGTTTGGTGAGAGGTTAGCTTGATCTGGGCTCTGTGATCCATATGAGTCCTTGTCCATCCCAGGAACTTCTTATTAATAGATACTCCCTCCTAGGTGGCCACCTAGCAAGACCCCAGAGCTGGTTAAATTCAACTCTCTGCTTGTCTGAACAGTGGAAGGAGGCAGAGAGGACTCCTTTCAGATTTGCTACCCAAACGTAAAATCACAGAGCTCATTGTTGCCCACAGTTCTCTCACATTTCCACACACAGTTGGTATCAAATCAATGTTTATGGAATGAAGAATGAGTCTACCATTGATACCATAATTAGAGTATTACAGTTATGATGGGTTCGAATTTTAATTGCATGTATTACAGTTATCAGCTTCTTTCCTAACATGACTTGTTGTTTGATATGACAGTTGAGCCAGAAATGACTTCAGCAAGTTTCATAAATCAGAATTATCTCCCGTCCTTCCAAATTGTGATACATTGTTGGATGCAGTAAGATGAGCTGTGGCTTAGGTAACCTGGCGTTGTTCTGGTCTTGAAATAAGCAGTGTTGAAGATGAGGCTCTGTTGCTGGAGCAGAATGGGCTCTTTGCAGCTTTGTGAAGACGGGGCACTTGTGCTGTGTGTGAGGTGGTGATAAAATCTCTATCTCAGCCCAACATGGGAAGAACTACGAGAGAAAATCTGCCAGAAATGCCTTGCTCCCATCATTTCTGAGTCCTCAAGAAAAAGTACTTAAGGTTCTAAGTACTTTGAAATGTAGAAAGGTGGCTCAGTGGTAAAGAATCCGCCTGCCAAGCAGGAGATGTGGATTCAACCTGTATGCAAGACAGCAAAAGAGACCCAGATGTATAGAACAGTCTTTCGGACTCTGTGGGAAAAGGAGAGGGAGAGGGTGAGATGATTTGGGAGAATGGCATTGAAACATGTATAATATCATATATGAAACTAATTGCTAGTCCAGGTTTGATGCAGGATACAGGATGCTTGGGGCTAGTGCACTGGGATGACCCAGAGGGATGGTACAGGGAGGGAAGAGAGAGGGGGCTTCAGGATGGGGAACACGTGTACACCTGTGGCGGATTCATGTTGATGTATGGCAAAACCAATACAATATTGTAAAGTAATTAGCCTCCAATTAAAATAAATACATTTATATTTTAAAAAAAAGAGAGAAGTGTGTTTGATAACCTGGGTTGGGAAGATCCCCTAGAGAAGGAAGTGGCAACCCACTCCAGTGTTCTTGCCTGGGAAACCCCATGGACCGAGGAGCCTGAAGGGCTATAGTCCATGGGTCACAAAAGAGTTGTACACGACTGAGCGAGTGAGCAGCAACAACAAAATGTAGAAAAACTGAGTAAGTGGTGACCTGGCTGGGTGTCAGGTGGGCCAGAGCACTGTTTTCTCTTCGTTTTATTTTTATAAAAATATTTATGAGGAGGTTCTGTTGACCCCCTTTGGCCACAGAGAGTGTTTGCGTGTTTTTTTTAGGAGATCACACGTTATCTTAGAAAGGCGGATGGGGCTATAACACGTTTAAGAGCCTCCTTATCATCCCCAGCTGTAGCTGCTCTTTCATTTGTGGCAGTTTATAGTTGTCAGTGGATGGCAGACTTGACAGATGGATCTGTTTTTATATATATAATATATATATATTTTTTTTAATTTGGCTGTGGCAGGTCTTGGCTGCAGCATGTGGGATCTCTAGTTGTGGTCTGTGGACTTAGCTGCTCCATGGCATGTGGGATCTTAGTTCAGTCCCTGGCCAGGGACTGAACCCTCATCCCCTGCATTGCAAAGCAGATTCTTAACCCCTGGACCACCAGGGAAGTCCCAGAGGTGGTTTTAAGGTATAAAAAATTCACACTTCTGATGCATTTTCACAGTGTCCTGTGTTACTGGTTTTCTCCAGGTTTCCTGCATCGAGAGCTGGAATGCTTGGTAAACTTTAGATACTGTGTGCCATTTGGACGGACCTGAGAGCAATGGAATTAAAAATGTTGAGAGACATCCTTGACTCCTTCTCCCTCACTCCCCACCCCCATCCATCAGCAGACCCAGGGCTGTGCTGCCAGGCTGTACTCAGACGCTGTCCCCCGCATGGATCCAGCCCCGTCACCTCCCCCTGGATTCCACATCCTCCTGCCTGGTGGTCCCTTCTCCACCTGCCTCTATCCACACACTGGGGCTCAAGGGGTTCTTTTGAAAACATCGGTATTGAAAACCCTACTGTAGTAAAGAAAAGAATGGCAACCCACTCCAGTAGTCTTACTTGAGAAATCCCATGGACAGAGGGGCCTGGTAGGCTACAGTCCATGGGGTTGCAAAGAGTTGTAAAATGACTGAGCCCCCTACACCACCACCACCACCACTGTAGTTTTTCAGCACAGTCTGAATAAAATCTGAAGCTTCCACCATGGCTTGTAAGGCAGGCCCTGTGTTCCCCACCTCAGCATACTGACACCCCTCCCACCTGCCTCCCCAGCTCAGCCACTCCAACTGCACTGGCGTCCCTGCTGCTGGACCTGCCCCAGCTCTTTGCTCCCTGTCCCTGGAGTCCTGGTCCCAGACATTCACACGACTCCCTTACTCGTCTCATGATCAGAGAAGCCTTCCTGGCTTGTTAATAAAATGCCCCCTTCCTCTTGTAGCACTTAGCTGTCTGTTTTTTATTCTTAATTTTCTGCAGCTGTTGTGTAAGTTCTCTGAATGCAGAATCCCCCTGTGGTATTTACTGCTGTGTCTCTGGACCCAGGAGCATGGGTACATGTAGATTTGCTAAGCGAGTGAGTGAGTGACTAGTAAGAGATGAATCTTCTGCCCTATCTTGTCCACCTTGACTTTGTTTCATCATGAGGAAATCAGATAGAAACCCTTTGTCGTGGCTCATAAAGACCCGGATGGAAACTCTTTTATCCAGAAACACCACTGAGCATTCCTGAACCTGAACCTTTAGATTCTTATTGTTTGGAGGCAGGTGAAAATCACAGCTTGCTTTATTTTGAAAATGGTAGGAGGAGTAGAGGTTGGAGCTGATCACTCCTGTTGCGTTTTCACAAAGCAAACATCTGTCTTACACATAGTGTTTCTCTTTGTTGCAGGCGCATGCCCAGCCTTCTGGAGTATTTAAGTTACAACTGTAACTTCATGGGTATCCTGGCAGGCCCGCTCTGCTCTTACAAAGACTACATCACTTTCATCGAAGGCAGATCGTACCATGTGATGCAGTCAGGTGGAAATGGGAAAGAAGAGATTCAGTACGAAAGGACGGAGCCATCACCAAATGTAAGACCTGGAGCTTCGTCTGCAGCATTTCGAGCATTTATTGATTAGCCTTGTTTATTTCAGGAGACCAGTGTTGTCATCTTTTTCTTTAAAAAAAAAAAAAAAAAGATACCCATTTTTTTTCTTTAAAAACGTTTTACTTTTTTTTTT
>SJYW01017354.1:322896-368405 GCA_006410735.1 Raphicerus campestris
GTTGAATTCAGTTATGGAAGCTTGAAAGAGAACTTTTATTACCTAAATATATCCTCTGAATCATGAAAACCAGAAACAGCGATATGGTGAGACTCGAACGAACATGTATTTTCAGGGCAAAGGTTCCAAATACTAGCCTGTGGACCAAGACTAGTATGTAATGACATTTTCACCTATTCATCTACAGGCCAGTGTAATGTTGCCAGCTTACCTATTTGGGGAAAAGCAATACTTTAAAAAAAATAGATTTTAGGTTTTATTTTTAATGCTAAATACTAGCAAAATAATGAGTTGCTATACCTTGATCGTTCTATTATTTTTTGTTAGAAATCTGAAATATATAGTAGTTGTATCTGTTGTTTTAGGGTATTCTTCAGTTTGGAGATTTTTTTTTTTACTTGCTGAAATTTTGCTAAGTGCTGAAGAAACGCAGAGGGAAATAAATGGGACTGGAAGCCTTGATCTGTTTGTTCCAGCTTGTTGTGGGGCTGAGAGTAGAGAAAGAAACTGCAACTTATTGGGCTTTGGCTGGACCTTACAAGTTCTCTAATTCCATAGCCTCTCTCAGAGATGCTCTCACATGCTCAGTTGTATGTGTCAAAAGTGTGGTCCATTTCCAGGGACTCACCAACTCCAGGGAGGACCGGGCCACCTTTGAACAGTTATGGCTTTTAGAATTTGTTGTTGTTCAGTTGCTGAGTTGTGTCCGATTCTTTGTGACCCAGTGAACTGCCTCACACCAGGCTTACCTGTCTCTCAGAGTTTGCTCAAACTCAGGTTTATTGAGTCGGTGATGCCAGCCAGCCATCTCACCCTCTATCGCTCCTTTCTCCTCTTGCCCTCAATCTTTCCCAGCATCAGGGTCTTTTTCAGTGAGTTGGCTCTTCACATCAGGTGGCCAAAGTACTGGAGCTTCAGCACCAGTCCTTCCAGTATATATTCAGGGTTGATTTCTTTTAGGATTTCCTTTAGGCTCCTAGAATGATCTTCCTAAAACTGAGCCCAAATCTATCTCTACTTTGTTCCATATATGGATCCAAATTACCACTATGGAATCCCAGAGAACAATACAGATTTCTTCTTCCTGGGTGTTAGTCAAGTATCTGAAGTTGGTTATCGTGCTTCTTTTCCAAGATATTCAGCTTGGATTCCCAGGAAATGCATTTGACCGAGTCAAGTCAATGACCGTCTCATTTTGATGGTTCATTGTTTGCCATGGCCTGTTTCCTACCCCGGGGTCCTGGTGGCCCTGCAATACACCAATTCTCTGTGATGATGATACATCAGCTGCTTGGGTCACACATCCTTGGTGATGAACCCGTTTGGACTGTCTCACGTCCGTTCTCCCTGTCTGGCATGCTTTGCCTGATTTCTGCCTCTCTGTCCACCCACACCCACCTGCAGTCTCTGATGCATCATTTATTTACCTGATTGAGGTCTGACCCTTGGATACTGACTTCATTCAGGTCCCCCAGGCTCTGTGAGATGAAGATTTGTGCAATGATGATTTATGAGGGAAGTGCTTTGGGGCATCTGCATAGAAGCCGGGTAATGGTTCAGAGGAGGAGACAGTAGTACAGCTTCCGTGCATCCCTGAGCGGGGCTGGGCCTGTGGGGAGGCGCTCTGGAGTGTAAGTTACACTGTGCATCGTTCATCTCCTCGAGGCAGGGGCAACCTGCCAGTCACTGGTGATGGACGGCTCTGGGTTCATAAGCTTTGGTTCCCAGTGTGCCTAAAGAAAGTAGCTCCAGGACCACAAGGGTCATCTTTTCAATGAGGTTTCACAGTGAGACATTTAGAAAGAAGCACACTGAAGCTGGGGGCTGGGGCAAGAGTGTCAGAGACAGGAGGGACCAGGCAGAGCACTGCCAGCCTCTGCTCCGGGTGCTCTGTGGAACGGGCCTCAGTTTGCTCATCTGCAGTCTTGCCTCATCCCTCCCATCTCACTGCTGAGCGAAGGAGTCCGTCTGGGTCTGGGCCCTGGTCCCCTGTGGTCCAGCTGAGCAGGGTACTCTGAGTATGCTCCAGTTTGCTAATGGCTTCCCTGGTGGCTCAGAAGGTAAAGCGTCTGCCTGCACTGCAGAAGACCAGTGTTCAGTCCCTGGGTCAGGAAGATCCGTGGAGAAGGATATGGCAACCCATTCCAGTACTCTTGCCTGGAAAATCCCATGGACAGAGGACGCTGGTAGGCTATAGTCCATGGGGTTGCAGAGTCGGACACGACTGAGTGACTTCACTTTTCTTCCTTTTGCTTAAAAACATGCTTCCTAGGGCTGACCTGGGCTCCAGATGCCCACTGATCAGAGTAGTGCAGGGCAGATTATCCATTTCCTCTCCATCCATTAATGCAACTAAAATGGAATTGTGGATTTTTTTTTTTTAATTTGGAAAAAGATGTTTTAAAAAATAATTTTGTTTATTTTTGGCTTGCTAGTTGCGGAGGGCAGGGGGTACTCTTTGATGTGGTGCGTGGGCTTCTCATCGCAGTGGCCTCTCTGTTGCAGAGCACAGGCTCTAGGGCCTGTGGTCTCAGTAGCTGTGGCTCCTGGGCTCTGGATCAGAGGCTCAACAGTTGTGGTGCAGGGGTCAGTTGCTCCGCAGCCTGTGGGATTTTCCCGGATTGAGGATCAAACCTGTGTCTCCTGCACTGGCAGGCGAATTTGCCTCTGAGCCACCAGGGAAGTCCTCGGAAAGTTTTACTGTCTCCTATTCACGCCACTGGAGAGGGAGGGATTTCCTGCCCTAAACAATACACGATGGTCAAACACAGGACGCCAGATAGAGAAGACTGGCAGCATTTATGAATCATGTACTCAGAGCCCAGGGGAGAATACCTCGAGCCAGGCAGGGCCACTCAGAGGTTGTTTTTGGGAACAAAGTGAGCCAGCAGGGGTGGTGGGAGACATACTTTCTAGTGACAAGAGTGGGGTTGACCACTGGTTCCTGCGGAAGTATGTGGCTGGCGTGGTGGAATGATTTCATGAGCTGGCAAGGAGGGAAAGCTGTTAGGTGGAAGACGAAGTAGGGGGCAGCTGGTCTGGCCAACAAGGGAACAAGCTGGGTGGGGAGCTGGGGGCACAGCTGGTTGCATCTTTGGAGTTCCATGGGACTCAAAGATGTCAAGGCAGCCACACATGAAATTTTAGACTTTACAGTGTGAGCTTCCTGTTGACTGAAGCATCTGAATATTTGATGACATATGCTTGGGCTTCCCTGGTGGCTCAGGTGGTATAGAATCTGCCTGCAATTCAGGAGGACCCAGGTGCAATCCCTGGGTTGGAAAGATCCCCTGGGGAAGGGAATGGCAACCCATTCCAGTATTCTTGCCTGGAGAATCCCATGGACAGAGGAGCCTGGCGGGCTACGGTCCATGGGTTATCAAAGAATAGCACACGACTGAATGTCTAACACTTACACTTATGCTGGGCTCCCCAGGTGGCACTAGTGGTAAGGAACCTGCCTGCCAGTGCAGGAGACATAAGAAACATGGATTTGATCACTGGATTGGGAGGATCCCCTGGAGGAGGGCACAGCACCCCTCTCTTCTTGCCTGGAGAATCCCATGGACAGATTATAGCTGTAGTCTGAGCAATTTAGCAGGCACGCACACTGTGGCTACACTGTATCCCCATCCATTCCCCCGTGGCTGGCCACGGGCCTGGGGGTCCATCTCTGCACTTGCTCACCCATTGCAGGCCTCAGGGAGGCACGAATAAGTGCAGTTCTCGAGGCATGTGGACTCTGAGGAGAGGGACAGAAGAGGGACGTGGCCGGAGCCGGATGACTCTCTCCTTGGAACAGACAGCATCTCCAGTGGCCTCCGTCCGCTTACGCTATTGTGGTCACGCACAGCTGGCCTTTTCCAGGGACCCAGAAAGAGAACAAGAGGCCCCATAAACACCACGGCAGAGGAACCAGCTGCTCGGTCATTTGGGTACAAAAGTCCATTTATATCAATAAAACAGTCCTGTAAGCACAATGCAAATTTCATTATTGGTACACCAAGCTGGCGGCAACGCTCGGGTGCATCCTTAAGGAGAACACTATTATTATGCCTGATTTGTGATTTCACAGCCGAGGAGGAGAAGGGCAGGGAGTCAGATTGGTTTTCTCAACATCAGCCTGATGGAAAAAAAGAAAAAGTCTCCACCAAAGATATCATTGTCCTGTGCATTTTTTTAAGTGCAAAATATAATATGTAAAGAAAGCCTCAGTCTGCAGGAGACAAGAAACCAAAGTGAAATAAATTATGCTCCATGCTGGAGTGCTCATCTCCGAGCTCGGTTAATGAGCTCTGCCCTGCAGATGTGTTAGGACTGTTGAGATGCTGATACAGAGGGAAAATGTGGGTTCCCAGCGGTTGACTTCACTTTTTCCCCAAGGTACTATTCCCCAAGGTTTGCTTGGCTTTTTTTTTTCAGTTTTATTGAGGTACATAATTGACAAAATTAGAGAATATTTAAAGTGTTCATCATGATGATTTGGTATTCATATACATTAGGGAAGGGTTCCTTTCATCTAGTTAATTTTCACATCCATCACATCACATATTGATTTATTAGTTTATTATTTAAACTTTTAATTTTATATTAAAGTAGAGCCAATTAACAACGTTGTGATAGTTTCAGGCGCACAGCAAAGCGCCTCAGCCGTATACATGCATGTATCCAGTCTTTCCCAAACTCCCTTCCCATCCAGGCAGGCGTGTAACACTGGATAGAGTTCCCTGTGCTGTACAGTAAGTCCTTGTTGGTTATCCATTTCGGATAGAGCTGTGTGTACATGTCCATCCCAAACTCTCTACCTGTCCCTTCCCCCCATCCTTTCCCATGGCAACCATAAGAGTGTTCTCTGTGAATCTGTGTTCTGTTGTTGCTATTATTATTTTTAGTGAGAACACTTAAGTTCTACTCTCCTAGCAGGTCTCAGCTAGACAATAGAGTGTTGTGTAGCAACCCTAACCCCCACGTTATATGTTANCCCGGCTTCCATGGAAGAACTATCTTCCATAAAACTGATCCCTGATGCCAAAACTGTTGGGGACCAATAATTTAGAGGGTTCTCTGGACAGGCAGCTTTGGTTGCATTGTATTTTCCCAGCACAACTGAATCTCGGATTCATGAGCTGCCAGAATTAGAAAAGTGTACCAAGACCTCCAATTGAGATGGTCCTGCTCTCTCTCTAAGGCACCAAGATGTCACCAGTCAGCTCTGTCTGTTCTTTGCCTTGCATGGCCAGGAGAATGGCAGCCGCCCTGTAGACTAGAGACACACGTGATTTAGACACTCCACAGCCGCTGACCTTGATAACCTACCAGCTCTTCCCAGATCCCACCCAAACACGAGCCACATCACCAATGATCCCAGGGCTGAAAGTCCCTGGGAAAGGGGGTCTCTGTGTGTGTTCTAGAGATAATTCTCAGGTGACCTGCTCTGATAGCTGGCCCTGCATGCCATTCAAGGACAGTTTCAGCTCTTGATTTCGTTAGTTCCTCCTCTGACCAGAATCCTTCTCTTTGGACTTGGACTATCCTTCCCTCCCTCACCACAGTCCCCTCTATCGGGATAGGATGGGTCATGCTGCAGTAACAACACATCCATGATCTCATTGGTCAGCATGGAGGGCATTCAGAGACAAGGCTGATGGAACAACACCATCTCAAACATTGCAAATCATCCATGTCAGAGGGAAAAAATGACTGAGCTGAATCATGTGAGACCTTGAACCTTATGACTAGTGGTGACACAAGTCACTTCTACTCATATCCATAAGGTCAGAACAAGTCACATGAATGTATCTAACTTTATCAGGGATGGGGATAACAAGCCCACCATACGTCTACAAGCAAAGAGCCAAGAGACCCTAGAGATTTTTACCTTATCAGCTATCTTTCTGAAAATTCTGTTTACTATCTGTTAAAAAAAAAGAAAGGAAACTATCTGAGCCTGACTTCTAATTTACTTAATTTAAATTTAAAGGGAGTATACTTTGACCTAAAGAGGGAAAGTGATTTTCTCTATATCATAGATGAGCCAATGGCACATTATTATTACTGGAAACCAGATCTGCTGACATGTGTTTTGTTTTTCCTTTTTGGACCATAATATCATGTAGACATGTTATTTTGTTGATTTATCTGTATACCCATTTGGGTTTCTGAATCAGTAAGGTTGTTACTAATTTTAGCATGACTGGCTGGGGGGTAGTGATAGTATGGTTGACAATCAGGAAGGGAACTATTTAATTTAATAACTTCCCCGGGCTCATAAAATAAGAAATATGATGGTTTTCTTTATGAAAACGCACATCTGTATCTAAACAGCAATGCTGCCTGCATGCTCTGTCATAAAGCCCAGTCTCAGAGCTCAACCCACATAAACCAAGCATCTCCTAATAGTCCAGCATGGTGGTAGGACTTAAACTGGAAATGCAACCGGACAATTAAATTAGATAGTAATAGCAGTGACATTAAAGGCCTTCTCAATGCCATGTACTATGTGGTTTATATTTTCATTGACTGTGTGTGTATGTGTGTTAGTCGCTTAGATGTGCCTGACTCTGTGCTAGTCGCTTAGATGTGTCTGACTCTGTGCAACCAGCTACAGACTGTAGGCCCAACAGGCTCCTCTGTCCGTGGAATTTTCCAGGCAAGAATACTGAAGTGGGTTGCCATTCCCTTTCTCCACAGGGTCTTCCCAATCCAGGTCTCCTGCATTGCAGGTGGCTTCTTTATCATCTGAGCCACTGACTTAATTCCAGTGCTGATTTGGCAGATAGAGATTGTTAGCCAGAATTTACAGATGAAGACACTGATGGTCACACAGATTAAATAACTGAGCTAGTAAAACTAGTGATTATAGAGAACAACCTTTATCATTGCCACCATAGCCGTTTATTGGGTAGACAATCCCAGACTGAAACTGTTATTTATTCACACGTTGTTTCTAACCAGTTTTTTCCATGGTGGGGTGTACACTCCGTGAGTGCAGGGGCCAGGTATGTCTTGATACCACTGTGTCCATAGCTCCTAGCAACAAGCCTGCCCTATCATAGGTATTTCATAAATAGGAAGTTTTAAGTATCATAGGGCTGGTGCTGCTGCTGCTAAGTCGCTTCAGTAGTGTCCGACTCTGTGCGACCCCACAGACGGCAGCCCATTGGGCTCCGCCATCCCTGGGATTCTCCAGGCAAGAACACTGGAGTGGTTTGCCATTTCCTTCTCCAATGCATGAAAGTGAAAAGTGAAAGTGAAGTTGCTCAGTCGTGTCTGACTCAGCGACCCCATGGACTGCAGCCCACCAGGCTCCTCCATCCATGGGAGTTTCCAGGCAAGAGTACTGGAGTGGGATCATAGGTCTAAACATCCTAAATCCAGGGAGAGATGTAAGTTTGAGGTTCTCCCTGGTTTAGTCACTTTTTTTTAGAAGCTGGGTTTGACCCTCCACCATCTTTTTATCTCCATAAGCCCCGTCCATTTCTTTGGAGTGTCTTTGGCTACTGCACACTAAATATCTTAATTTTAATATTTTTACATCTCATTCCCTTGTTCTTGCCAGTATTTTTGCCCTCTCTTCCTTTCCAGTCCCTCTTTATTCTCGTGTTTGCTTTTTCTCTGTTTTAATGATCATGATATAGCAGTACTGACCCCAGGACTTATATCTGAGGAGGGGCTCGTTGCTGGATCATTTACTTCTGCAATCAGAATGCTCACCTCAGCTGCATCCAGAACCAATCTTTGATGGGGTGTCACAAAATCTCAATTAGTGCCTGTGCTCTTTAGTGCAGTGAAATTTCCTCTATTATTTCATTCATCTAATTTCGATTTGGTAATTTAACTGTGGAATGTAACGACTGGGTTTAGTATACCCAGGCTTGACTGAACACGGATGCAGCCTAGGAGATACTTTTGGTCTGGGTGGCCCAGGGACTTGTCCATTTAGCATCCATACCATCAATTAGTGAGTCTGTCAAACGTGTACTTAGTGTCTGCTGTGTGCCAGGCATTGTAACACTTAGGGTAGTTTTTCCATCCAGCAAAAATATCACAAGTTATTAGGGGAGTGGAGGCACATAAGCAGAAAGTCATTAGGTTTATATAGCAAAGCTAAAGGTATAGGCATGCCTGAGGCAGTGGGTACGTCAAGGAGGAACCATAATTCAGTCCTGTTGGCTATACTAGATAAACTCTGAGATGTCCCTCTCCTTTTCCCCACTGTCTGGTGCTCATGTCCTTGAGTAATGACCTCCCCACAAAGGACCTGTGATTTCTATCTATCCAGTAGAAAACAGCAGAGGTAACTGATAACCCTCGATTATGTTAAATAAGAGTAGAATGCCCATCTTGCTACCTGCCTGGCTTTGATGAAGGAAGTGACCATGTGAACTGCCCTTTAGAGAGATGCATACAGCAAGGAATTTTTTCCAGCCACCACACCAGCGGCTGGAATGAGAACTCAGCCCCAGCAGATACTTCAATGATAACCTCGTAGAAAACAGCTAAGCTATGGTTGGGCTCCTGANATCTATCCAGTAGAAAACAGCAGAGGTAACTGATAACCCTCAATTATGTTAAATAAGAGAACGCCCATCTTGCTACCTGCCTGGCTTTGATGAAGGAAGTGACCATGTGAACTGCCCTTTGGAGAGATGCATACAGCAAGGAATTTTTTCCAGCCACCACACCAGTGGCTGGAATGAGAACTCAGCCCCAGCAGATACTTCAATGATAACCTCGTAGAAAACAGCTAAGCTATGGTTGGGCTCCTGACCCATAGGAGCTGTCAGACAAGACAGTGTATATTGGTATACCCCTTAAGTTTGTGGTAATACCATTATGTAGCAATAGATAGCTAATACTGTGCTTAAGGAAGACTTCCTGGAGGAAGTGATGCCCGAACTGTGCCCTGAAGGATGATTAGGAGTTAGCCAGCTGCTACAGATCTTCCTTGACTGATGATGAGGTCATGTCTCCATCAATTCATTGTAAGTTTAAAGTATCAGCAGTTAAAGAATAACTGTCTCTCTACCTCCAATAGCCCCCTTAGCAATCCTATAGACAAGGTAACATCTGAAGAGCAAGCCAGTCCGCATGCAGTGGAGAAGGATGCAGAGCCCAACCTCCTGCCTTGTTGAATCCCTGGCTTCCTTTTCCCTCTTTAAACATCGCCATGGCTGCACAGAATCTTTTGAGTTGGTCTGAGGGCGTAAGTCCACCTTCTCCCCAGGTTGCTGGCTTTTCTGTTTTTGGATTTTTATTTACTTATTTAAATTTAAATTTATTTATTTTAATTGGAGGCTAATTACAATATTGTATTGATTTTGCCATTTATTTATTTTTAAAATATTTGTTTTAAAAGATTTTAAGTATAGTTGCTTTACACTGTTGTGTTAGTTTCTGCTGTAGAGCAAAATGAATCCGCTAATGTATGCATATATCCCCTCTGTTTTGGATTTCCCTCCGATTTAGATTACCACAGAGCACTGAGCAGAGTTCTCTGTGCTATAACTATAGGTTTTCATTAGATGCATATTTTATGCATAGTTTCAATAGTGTATTGGCTTCCCTGGTGACCCAGATGGTAAAGAATCTGCTTGCAATTCAGGAGACATGGGTTCGATCCCTGGGTTGGGAAGATCCCCTGGAGAAGGGAATAGCAACCCACTCCAATATTCTTGCCTGGAGAATTCCATGGACAGAGGAGCAATGGCCCATGCGGTCACAAAGAATCGGACACGACTGAGCTACTAACACAAGACATCAGTATATCTATCCCAATCCCCATTTCTCAATTCATCCCACCCATCTTTCCCCTTGATATCCATATGTTGGTTTTCTACATAGGTGTATATCTATTTTGCTTTGTTAATAAGATCATCTGTACAATTTTTTCATATCCCACATATATGCATTAATATATATTTGCTTTTCTTTTTTTCAGAATTTTCCGATTGAAGCAACTTTCTTTCTCTAAAAGAATGTGAAAATACACTTACTGCACCTGACGTGACATCACAGCCCACCTTAAATGTGCTCGAAACATCAGCGGTAGGGCAGGATCATATAACACGAAGTCTGCTTTATGATGAAATATGGACAGTGGTATGTAATTGAGTACAGCTGTCTGGATACAAAATGCTTGCCAGAGTGTTGGTCTTTTATCCTTGTGATAACACCGCCCATCACCCTCCTCAAATAAACACGATGCACTTAAATCTATTCACATGTATCAACCATATGAGAGGAGACAAATTGCATCAAGGTAAGCATACTGGAAAGTGTGCTTGGACAAACCAAGCTATAGCTTAAACAAAGCACCTAGTTTACACCTAGGAGAGTTCACGTGCTATGAATATCTTGAACTAAATATAGCCCACAACTCCATTTCTAATTAAATAACCAAAATAAGACAAAATAAAACATTTACTCTCCAAAAGTGGGTTGCCATTTCCTTCTCCAAGGGATCTTCCCAACCCAGGGATCAAACCTGTGTCTCCCACATTGCAGGCAGACGCTTTAACCTCTGAGCCACCAGGGAAGCCCTAAATAACCAAAATAAGACAAAACAAAACATTTGCCCTCTAATTTAAAGTATAGGAGGTAGAAATTCTAAACATGGTGCTATAGAGAAAGTACTGCAAGGGAACGATGAAAGAAAAAAATTAAAGTACAAAAAAGCAAAGATTACCCCTGAAAGGTCTGCCTGGGAGCCATGGCGCAATTTCACTGCCCAGCATCATGACAGAGGGGCTTACCGTATACAGCTAGCCTGGGAAATGGTTAAAATCCAAAATGTGAAGTATGGTTTTTACTGAATGCTAATTGTTTTTGCATCATCCTAAAGTCAAAAAATCCTAAGTTGAACCATCATAAGTTGGGGACTGTCTGCCTTGGGAGGACTAATTGGGGTGCTGTGGGCAGAAGGATGTTGAAAACAGGGGCACAGTGTAGATGAAGGTTTGGGGCAAGAAAAGGCCTGGGTTGTAAAGGGGCCCATCAAGTAAAATGATCTAAAATTGCTGCTGATCGACGAGCTTCGATTTGCAGAAATGCCAATTTCATTAGGTCTGACCTATTATAGTGCTGCCAGAGCTTAAACTTTGAAGCAGAGGAGTTCTTGTTAACACTCACTTGACTCATGTAATGTGGTTTTCTGACTTAAAAATTTTAAGGTGATTTGTCCTCGTGGAATCTCTCCATTTCCTTGAATTAATGTGAAATGCCAGAACTTCTCCAGGCACGTTTGAGTTTCACAGACTAGCATCTCATACCACCACAGCAAAGGAGAGCCTCAAGGGCCCCTCAATGCCGTTCCATCCAGACTCACTGCAAGCTGGGGGTACATTCTCCAGGCTTGGCAAATGAGAAAATCATAGCCCAGGGAGGTCAGTAGCTAGGGCTTGAAGTGGGAATGCTGCTGCTGCTGCTAAGTCGCTTCAGTTGTATCCGACTCTCTGTGACCCCAGAGACAGCAGCCCACCAGGCTCCCCCGATCCTGGGATTCTCCAGGCAAGAACACTGGAGTGGGTTGCCATTTCCTTCTCCAATGCATGAAAGTGAAAGTGAAGTAGCTCAGTCATGTCCAAATGAATGACCTCAGTTCCTGCCTGGGAACTGACCTGAATGAATGGATGACACAGTGATGGTCTTACGAGTCTTTAACATTGTATACCTAGAGACTGTGGCTGTGCTATTCATTCATTCATTCCTTCAAAAGGTAGTGATATGCACCTGCCCTTTGCTTGGTGCCTTCCTGGGCCCTGGGNGCTATAGAGAAAGTACTGCAAGGGAACGATGAAAGAAAAAAATTAAAGTACAAAAAAGCAAAGATTACCCCTGAAAGGTCTGCCTGGGAGCCATGGCGCAATTTCACTGCCCAGCATCATGACAGAGGGGCTTACCGTATACAGCTAGCCTGGGAAATGGTTAAAATCCAAAATGTGAAGTATGGTTTTTACTGAATGCTAATTGTTTTTGCATCATCCTAAAGTCAAAAAATCCTAAGTTGAACCATCATAAGTTGGGGACTGTCTGCCTTGGGAGGACTAAGTGGGGTGCTGTGGGCAGAAGGATGTTGAAAACAGGGGCACAGTGTAGATGAAGGTTTGGGGCAAGAAAAGGCCTGGGTTGTAAAGGGGCCCATCAAGTAAAATGATCTAAAATTGCTGCTGATCGACGAGCTTCGATTTGCAGAAATGCCAATTTCATTAGGTCTGACCTATTATAGTGCTGCCAGAGCTTAAACTTTGAAGCAGAGGAGTTCTTGTTAACACTCACTTGACTCATGTAATGTGGTTTTCTGACTTAAAAATTTTAAGGTGATTTGTCCTCGTGGAATCTCTCCATTTCCTTGAATTAATGTGAAATGCCAGAACTTCTCCAGGCAAGTTTGAGTTTCACAGACTAGCATCTCATACCACCACAGCAAAGGAGAGCCTCAAGGGCCCCTCAGTGCCGTTCCATCCAGACTCACTGCAAGCTGGGGGTACATTCTCCAGGCTTGGAAAATGAGAAAATCATAGCCCAGGGAGGTCAGTAGCTAGGGCTTGAGGTGGGAATGCTGCTGCTGCTGCTAAGTCGCTTCAGTTGTATCCGACTCTGCAACCCCAGAGACGGCAGCCCACCAGGCTCCCCCGATCCTGGGATTCTCCAGGCAAGAACACTGGAATGGGTTGCCATTTCCTTCTCCAATGCATGAAAGTGAAAGTGAAGTAGCTCAGTCATGTCCAAATGAATGACCTCAGTTCCTGCCTGGGAACTGACCTGAATGAATGGATGACACAGTGATGGTCTTACGAGTCTTTAACATTGTATACCTAGAGACTGTCGCTGTGCTATTCATTCATTCATTCCTTCAAAAGGTAGTGATATGCACCTGCCCTTTGCTTGGTGCCCTCCTGGGCCCTGGGGATCCACAGTGAGCAGTGTGGTGGGGATACATGTGAAGGTTGTTTTGATGTCCAGGATCCGTGTTTGGTCAAGCGTCTCAGGAACTCGTTTGGATGTGAGAGTTGGACCATAAGGAAGACTGAGTATGGAGAATTGATACTTTCACGTTGTAGTGCTGGAGAAGACTCATGAGAATCCCTTGGACTGCAAGGAGATCAAGCCACTCAATTCAAAAAGAAATCAACCCTGAATATTCACTGGACGGACTGATACTGAAGCTGAATCTCCAATACTTTGGCCACCTGATGTGAAAAGCTGACTCATTGGAAAAGACACTGATGCTGGGCAAGATTGAGGGCAAAAGGAGAAGAGGATGACAGAGGATGAGATGGTTGGATGGCATCACCAACTCAATAGACATGAGTTTGAACAAACTCTGGGGGATCGTGGAGGACAGAGGAGTCTGACATGCTGCAGTTTATGGGTCACAATTGTTGGACCCAACTTAGTAACTGAACAACAGCAACAACAACCATCTGGGATTTTTGTTCTTTGTTTTTAATTGGAAGATAACAGCTTTACAATATTGGGTTGGTTTCTGCTATGAGTGAATCAGCTGTAAGTATACATACAGCCGCTCCCTCTTGGGCCTCCCACCACATCCATCACATGCCCCTAGGTTGTCACAGATCACTGAGCTGAGCTCCCTGTGGTACACAGCAGCTCCCCACTAGTTATCTGTTTTATACATGATACTGTGTATACATCATGCTACTTTCTCAACCTGTTACATCCTCCTCTTCCCCTGCTGTGTCCACAGGTCTGTTTTCTACAACTCCACCTCTATTTCTGCCCTGCAAATAGTTCATCATTGCCATTTTTCTATATTCCATGTCTATGTGTTGTATGTTAGCCACTCAGCTGTGCCTGAGTCTGCCACTGCGTGGACTGTAGCCTGCCAGGCTCCTCTGTCCATGAGGTTCTCCAGGCAAGGATACTGGAGTGGGCTGTCATATCCTTTGCCAGGGGATCTTCCTCATATATTTATCAATATGATATACTTGTTTTTGTCTTTTTGACTCACTTCATTCTGTACAATAGATTTTGGTTCTAATGAAAACAACAGGGTTTCCAAAGCTGAGACTTGATGGAGGGATCAGGTTAACTCATTGATGCCTGTAAGGGAGGGGACTGCCCAGGAGGGATGTTCCCAGTAGAAGGAACACCTGTGCAAAAGTGCAGAGGTGAAAGGCAGCATGACTTGATGGAAAAAGTGAAAGCCTTGGGGCTTGACTGGAGGTTTGAAGTGAGGTCTGCAGAGAGAAGGAGGAGGCAGGAGGGGACCATGGCTGGTCAGCAGCATGGGGAACTCAAGAAGGGGCTGCAGAACTCAAGGAGGGGCCAGAGAACTCCCAAGGAGCCCAGGAGGAGGCTGCACAGCCAGTCAGGTGAGCGGCAATGGTGCAGAGTGCTTCCTAACTGACGGTGCTGGCATGCATTTGGCACAGGTGGGGACAGATGACAAGTGGCAAAGATGAGGTCAAGAGGTAGGACAAGCCAGTACTTCCCGTGACAGACTTGTGTGACCGAAACACACAGGCAGTGGGTTCTGGCAAAAGGCAGCCTGTGATTTTTCCTTCTGAATGGAGGACAGAGCCAAGTTTTAATTCCTTGTGTTGCGTCAGGGCACCTTGTGTTGGGGATTGACTTTCACATTGGTTTTGAGTGGCCGCACTGACTGCAGGTGTTTGCTGGCTCAAGTGACAGAAAGAGAACAGATGTCTCGTCTTCATTTTTCTCAGTTTGCCTTGATCAGAAGCAATCAAGGTGATGGGCCGCTGCTGGGATCTTGGGGGAAATCAAGCTACTATAGGCTGAGGTGCTGTCTAAGCCGTGAAGTGCAAATGTTACAGAAGGTGACCTGCATCCCAGCTGGCCCAGATGCAGCCTTCCTAAGGCTGGTGATAGAGGCAGACTCAGCAGGACCGTTTAGAAGTAAATTTGTCTGTTTCTGGAAGCGTGGGAAACAGCCTTGAGAAATCTTATTTATGTTCGATGTTACCTTTCCTGGTGTTTTCTTTCAAAAGCCCTGGTGACTTCTTTTTGTGTGGCTGCCTGGAAATGCTGTTTACAGCCCACCTCCCACAGCAGAATGTGGCTTTGGGGGTTGGTTGTCTGATGCAGTGGAGTATGGAGGAGTGATCACGAGCCCATCTCCTTCTCTGAAAAGAATGTCCTTCCCTTTGCGTCTGCTCTGCTCACCACCTGATATCATGGCTCTGAGCTGCCTCAACCCCGAGCTAATTTGTACAGTTGGCCTCCCTGAGGCCTTTGCACGTGTTGTTCCTTCTGCTTGGCCTGCTTTCCCTCTAGCTTTTTGCATAGACAGCTCCTGTTCCTCACATCACAGCCAAAATTATTACTCCTCAAGGACACCTTTCTTGATTATGACAGTTAATTTCTTGTCAACTAGGTGAGGCCATCATACCCGAGACTGATGTAGTACATATTATTCTGGATGTTTCTGTGATGGTGTTTCTGTGGATGAGAGTAACCTGTAAATGGGTGAACTTTGAGTAAAGCAGATTGCCTCTGTGATGTGGGTGGGCCGCATCTAATCAGTCGAAGGTCTTGTTCTAGAATAAAGATTGCCCTCCCCAAGCAAGAGGGTATTTTGTCAGTGAATAATCTTTGGACTTGAGCTGCCACATGTGTTGTTCCCTGGGTCTTCAATCTGCTGGCCCACTTTGCAGATTTTGGACTTGCCAAGCATGACAATCACACGAACCAATTTCTTAAAATAAACCTCTCTTTGTATATGCACATTCTAATGTTACTCTTTCTCTGGAACCCTGACCAATGCATGGATCATCTTGCCTAAATCCTCACTTCTTCCTTCATCAATTACTGTGCTCACTCATTGCTCTGTATCCATTTCATAAGACATCACCATTTGCATTATTGGGTTGGCCAAAAGTTTCATCTAGTCATGAGAAAACCCAAATGAATTTTTTGGCCAGCCTGATACCTTGTTTATCTATTTGCCTCCTCATTTACTGCTTCTCTCCCCTGACAAAATGTATATACCTAATGGTCAGACACCTTACCTGTCCCGTGGATGGTGTTCACCCCAGAAGCTAGCACACCCTCTGGTGCTGAGTAAATAATCAAATGAAGTGAATGAATGCCTTTCAGTTTAGAAAAGGGCATTGAAACAAAAACCCGTACACAAATGTTCAGGGCAGCATTATTCCTAATAGCCCTAAAGTGGAAACAATGCNTGCTGAGTAAATAATCAAATGACGTGAATGAATGCCTTTCAGTTTAGAAAAGGGCATTGAAACAAAAACCCGTACACAAATGTTCAGGGCAGCATTATTCCTAATAGCCCTAAAGTGGAAACAATGCAAAATGTCCGTCAACTCATGAAGAGATAAGCAGCATGTGGAAATACATACCAAGGAATCCGTTATTAAGGCATAAAAAGGAATGAAGTCTTGATACATGCTGCAATGTGGATAAATCTTGAAAACATCATGATAAGTGACAGAAGCCAGACATGAAAGCCCATGTATCAGGTGATTACATTTAAATAAAATATATAGAATAGGCAAATCCATAGAGACAGAAAGTACATTAGTGGATGCCAAAGGCTGGGAACTGACTGGTAATGAGTGCATGGTTCCATCTTGGTGTGATGAGAATGTTCTGAAATTAGTGCCAGTGGTTGCACAGCATTGCAAATATACTCAAAGCCACTGAATTGCACACCTTAACATGGTGGACTTTACATTACGTGAATTTTACCACAGTTAGAAGAAAGCATGTAGGTATCCACACCCTCATTTAATCCTGACCTCACCTTGGGAGTGGATCCAATAGTTAATACTGAGCAGAGCGTTGAAATGATTGTCCTGGGACCCCACAGCTGGCAGGTGGCAGCATCTTGATGCCCTCAAATGTCCTTGACCGTGACAGTCTTTGAGTCCGTCCCTGCGTGCCCACTTTTTCTGCAGCACCTTTGACAATTCACTCTTGCTTGTTCTGGCGCCTTGCTGATGGGCTTCTGCTTGGTGGTTTTCTTGCCTTCAGTCAGTCAGCCTTCATCCCAACTTCTACCGTCTACTACAGTGATCTTTAATGAGGAAGCAGGTACACTACCATGTTACTTTCATCCCCAAACTCCCTAACTGGGTCCCCAGGGTGTCACTAACAGTGAATACCTTTCTCCTTCTATCAGTAATGCCATCACCCACTCTCATGTTCATGGAGACATTACTCAGAAGCCCAGGAGATGGAAGCAAATGTCTGTCAATGGAAGAACTGGACCAATGGATAAATAAGATGTGGGACACACACACACACACACACACACACACACACACACACACACACACACAGTGTACTAGTATTATTCATCCATGAGGGAGAAGGAAGCCCTGCCACGTGTGACAATGTGGATGGACCTTGAGTCGGATGCGAGGCTGAGTGAGATAAGTCTGACAGAGAAAGACAAATACTGTATGATGTTGCTTATCTGTGGACTCTACAAAGCCAATCTCAGAGAAACAGAAAGTAGAATGGTGGTTACCAGGGGGCTGTAGGGGAGCTGGGGAGATATCGGTCACAGGGTACAAAATTGCAGTTAGATGATAAATAGGTTCTGGAGATGGAGGGCTCAGAACTGTGATTGTTAGTCAACAGTTCTGTATTTTATACCTCTGAGTTGCTGGGAGACTAGACTTTAAGTTTTCTCACCACATAAAGAAATGATAATTACGTGACATGATGGAGGTGTCAGAGCAATCATGTTGAAAATGTAAATGTATCAAATCAACACATTGTACATCTCAAACATATACAGTGTTATAATTACAGCTCAATAAAAAAATGACATCACCCACGAGTCTTCTCCACTCATCTCCCTTCAAAATCTGGGTTTATCCACAATGAGCTTTTCTCTGTTCTATGAATATTTCTCTACTGTCTCATTTCTGGGACGATTCTCAAGGCAACCCACTTTCTGGAATTTCCTTCTTTGCTGCCTTAGCTAGTGAAAATCCTCTGCTCAGCTATCACCCTCATGGTGGGTTTCCTCTCTATCCACCTAATGGAGTCAAGCTGTTCATTTTCCCTGTTTTATTTTCTTCTATGTGCACTTCAGCTAAAGCCCCTTTTACCTGCCATTTAGAAGTAGTTGTTGGGGATATGGAGGGGCTTGGAGGATGGCTCTGTTATTAATGATCTGAGTTTTAAACCAATTGAGAATTCTATAGGAGTAAGGCTTACTGCTTGGAAGAAAAGTTATGATCAACCTAGATAGCATATTCAAAAGCAGAGACATTACTTTGCTGACTAAGGTCCATCTAGTCAAGGCTATGGTTTTTCCTGTGGTCATGTATGGATGTGAGAGTTGGGCTGTGAAGAAGGCTGAGTGCCGAAGAATTGATGCTTTTGAACTGTGGTGTTGGAGAAGACTCTTGAGAGTCCCTTGGACTGTAAGGAGATCCAACCAGTCCATTCTGAAGGAGCTCAGCCCTGGGATTTCTTTGGAAGGAATGATGCTAAAGCTGAAACTCCAGTACTTTGGCCACCTCATGCGCAGAGTTGACTCATTGGAAAAGACTCTGATGCTGGGAGGGATTGGGGCAGGAGGAGAAGGGGACGACCGAGGATGAGATGGCTGGATGGCATCACTGACTCGATGGATGTGAGTCTGAGTGAACTCCGGGAGTTGGTGATGGACAGGGAGGCCTGGCGTGCTGCGATTCATGTGGTCACAGAGTCGGACATGACTGAGCGACTGAACTGAACTGAACTGAACTGAACTGAACTGAAGGCAGTTGGATGCTAATATGTCTGTAATGCATAAAGAAAGTGGCTTATGTCATTATATATGGATCAGGGGCTTCCCTAATTCTGAATCCCAGGTTAGCCAAACACACTTGGACTCAGAGGAAACTTTTTCAGTGATTCCCAAGGCCAGAGCCTGGTCCTTGGAGCAGGAGAGGAGAATTAACACTTCCTGTGTGCATCTATCTTCTCTCAGAGGAAACACGTGAAGGCTGGGTCTGCTCAGACCAGACCCAAGAAGCCCTCTGAACTCACTCCATGTGGGAGGAAGATTTATACCTATGTTTTCTTCTGAAACTATGAAGTTTTAGCTGTCACATTTAATTCCTTAGTCCATTTTGAGTTAATTAAAAAAGAACCTATTATTTGTTTATTGAAGTATAGTTATCAAATAATAATATATAAGTTCAGTTCAGTTCAGTCGCTCAGTCGTGTCTGACTCTTTGCGACCCCATGAATTGCAGCATGCCAGGCCTCCCTGTCCAACATCAACTGCCGGAGTTCACCCAAACCCATGTTCATCGAGTCAGTGATGCCATCTAGCCATCTCATCCTCTGTTGTCCCCTTCTCCTCCTGCCCCAATCCCTCCCAGCATTAGAGTCTTTTGCAGTGAGTCAGCTCTTCACATGAGGTGGCCAAAGCATTGGAGTTTCAGCTTTAGCATCAGTCCTTCCAAAGAACGCCCAGGACTGATCTCCTTTAGAATGGACATGTTGTATCTCTTTACAGTCCAAGGGACGCTCAAGAGTCTTCTCCAACACCACAGTTCAAAAGCATCAATTCTTTGGCATAAATTATGGAGGTACAATATAGTGATCCACAATTTTTCAAGGTTATACTCCACTAGTTATTATAAAATATTGGCAGAGTCCCCATGTTGTATAGTATATCCTTGTAGCTTATTTTATACATAGTAGTTTGTATCTCTTTGCCTTTCCCTTTCCTTCCTCCCACTGGTAACCACTAGTTTATTCTCTGTGAGTCTGCTGCTTTTTTTTTTTTTTTTTGTCATATTCACTAGTTTGTTGTATTTGTTAGATTTTACATTTAAGTGATATTGCATAATATTTGTCTTTATCTGTCTGACTTATTTCACTTAGTATAATGTTATTCAGGTTCATCCATGCTGCTGCAAATGGCAAAATGTCATTCCTGTTTATGGGTGAGTAGTGTTCCATTGTATATTTGCACCACATCTTCTTCATCCAGTCATCTCTCAGTAGAGCCTTAGGTGGCTTCCATATCGTGGCTATTGTAAATAGTGCTACTGTGATCACTGGGGTGCACATATCTTCTTAAATTTGTGTTTTGGTCTTTTCGGATCTGTACCCAGGAGTGGAGTTGGTGGGTCGTATGGTAGTTGAGTTAATTTCTGTATCTGATATGAGGTAAGAGTCCACCTGCCTTCGTTTGCAAGTCAATGTCCAGCTGTCTCAACATCATTTGTCAAAAAGTCTTTTCTATCTCTGTAAAGTGATCTTGGCACTCTTCAACTGGGCTAAGTACTGAAAAATAGACTAAACTGTCTATTCTAATTCTTACCCAAAACATCCAAGTCATCACCATGATCTCTGCTTTGCAGTCAAAGGAAATGCAGGTAGGAGAGGTTAAGAAACTTGCCCCAAAGTTACGTGGCTGGTTAGAGACAGAATTGGGTTGAAAACCCAGCTCTCCTGATTCCTACTTTGTTATTCTGTTATATGAGTTGCATCCATCCAGATCAATGACTATTTCATTATAAACCATCCTGCATTATTTAAAATGTAGAGAGATTATTTTAAATGGATGGAGAAAACTCTCTCAAGTTTTCTGCAGCCCTTGAGAGTTGAGACTACACTTTCAATTTCAAAATAATAATACAGCTAGACATATTTCTGAGACTGCTTCATTTATTAACACATCTCACCCTCACAGCAACTCTAATGAGGGCGATCCTTTGCCTGCATTCCATCCATCAGGAAAGGAGGCTTGTTGAGGTTAGATGACCTGCTGCAGATCACATGGCTAGTGTGCGTGGCCAAGCTGGATTGAAAGCATGCAGCCTGGCCTCTGGGTCTGGGTCCCTCACTGTGGGGCAACCTGACCCTTGGGGTCTCCTTGCTTGGTGAATGTCCTTTTCTCTCCTAAAGCCTAAAGCCCTGTACAGGACTCAGTAACAAGTTCTGTTTCCTTTATTCTGGCTCACCCCTCAACTAACTTACCCACTCCCTCCACCAAAGTAAAAGCACCCAGAACTAAGACTAGAGAGAAAGGAGAGCAAGAAATGAGTATAGTATACCCCCGAAACTCAAAACCCAGAGAGTATCCAGGCTCTCGTGTGCCTTCATCAAATGAATTAACTTGCTCCCTTGGCCCTAGTTGGCCTTGGGCAAGGCACGTGGGAGAGGGTGGTCCCTGAGTTGCTCAGACACCAGTGGATACTGGCTTCAAGAGGAGCTGTGGTTAGAATTAAACTCTATAGAGTCTTCGGTTCCCTGGTGGAGCCTGTGATGGAGTGCAGGAGCACCGTGAAGAAGGCGCATGTCCACTTGGGCACAGAGGAGCCGCCCAAAGAGAGATGGTGTGGAAGCTCAGGCTGAAGGGCAAGGAGGCCTTGACTCAGCAAGTCCTGGGCGAGTGTGTTAGGAACACGGACTCTGCAGGCAGAAAATCTGGGGTCAGACCCATCATCACCTCTTACTCTGTGGGCTTGTTATTTGACTTCTTGAAGCCTCTCTTTTTTGGCTCTAGAGTGGGTCTCAAAGTATACTGCACCTTGTTGGGTGCTTGTGAGGGTTCAGTTCAGTTCAGTTGCTCAGTCATGTCCCTGCCCAGGACTTGCTGAGTCAAGGCCCCCTTGCCCTTTAGCCTGAGCTTCCACACCATCTCTCTTTGGGAAGCTCATCTGTGCCCGAGTGGACATGCGCCTTCTTCATGGTGGTCCTGCACTCCATCACAGTCTCCATCAGGGAACCGAAAACTCCATAGAGTTTAATTCTAAGCACAGCCCCTCCTGAAGCCAGTCCCCACTGGTGTCTGAGCAACTCGGGGACCTAAACAAGGTAATTTCCGTGCAGCCTTCAGTGCAGAGTCAGCAGCCGCTCTTGACATCACCTTGTATCCTTGTTATTTCAGGAAGATGGCGCTGTCTGCGGACAGCCTGGTGGTCGGGGGCAGACCCCTGGAGGGAGTCCACAGAGGTAGGAGGGACCTCAAGTCTGCCATCATAGTTGACCCCCTATGGTAGGTGATGGGGAACCAGCGAGGGTCATTACAGAGGGCGATGGAGGGGTCCCAGCTGCAGGAGGGAAGCGGGACAGAGCAAAGGGATGTTGGTGGGTGCAGGTGGGCAGTGAGGAGCCCACGTACAGGCATGGCCAGGTCATCCCACAGAGATGTTTGTGCTCTGGAGATAGCAGCCCTGGTTGCACCTGAGAGAAGAGGGGCCTGGGAGAGGTGAGAGGCTGTTAGCTCTCCGGCTTGTTTGTCTCTGCGTTTAGTTCTAATTAATGGAAACATGGAGGGGCTTTGGTGGCTCAGAAGGTAAAGAATCTGCCTGCGATGCAGGAGACCAGGGTTCAATCCCTGGATCAGGAAGGTTCCCTGGAGAAGGGAATGGCTACCCACTCCCGTATTCTTACCTGGAGAATTTTATGGACAGAGGAGTCTGGCAGGCTACAGTCCATGGGGTCACAAAGAGTCGGACATAACTGAGCGATGAACATGCACAAGGGAAACGTGGAATCCAGGGGAGGGGATGGCAGTGGGCAGAGACGCACCGAATCGGGGGTCGGCGGGATCTCTGGATGGACTTGGTCAGCACACGTTGCTCTGTGCTGCTCTTGTCCAGGTCTGTGTCACAGCCGCTGATGTGATCTCATCAAGGTGGGAACAGGCCTTTCGCTGGTCTATTTCCAAGCCGGGCATGTGCTCCATCATGGATCCGTGGGTGCTGAGCCCTCAGATGGATCACCAGGGCACAAGGCTCGGAGGGGCAAGAGAATAATAAAGCTTCTCAGATCCTGGCCCAGGACTTGGTGGGGGAGGCTGGTGGTGTGCTGGGTGGGAGCCAGGCCCTGGGGCTGACCTGACACCGCCTCTGTGAGCATGGGCCCCGGCACTAGTTCCCAAACCATCTGTGCCTTGGCCTCCTGTCGATGGAACAGGCACACTCATCACACCCACATCAGAAGATGAAAAAAGATAATGAATACAAGACCCTTCGAGGCGTGCCTGGCAAGCAGTACACTCAGCAAGTACCCTTTCACTCCCTGCTCTCCATCCTCAGATCTCCATCCTCCTGCCCAGCACAGACCTTTTATGATGGGTTTTGCAGGCTTCTTTGAAAGAAAGGAATTTAGGTCAGTTCTTCCACTGTGCGGGCCAGGAAGCAAAGGGCTGAAGGCATTTAGGAAGACTGACATACTGTCTGTCTTTCTGCAAAATAACACAAGCAGCATGCCGCCCCCAGACTGGTAGTTCAGACTGCTATTTGGGCCCCTGCTGCTTTTCAGTGAGACTTTGTTATCTTCCCGCCATTTTTCCCTTTGCTCCCAGACTACTGCTTACATGGTTTTCAACTGGCCTGGCAGTTTCCAGCTGGGGATTATAGTAGAAAGATGCACGGTGTCAGCATTCAGGGCTCAAAAGGTGGTGGTAGCCCCTCCTGGCACAGAGCCCAGTGTCACTGCTGACTCGCCTGCCCAGGTATGGGGCCAGGTCTGCAGTGAGCATCTTGCTTATGTCCTAGAGGAGGTCAAAGCTGGCAACATCAAGTCAATGTCCCTGATTCTTTGAAGGAAAGGGCAGGTGGGAAATTCAGACATCAGGATGGCCCCAGCCTTCCTTTTATCAGTGTGGAGATGCGAGCATGGACTTAGCCTGCCAGCAGAACGTAGGTGGTCAGCAAATGGATTTTGGATTCAGAATGCTGGGCTTTGAGTATCAGCTGTATTTCTTACTGTGTGGCTTTGACTGAGTTGTTTAACCTTTCTGTGTCTCTAAAGACTCCTCTGTGAGATAAGGGTTAATGATTATTATTATTTTTTAAACAGGATTGTTGCAGGAAATAAAGTCGTCACATGCTTAGAATAGCACTTGGCATACAGTGACCACTTGATAAACATTAACTGTTGTTGCTGTTGTTATTTGCTAGGATGTAAAGAAATGGTTGGGGAAGCCATCGTGTGCTGTGAATAGCCCTGAGAGGGGAGCTGGGCCTCCTAGTTTCAACCGCAGCTCTGCCATCCTGGGTGGTGTGACCCTGGGCTTTTTGTTTGCACAGGGACTGAGTTCTCTTAGGACACAAGTCTGACCTCCAGGTCCCCTTTGCTCTGATCCAGCCACACCCCCTTGCCTGTAGTGCTCCAGTCCCCCCCCATTCCCCTCCCCACCCCATGACTTGTGCTCCCCAAACCTGTCACTTAGCCCGCATACCTGCTCTCTTCCAATTGCTGCAGGGGCATGTGTTCAACTCTTCATGAGAACCCAGGGTTTGGTACATGGTAGGTGCTCAGTAAATATCTCCTGGACCAAATCCAGGAGCTTTTAACGATGAACCAAAGATGGAGTTCTCCAGTGGATGTAATAGTCACTGCATGGTGCTGTGTTTTACTGATGGCGATTGAAGCCATATCCATGATTGGTGATGTGGGAAAGTAAAAATAACTGTAAATGTTTTCCAAGTTTTAAAATAAATCTCCTGAAGCAGTCATTGCTACTGCTCACTAACAAGCATGGTCCCCTCTTCTCGGAAGCCTGCCATGAACACAGCAGGCTGGTGAGTGCCCCCCTTGAGTCTCTGCCTTTGATCTGCTTAATGCTTAGTCCCATATCTGCCATCCATCCAGGCACCACCTGCCCTCAGGAGCATCCTCACCCTCTGAGGACCTCTGCAGAGTGGTCCTGGCTGAGCTTGGAGCCGGCATGTGTGTCACCATCAGGGAGCCAGATGTAGTTCCAGGGAGTGCACTTCTTGGGGGAAGTGGTGATAAAAACAGATTTTGAGAGAGAGAGAGACTTGGGGTGAGTGAGGCATGGAACAAAGACCCAGGAATGAAAAGAACTAAATGAGAGAAAAGATTTTGTTTGGTTGAATTTTCTTTTAAACTTAAAAAGCAAAGTGACGGTGGGTATTCGAGCCACTGCCATGAGTGTGTCTTCTGGCTGGGCTGGCTTTTATTTTGCATCCAGGGATGCAACGCTGTCTTAGAAGTCTTTTGGTTTCTGTTATGAGCCCACAAACCACTTCAAAAAGTCCCAGCCTGTGTCCCTGGGCACACCTCCTCCTCTCATCTTCAGAAAGAGTGAGTGTAAGCCTCATGCAACAGGAACTCACTTTTAAAACCCTGCTGCATACTGGCATCTGTTCTAATGGTTAAGTCTGAATTATCTAATTATACTCATGACCATTGTTCCTGCCTTGCAAACTGAGGCTTACAGAAATTAGAGACTTGCTCTAAGTGATTGTTGTTGTTCAGTCACTAAGTCTTGTTCGACTCTTTGTGACCCCATAGATTGTAGCACATCAGGCTTCTCTGTCCTCCACAATCTCTCAGAGTTTGTTCAAACTCATGCTCATTGAGTCAGTGATGCCATCCAGCCATCTCATCCTCTGTCACCCCCTTCTCCTCATGCCCTCAATCTTTCCCAGCATTAAGGTCTTTTCCATGAGTCAGCTGTTCACATCAGGTGGCCGAAGTATTGGAGTTTCAGCTTCAGTCCTTCCGATGAATATTCAGGGTTGACTTCCTTTAGATTGGACTAGTTGGATCTCCTTGCAGTCTAAGGCACTCTCAAGAGTCTTCTCCAGTACCACAATTCAAAAGCATCAATCTTTGGTGCTCAGCCTTCTTTATGGTCTAACTCTTGCACCCATACATGATTACTGAAAAGACTGTAGCTTTGCCTGGGCAGACCAGGTAGTGAGTGGAAAATTCAAGCCTGCATCAAGTTAGGCTGGCTCAGGACTCACCTTTACTATGTTCCTTTTACCTCTCTTGCCTCCTTCTTGCACAATAAAGGAAAGAACTTTATCAGGCTCTTGTTCCCATATGAAAATTGGGAAGAACAGGGAGATCTGAGAGCCCGAGGTGTGCCTACAGAGACAGGCTTGGCCTGAACTTTTCAAAAATATTTCAGATTATTTGTTTTATTTACTTAAAAAATTTAAATTTGATACTGTAGCACAGTTGATTAACAATGTTGTGCTAGTTTCAGGCATAGAGCAAAGTGATTCAATAATACGTATACATATGTCTATTCTTTTTCAAATTATTTTCTCTTTAGGTTATTACAGAGCATTGAGCAGTGTTCCCTGTGCTACACAGTAGGTCCTTGCTAGTTATCTGTTTTAAAGATAACATGGCAAAAGGTCTTCTTGGTCCAGATAGTTTCACTTACCCTGACTTAGGTAGGAGCATTGTCCTCATCTTTTTTTTTTTCTTTTTTTTCAGCAAATGAAAACATTGTTTGTCTATTTCAAACTTTAGCTCCTACCTCACATTAAGCACCAAAAGTAGAGAAGGTGCTACTTGGAGAGGATATACGACCGTAAGTAAAAGAGAGAGGAAAGATGGATGCAAAGAATAGGACAGACCAGGAAAGGAACCTCAGCAGTACTGAGCGTGTGCACTCTTATCACAGGGGACAAAGGCATTTTGGGGGTGGGCTGACCTGCTCTGGGGTCCAAGGCGTGTCCACACCACCACCAGAGACCTCAGCACATTCCCTGCATGGACTGCTTCCTTTCTCTAAACATTCCTTGCCCAGGTCAGATCTCTGATGACTCCAAGGTAGGACCTGGGTCCTGCATCTTTCTCATTCCCTCTTATATTTGTGGGGCTTCCAGCGTGTTCACCGAGCACATATGTTCCTTGGAGTGGCCTGTGTGGAGTATAGACAGTGGCCAAGGACAGGGCTGTGCAGGTGGGTCATGCCTGTGTGCTAACAATTGCAGAGAGGTGTGGAAACATGGTATTTATCTAGGGCTCTTTCTGTTAAAACTAAAGAAACCCAACCAAAGTGACAAAGCAGGAACTTTCTAGCTCTAGGCATAGCCACACTGTCTATTATGAGCTTTTATTATAAAATGAGGGTGACATTGCAAACTCTACTCATTTTATTGCTTCCTTATCTCTTAAATTTGTCTTTAAATTGGGTGCCAAGTTGAAGAGCTATTTATTAGCTCTTTGACATCAACTTGCTTTATAATTATAATATTAAATATCATTATTTTTACTGTTATTGTTTCATATCTCAGTGTTTTTCAAAGGCTGATTCTTCTGAACACCTGCACTAGAGTTAAATATGGGGTGACAGATGCTTGCAGATCTCTGAGCATTTTTCTAGACCGAGTGAGAATTTCTGGGGGGAAAAGGAGAGTGGCCTAGGATTTTTCATTTTTAACAACCACTTTGATAATTTTANACATCAGGTGGCCGAAGTATTGGAGTTTCAGCTTCAGTCCTTCCGATGAATATTCAGGGTTGACTTCCTTTAGATTGGACTAGTTGGATCTCCTTGCAGTCTAAGGCACTCTCAAGAGTCTTCTCCAGTACCACAATTCAAAAGCATCAATCTTTGGTGCTCAGCCTTCTTTATGGTCTAACTCTTGCACCCATACATGATTACTGAAAAGACTGTAGCTTTGCCTGGGCAGACCAGGTAGTGAGTGGAAAATTCAAGCCTGCATCAAGTTAGGCTGGCTCAGGACTCACCTTTACTATGTTCCTTTTACCTCTCTTGCCTCCTTCTTGCACAATAAAGGAAAGAACTTTATCAGGCTCTTGTTCCCATATGAAAATTGGGAAGAACAGGGAGATCTGAGAGCCCGAGGTGTGCCTACAGAGACAGGCTTGGCCTGAACTTTTCAAAAATATTTCAGATTATTTGTTTTATTTACTTAAAAAATTTAAATTTGATACTGTAGCACAGTTGATTAACAATGTTGTGCTAGTTTCAGGCATAGAGCAAAGTGATTCAANCCTCCTGCCTTCAGTCTTTCCCAGCATCAGGGTCTTTTCCAATGAGTTGACTCTTCACATCAGGTGACCAAAGTATTGAAGCTTCAGCATCCATCCTTCCAGTGAGTATTCAGGGTTGATTTCCTTTGGGATTGGCTGATTTGATCTCCTGGCAGTCTAAGGGACCCTCAACATTGGTCATAATTTAACTGGGAACACGAGGGGCACAGGGATGAAAGAGGAACGGATTCAAAGCTAAGGGGCAAATGCCAGGAGTCGTAGGAGTCTGAAGGAAGGAGAGCTGATCTTGGCTAAACTGGAGAAAGTTTCAGGTGGTGGAAATTCGAAGAAAAAAGTCAGATTTCAGATGCATTCTCTAGAAGGAGTCAGACTGGCAGAGATAAAGGGGGAACAGAAAAGAATGTCCACTCGGAAGGGAGGCCGGACAAAGGCCTGGAGGGAGGAGGCTGAAGCACTTTGATAGCTCTTGCTGCCAAAGGAGCCACATCCGTCACCCAGCTGGCAGGCTGTAATGACTTGGGCCTGGCTTATTAAGCACATTTGAAAATTGGGTGAATTGCTTGATTTGGTAAAAAATTACATGGTACATTTAATCAGCCCTCCTTTAAGGAACAAATGTCATTAAACACCACTTAATTAGCTGCCCCTGCAGCCTGACTGGGTGAAAATTATATCCTTGACAAACTACAAAACATTTTTAAGGTCAAATATGGAGAGTAAAAATACCACTGGATGCCCCCGGGTAATAGGCCCATAAAAGCTCGCCTCATTTTCATTCATTGAAAAGATTCATTCTGGATTGCGGCTAATCAGAACTTGATGGGCTTTCTTTGGAGCAGAATCTTAAGACCCAGGGTGTGTTGATCTTTATGTTAAAAGAGTGAAAAAATAAAAGCGCCGGCCAAACAGACGCATACACATTCAATAATACACTTGTTTATCAGCCTGCTGATTTGTTATGGGAATAAAAATGTCTACTTGCTCTATTAACCCAGGATACTGTGGTATATTATAGCAATCTGAGCTCTGGCTATGCCCAGGACAAAGAAAGCAAATCAGAGAATTATTAAAGAGATGAAGTGGGTGAGGCCATCGTTCACTGCATTTCTAAAAATATTTTCAACTAATGTATAATATTCACACAGAAATGCACATATATCAGAAGGGCCTGGCTTAATAAATTTCCATAAGCTGAAATCATTCTTGTCACCAGCATCATCAGATGAAGACACCGAGCATGACCACCTGCCAGAATCCTCCCAACGCTTTCTTTCCATCCTTCGGTCTTCTCCCCACCCCAGGGATGATTGTGGTCCTGGCTTGCCCCCGCGGAGGCTGATGTTCCTTATCTCCTCTGAATGGCATCAGGCTGCCTGCACACTTCCGTGCCTGGCTTCCTTCACTCAGCGCACTTTGAGAGGCTCATCCCTGTGTCTGTGTGTGCAGTAACGTGCCCACTCAGCGCTGTTCTGTGTTCCGCTGGGTGAATGTGCTGTAATTTATTTACATATTTTTTGGGCTCATGGGTATTTGGGCAGTTTTATGTTTGGAGCTGCTATGAATCTTGCTGCTGTGAACATAACTTTGATGGGTCTGTCCTGGCATATGTGGGTCTATATCAGCATGAGAGTTCTGTGCTTTAGCACATGAACCTGGGTAGCANCTGATCTTGGCTAAACTGGAGAAAGTTTCAGGTGGTGGAAATTCGAAGAAAAAAGTCAGATTTCAGATGCATTCTCTAGAAGGAGTCAGACTGGCAGAGATAAAGGGGGAACAGAAAAGAATGTCCACTCGGAAGGGAGGCCGGACAAAGGCCTGGAGGGAGGAGGCTGAAGCACTTTGATAGCTCTTGCTGCCAAAGGAGCCACATCCGTCACCCAGCTGGCAGGCTGTAATGACTTGGGCCTGGCTTATTAAGCACATTTGAAAATTGGGTGAATTGCTTGATTTGGTAAAAAATTACATGGTACATTTAATCAGCCCTCCTTTAAGGAACAAATGTCATTAAACACCACTTAATTAGCTGCCCCTGCAGCCTGACTGGGTGAAAATTATATCCTTGACAAACTACAAAACATTTTTAAGGTCAAATATGGAGAGTAAAAATACCACTGGATGCCCCCGGGTAATAGGCCCATAAAAGCTCGCCTCATTTTCATTCATTGAAAAGATTCATTCTGGATTGCGGCTAATCAGAACTTGATGGGCTTTCTTTGGAGCAGAATCTTAAGACCCAGGGTGTGTTGATCTTTGTTAAAAGAGTGAAAAAATAAAAGCGCCGGCCAAACAGACGCATACACATTCAATAATACACTTGTTTATCAGCCTGCTGATTTGTTATGGGAATAAAAATGTCTACTTGCTCTATTAACCCAGGATACTGTGGTATATTATAGCAATCTGAGCTCTGGCTATGCCCAGGACAAAGAAAGCAAATCAGAGAATTATTAAAGAGATGAAGTGGGTGAGGCCATCGTTCACTGCATTTCTAAAAATATTTTCAACTAATGTATAATATTCACACAGAAATGCACATATATCAGAAGGGCCTGGCTTAATAAATTTCCATAAGCTGAAATCATTCTTGTCACCAGCATCATCAGATGAAGACACCGAGCATGACCACCTGCCAGAATCCTCCCAACGCTTTCTTTCCATCCTTCGGTCTTCTCCCCACCCCAGGGATGATTGTGGTCCTGGCTTGCCCCCGCGGAGGCTGATGTTCCTTATCTCCTCTGAATGGCATCAGGCTGCCTGCACACTTCCGTGCCTGGCTTCCTTCACTCAGCGCACTTTGAGAGGCTCATCCCTGTGTCTGTGTGTGCAGTAACGTGCCCACTCAGCGCTGTTCTGTGTTCCGCTGGGTGAATGTGCTGTAATTTATTTACATATTTTTTGGGCTCACGGGTATTTGGGCAGTTTTATGTTTGGAGCTGCTATGAATCTTGCTGCTGTGAACATAACTTTGATGGGTCTGTCCTGGCATATGTGGGTCTATATCAGCATGAGAGTTCTGTGCTTTAGCACATGAACCTGGGTAGCAGGAATGTATATGATTTTACAGCCTTGTGATATGTATATTAGTGGAAAGAGCATTTATATATTACATATATTAACATATATTTTATGTAATATATATAATATTGTGAGTATGCATTTTTGACCATCTATTTTTAAAAAGATTCTTTAGATGTAGACCCTTTATAAAGTCTTTATTGAATTTGTTACAATATTACTGCTTGGCACAGATAAATCCCAGTAAGTATTTGTTCAACAGAGGAATGAGTGTCAAACTCAAGTGACCTGGCTTCTAGTTATTTAGCCTCTCTGTGTCTCTATGTCTTCATCTGTCTAGTGGGGAAGATTTGTTAATTGAAGACTGCTGAATGAGAGGGTTTAGCTGTCTTCTCAAGGAAGTTATATAGCCCTGCCCAGCCCTCAACACCTCTTAACTTTATAATATGGGGGTGGTCCTTTCTTATTTTTCATCAGACTTCTTATTAAAGACAGTGTCTACCTAGCCTAGATGGAGATTCTGACATGCTAGCTCCCAAAGAGAGAAAGTGTTTTAATTGCAGTCACCAAAATCAAGTCATAATTAAATGTTTACAGACTGTTAGTGGAAAAAGCACTTTCCCCTCTCTTCTTGCCAATGCCTTCCCCAGACAAGGCTTGCCTCACAGGAGGTCCTATTGGTCATCCTCCCATGTTTCATTTCATTATTTTGAAGTTTTAATTAATTAAATAATTTTAAATTAAAAAAATTATTTTTACTTTGTTTTATATTTTTTGGCTGTACTGCACAGTGTGTAAGATCTTAGTTCTCTGACCAGGGATCAAACCAGCTCCCCACTTGAAAACCTGGAGTCTTAACCACTGGACCACCAGGGAAGTCCCTCACTTCATTTTTCAGTGTTGATTCAATATATTATTTTGCACATTTAAGATCAACCTATAATCCAAGTGATGCAAACTAGCAAATACAATTTGAAAACAGTTTCTTAAAAAGAATGAGGAGCTTTCAAATACATATTTTCATGTAATTTGACTCCCCTCCCAGTTTGTCAAGTGGAGAGACTCACATGATAGTTGTCCTGTCAGTTAGATCACGGTACATCTGACACAGATGGGCTTGAAGGCTTCATGAAATGATTTCAACCATCTTCTCGCTTCTGAGGCCCTTTGATAGTCAAGAGCTGGCATTTTCAACCAGGCACTGGATTAAGTGGGTTGATGCCTTCTCTGGGCCTTTCATTGCTTATTTATAAAATGGAGCTATTTTTAAAGATGTATTTATGTTTTTGTTTCTGGCTGTGCTGAGTCTTGGGTGCTGAGTGCAGGCTTTCTCTAGTTGCAGCGAGTGGGGCTACTCTTAGGCTGTTGTGGGCAGGTCTCTCATTGCCGTGGCTCCTTTTGTTGCAGAGCACTGGCTTTAGGCATGCGGGTTTCAGCACTTGTGGCACGTGGGCTCCAAAGTTGCGGCTCCCAGGCTCTAGAGCACCGGCTCAGTAGCTATGCTGAGGGCTTGATTGCTCCGCCGCGTGTGGGATCGTCCCAGCAGGGACTGGACCTGTGTCCCTTGCATTGCAAAGCAGCTTGTTAACCACTGGACCCCCAGGGAAGCCCCATAAAGTGGCGTTTTAAGGGAAAATTATTTCCAGATTGTACACCACTTCCAAGTTTGGGAATGCTTTTTAGAAGGCATTTGGGGGTGAAGTAGATGATAGAAATATTTCTGATTTTTCTTCCCTTACTATACTTTTACCTTAGGACCCTTCACTTCCATCTGCCCAACCCCATGGGTACTGGGCATGGCCCTGTGGCTTGCCTTGGCATCTGAGATGTGAGTGGGTGGACAGAGTGCCAGTTCCAAGCCTTGGCTTTGAGAAACATGGGGGATTTCCATTTTCCCTTCTCCTGCTTCCATCCTCCCCCATGGAGAGAACAAACTCTTGGATAGAACTCCTACCTCTTGAGCTGAGACCCCAGAGAGAACACTGTTATAGCAGACTATTTCCAACCATTCCGCCGACCTAGGCCTGAGCATGAAAGCTCACTGCCGCATCGCTGACGGATCCATGCTATGAAAGTATATCATTCTGTCAACATGAGGAGCAATGGCAAGACATATCTTTGCCTTGGGCATCTGCTCTCAGTGTGTCAAGACAAGGATGAGATCAATGTGAAAGAGTGGAAATCTGTCACAGGCAACAATAAACATCAGTAGCAATCTGTGTACACCTCCTTGTACAGCATTTACTTGTATTGTTTCACTCATCTTTCATAACAACCTTCCAAGGAGGCAGGATCATTTCCATTTTGTAGAGAACAAAAAGGATTCTCAGAGAAGCTGAGAGGCTCGCTCAAGGGCATGTGGTGGACAGGCAGGGGAGATAGGAGGGAATCCCAGCTCTTCGTCACTTACTCTTCCCTTCTTTAAAGAGGTGACACGAAGTGTGAGAGGTCGAGTGTGCTCCAGCGCCTGCTGATGCAAGTGTAGTTCACACAGGGAGTGCCAAGGGTGGGCTGCTGTTGTGAAATTCAGAGGATGAGGGAGAGTTTGGGTCAGACTCCTGGACCACGAATGCGGAAGACTCTTGGTATTCTTTGAATACCCACGGGCACCTCTCTGTTTCCCAGCCACACCTATGGATGTCTTGGGACATTATGTCTAGGTTCTGGATGGTTAGCTGTAGGCAGATATATTATAAGCAACTTCAAAGGTTGGCCCTTAAATTCACTTTGCAAATCCTTGAGGCTTCACTCCTATCTACAGTCTCCTTGGAAGACATGTGTCTCAGAGGTTATCCATACAAGATGGAAGTAACCTCTGCCCCGTCACCATTGAGAAGAATGGCCCTAAGAGCTACATGACCCTCACAGGGCTTTGACATGAGTGACAAAACTTTGATTGTCTCAACACAATGAGAAATGGGAGTGCATCTATTTCTTCACTATAACCTGTTCTATCCTAACCGAATAATGTGAGTTGCTTTTCCAGTGGAGTAAGGACATCTCTTTGGAGAAGGAAATGGCAACTCACTCCAGTGTTCTTGCCTGGAGAATCCCAGGGATGGTAGAGCCTAATGGGCTGCTATCTGTGGGGTTGCACAGAGTTGGATATGATTGAAGCGACTTAGTAGCAGCAACAAGGACATCTCTTGGCTCTTCCACCTAAGATTTTCTGGTGTCTTTCTTTCTTTTCTTTCTTTTTTTTTTCTGCATCACTTGGCATGTGAGATCTTAGTTTCCTGACCANTAACCACTGGACCCCCAGGGAAGCCCCATAAAGTGGCGTTTTAAGGGAAAATTATTTCCAGATTGTACACCACTTCCAAGTTTGGGAATGCTTTTTAGAAGGCATTTGGGGGTGAAGTAGATGATAGAAATATTTCTGATTTTTCTTCCCTTACTATACTTTTACCTTAGGACCCTTCACTTCCATCTGCCCAACCCCATGGGTACTGGGCATGGCCCTGTGGCTTGCCTTGGCATCTGAGATGTGAGTGGGTGGACAGAGTGCCAGTTCCAAGCCTTGGCTTTGAGAAACATGGGGGATTTCCATTTTCCCTTCTCCTGCTTCCATCCTCCCCCATGGAGAGAACAAACTCTTGGATAGAACTCCTACCTCTTGAGCTGAGACCCCAGAGAGAACACTGTTATAGCAGACTATTTCCAACCATTCCGCCGACCTAGGCCTGAGCATGAAAGCTCACTGCCGCATCGCTGACGGATCCATGCTATGAAAGTATATCATTCTGTCAACATGAGGAGCAATGGCAAGACATATCTTTGCCTTGGGCATCTGCTCTCAGTGTGTCAAGACAAGGATGAGATCAATGTGAAAGAGTGGAAATCTGTCACAGGCAACAATAAACATCAGTAGCAATCTGTGTACACCTCCTTGTACAGCATTTACTTGTATTGTTTCACTCATCTTTCATAACAACCTTCCAAGGAGGCAGGATCATTTCCATTTTGTAGAGAACAAAAAGGATTCTCAGAGAAGCTGAGAGGCTCGCTCAAGGGCATGTGGTGGACAGGCAGGGGAGATAGGAGGGAATCCCAGCTCTTCGTCACTTACTCTTCCCTTCTTTAAAGAGGTGACACGAAGTGTGAGAGGTCGAGTGTGCTCCAGCGCCTGCTGATGCAAGTGTAGTTCACACAGGGAGTGCCAAGGGTGGGCTGCTGTTGTGAAATTCAGAGGATGAGGGAGAGTTTGGGTCAGACTCCTGGACCACGAATGCGGAAGACTCTTGGTATTCTTTGAATACCCACGGGCACCTCTCTGTTTCCCAGCCACACCTATGGATGTCTTGGGACATTATGTCTAGGTTCTGGATGGTTAGCTGTAGGCAGATATATTATAAGCAACTTCAAAGGTTGGCCCTTAAATTCACTTTGCAAATCCTTGAGGCTTCACTCCTATCTACAGTCTCCTTGGAAGACATGTGTCTCAGAGGTTATCCATACAAGATGGAAGTAACCTCTGCCCCGTCACCATTGAGAAGAATGGCCCTAAGAGCTACATGACCCTCACAGGGCTTTGACATGAGTGACAAAACTTTGATTGTCTCAACACAATGAGAAATGGGAGTGCATCTATTTCTTCACTATAACCTGTTCTATCCTAACCGAATAATGTGAGTTGCTTTTCCAGTGGAGTAAGGACATCTCTTTGGAGAAGGAAATGGCAACTCACTCCAGTGTTCTTGCCTGGAGAATCCCAGGGATGGTAGAGCCTAATGGGCTGCTATCTGTGGGGTTGCACAGAGTTGGATATGATTGAAGCGACTTAGTAGCAGCAACAAGGACATCTCTTGGCTCTTCCACCTAAGATTTTCTGGTGTCTTTCTTTCTTTNAGAGCAAACTCCGGGAGTTGGTGATGGAGAGGGAAGGCTGGTGTGCTGCAGTCCATGGGGTTGCAAAGAGTTGGGCACAACTTAGCAACTGAACAACAATAACAAATATAAACAGAATCTTATCTTTTTATTAAAACAAATCCAAGAAACTCTACTCTAAAAAGTAACTTTTAGGTTAAAAAAATCAACGTTTTTTCCTTTTGCTTACAAATATACACAGTGACACAAATAAAGCTTTTGCTAATCTACTTCCAATTACCCAGTGTTCTCAGAAGCACAAGCAACACATTTCCTTGATTATAAAAGTGAAATTTGCACTTTTCACTAACTCAGACTGTGGTCCCCTGGGCAGTCTCAATTAATGAAGTTTTACTCCACTTGTCGCCTAGTAGCGAATTTATCCACTGGAAAATTAACAGAAAGACAACCTGGGGCCTTTTAGGAGTAATTAATGTGTTTGGAATTGCGGTGGTATTCTAATTGCTGGTTATAAAAGTCTGCAGTCATGTTACTTTGCTGCTGGGCTGATGTGGGTTTGGCCTGAGTACCGGCAGAAGGGCTGGGTGGCGGGTTACCACTGATTAATAATTCTGTTTCATAGACAGACTCTTTCATGCTGGGTCCCATTGATTTATCTTCCTGATGCCACGTTGACGTCAGCTGTGGATTTACGGCTGCTTTATTTTGGCTGAGTTAATATGAGCAACGTCACTGTGCCTAATGATTAAGTATTCATGGTTGGCTATAAATTACTCTTTCTCTTTTCATTCGATAATAACGGATTATTTTTCACCACTTCTGAGTGTGAATTATGAAGGACAGTTACCTCTTTAATCTCCAGCAGACTGAGCCATGAAAAAGTCTGTGCATCCAATTCTTCCATTTCAGAAAAAGCTGCTATCTCTGTTTAAAAAAAAAAAAAAAAATGAATGAGTGAATGTGTTGTTCAGTCACTCAGTCGTGTCTGACTCTGCGACCCCATGGATTGCAGCACTCCAGGCTTCCCTGTCCTTCACAGTCTCCTGGAGTTTGCTCAGACTCGTGTCCATTTAATGGGTAATGCCATCCAACCATTTCATCCTTGGTTGCCCCCTTCTCCTCCTGCCTTCAATCTTTCCCAGCTTCTGGGTCTTTTCCAGTGAGTCAGCTCTTCCCATCACATGGCCAAAGTATTGCAGTTTCAGCTTCAGCATCAGTCCTTCCAATGAATATTCAGGACTGATTTCCTTGAGGATGGACTGGTTGGACCTCCTTGGAGTCCAAGGGACTCTCAAGAGTCTTCTTCAACACCACAGTTCAAACACATCAATTCTTCAGCACTCAGCCTTCTTTATGGTCCAACTCATACATCCATACATGACTACTGGAAAAACCATAACTTGTACTATATGGACATTTGTCGGCAAAGTGATGTCTATGCTTTTTAAAATGCTGTCTAGGTTGATCATAACTTTCCTTCCAAGGAGCAAGTGTCTTTTAATTTCATGGCTGCAGTCACCATCTGCAGTGATTTTAGAATCTAAGAAAATAAAATCTGTCATTGCTTTCTCTTTTTCCCCTTATATTTGCCATGAAGTGATGGGACAAGATGCCATGATCTTAGTTTTTCCCACACCCAGACATGGTGTCAGGGGACTGGTGGAGGAAGAAACACAGGGGGCAGGATTAGGGCATGGCCCTCCTTTCTAAAGGTTCCACCTGGCACCTCTTCTCCTTGACTGTCTGTGCCCAGAAGCTCACTGCATGTCCACATCTGGCTGCAGGTGAAGTCGGGCATCTTTTCTGTGAGTGCTTATGGACCCAGCTAAAGTAAGGGATTTTTGTATAGGGGGAAGGATGAGAAGATGCAAATTTCAGTATAACCAGCAGCTCAGCCAGGAACAATCACGCTCACCTAAGGAGCTTCCAACTCATCTTGTCAACAGGTTGTCAGGCTGCGGAGGACTAAATACCTGCTCCATCATTTATGAGCTGGGAGGTCGGTCACTCTTTGTGCTGTTATTTTTATTTGTGGAATAAAGACAATAATTTTTTGTAGGTACCTCACTTGAATTTGTATTAAAGGTTTAAAGAACATAAAACTCCTTAGCCCAAGGGCTAGCAGAAAATTGTTTATTATTAATATTATTTTCCTTGTCAATAAACACTGTCATTATGTAACATTAGCCTTCTACATTTTATGAATACTTTAACTTATTATTAAGGCTCTGTTCCTTGTTAGAATCTGATTTAGCCACTGAACGTATAGTTTTGCTTCTGCTGAATTCTCCAGTTTTTAACAGGATACCATATGCTGGTGGAAGAGAAACAGAAGCTGCTAAACACAATGACATGTTCTAGACACTCTGCCCCAAATGAATAATTTTTTAAACAAAAATAGAGTTATTTTCCCTTTTTACTTATTTATAACAATTATTCTTAATTTCTTTAGCCAAGGTTGGCTCTATCAGTATTATAGTTATTATTTGTTCATGCTGTAATGGGAAGAGAGAGAGAGATAAAGGAAGAGAAAACTAGTGCATCAAGAGCTGACTCATTGGAAAAGACCCCGCTGCTGGGAAAGACTGAGGGCAGGAGGAAAAGGGGACGACAGAGGAAGAGATGGTTGGATGGCATTACTGACTTGATGGACATGAGTTTGAGCATGCTCCGAGAGTTGGTGATGGACAGGGAAGCTTGGCATGCTGTAGTCCATGGGCTTGCAAAGAGTTGGACACAACTGAGTGACTGAACTGACTGAGGAGAAAGTTACTAATTATTGGAGAAAGTTACTTCTCTGGTTACCTATAACCAGAAGTAAATTTTCCCTTCAACACTGGAACATTCATTTCCATTTTAATTAGAGGAAGAAAATTTAAAATTATGGTCCATTAGAATTTTACTTAACATCTATTGGATGTTCTTCTTTCTTTTTTAATCCATTCAAGTCATGGAGGAAGATTTAAGTGTCATGAACTTAAATCTTTCTTTTTTACTTTTCATTTTCACATTTTAAAAATAATTGGACAATTCATGAATTGAAGGCAGTATAAGCAGAAAATAATTTTTTTACTAGTAACAAATAATTATTAGTTGGATTGCTCCTCTGTTCTCATATGCAACTCACAAAGTTTATAAACTTTGGTTTAGAATCTTTTTTTTTTCCTTCCAGTTTCTCTCCAGGCAAATAACAAGGCTTAGCACCCCCAAAAGGATTTATAGGAAGTAAAGTTGTTTCAGCTTTCCTGGTGGCTCAGGCAGTAAAGAACCTGTCTGCAACACAGGAGATGCAGGTTCGATCCCTGGATTGGGAAGACCCCCTGGAGAAGGAAAAGGTAACCCACTCCAGTATTCTTGCCTGGGGAATCCCACAGACAGAGCAGTCTGGTGGACTACAATCCATGGGGTTGCAAAGAGTTGGACACTCTTAGCGACTAAACAATAATAACAACGTTGTGTTGTGCTCAGAGACTTCCTGCCTCTGGATTCTGGACTATGTGTGCTCCATCATGCTGTCTGTAGTTTTCCTGGCTTCCTGATTGGAGTCTTTCCCTATGGATAGCGTGACCCTTCTTGCATATTTGAGCTAAGTCTGACTTTTTAGTGCATGGCAATATCTTTGCACTTATATTTATGTCCTAGCCCCATGGCATGATTAAGTTGTTGAGTCCCTTTGAAGTTTGCAACCAGCGTCAGTCCCAGTGGATTTCCTGCAAGAGGAAAATGCTGCCCTCGTTGAAAAAAACCTCAGGGCTTTGGGTGCTGAGGGAACTGAGTTTGGAAGCACAGTCTCAGAACTTTAAACATAAATTCTTGTCTGCCAACTAGAAACAGCCTCCTAATGTGCCACATCCCACATGCATTTGGATTTAATATGTTTGCTTTTTCTCAGTGATTGCTCTTTAATTATTGCAATGTTGAAACAACTCGCTAGGTCTCCAAAAATATGCTCCAGTAGGTGGGGTTGGGGAGGGAAGGATGAGGAGGTAGGGAACGGGCAGCCTGAAGGCTTGGGTACAGCTGCCAAGAAGGATTCCAGTGCTGCCGGGGCCGGGGGATGGCATTTGTTCTGGGCCTTTTATTTTTATGGCTTTACCCTCCTAAAGATGGGATGACAGTCTGAAGGTGACTTCCTGGCAGTCCAGTTACAGTCTTTTGAAAAACTGCACAACCATTTTTACAAAGATATGATAGACTAATGTGCGATCCATTATGCTGGTTAGAATATGTTGGCAGGAAGACACAAACTCCACATTGTGAAAAATTCAGACGATGAAACTCAACACATGATCTCCCACTCCTGTCTTTCCTTTTTGTGGCTGCTCTCTTGAGATGAAATGGTGAGGCTCTGAGCTCCTATCAGACTTGGAGGCTCTTTGTTAATGCTCTGAGAATGTTTCATGGGCTCAATCCAAGGACTGTGAAAGACAGGGACTTTGACAGCAGTGACAAATGGTGAGAATAATAGCTGATGAAAAGGATTTTACCTTCGTTTGAATGACTTCTTCCCATCCATTTTTGTTGAGGGTCTGGGGGCTCAGACAAGTTAAATCATGTCCCCAAAGTGATGAAACTCAGAGTTAGTTTGAATCTAGACCTGCTTCCCAAATGAAGTGCATCCAGTAGTTAAAATGGGGATGCTGATGTAAAGTTCAAAGGATAACTGTGAGGCTTGTTGTGATGGGCTTAGTTGCTCAGTCATGTCCAACACACTGCAACCTCATGGACTGTGGCCCACCAGACTCCTCTGTCCATGGGAATTCTCTAAGCAAGAATACTAGAGTGGGTTGCCATGCCCTCCTCCAGGTAATCTTCCCAACTCAGGGACTGAACCCAGGTCTCCTGCATTCAGGTGGATTTTTTACCTTCTGAGCCACCAGGGAACCCAAGAGTACTGGAGTGGGTAGCCTATCCCTTCTCGAAGGGATCTTTGAGACCCAGGAATTGAACCAGGGTCTCCTGCATTGCAGGTGGATTCTTTATCAACTGAGCTATCAGGGAAGTCCTACTGTGAGGCTTAAATGAGGTTAATTTCTCTTGTTTAATCTCAACTAACCCCAAGTGAAGACTTTGGTTAGAAAAGACTGTGCTTTTTGTTTTTGGTATAAAAGTTTATTTGTACAAGATTCATCAGACAACATAATCAACACATGGAGTAAATATCTAGCTATGTTTTCTGCGTGGGATTGGCTGTGTCTGAGAAAATCAATGTAATCATAAAAGAGGCTTTACCTGTCTGAACAGTAGGTATCAGGACTGCCCCCAGGAGGTTGCAGTGAAGGTCACACATGTGAGACGGGTTGTCCTGCATCCTCCCCCTGGTGATGGATTGCCCTGACTCCATCTCCACGGGAACAGCCCCCTGAGAGCTCATCACTCCTTCCTTCTGCTTGGATGACTCTGTTTGATGAAACAGTCTGGTGGTGTGTCTTCAGAGAGAAGCACTCAGGTGGGACCAGGGCTTTCCTTCCACAGAAGCAGAGGAAAGGCAGAAAGTCATGGTGGGAGGGGAGATGGGCTGAAGGAGAAGGTTATGTTCTTTGCAGGGGTAAGGAAAGCACATTTGTAGTGCCATTTGCACAATTAATTTTGTTCAAGGGAAGAAGCCTGTTCAGGGCCGGAATGGAAAGAAGGAAGGAAGGGAGGCAGGAAAGAAAGAAGGGAGGCAGGGAGAAAGGAAGGAAAGAAGGAAAGAAAGCACCAAAAAAAGCTCTTGACTTCAGCTCTTTCCTATGGCCATGACCATTAGACCACTAGCCCCCTCCCTCCTGATCTGATGGTCCCAGGTCTTCTCCCAGAGCAGTCTAGATTAAGAAATTAAGCTCTGAATACCTTGAATATAATTTATAAAGTCAATGATAATGTGGAAAGAACACTTATTTTGGCATCAAATAGCACTGACTTTGAATTTCTAGCTCTTATTTACTTACTGACCAGTAAGTTTTATATAATTTAGGGGAAATTTGTTTACTTTCTCTGGACCTCATTATTTTTGCCTATTAGAGATAATCATACCTGCTGTAAAGAGGCAATAGAAATAAAATGATGTCAGAAATCAATCAAATCACAATGTAAGACACCTGGAAAATAACAGATGGTCAATAAAATAAATCTTCCATTATTAAGTCACTTCACTTTCTTCCTCCTAATCCTCATTCACTGTTGGAGAGCCTTGGCCTTTATAATAGGGCAATAGTCCCGGTCATTGGCTGTGATTCCTGTCAATGTAGTCCTGGTTCACCTTAGACCCTTCTATCTTTTAGAGCTGTGTCTCTGAATGTTCAAGCCTGGAGGTCTCTCCTCGACATTGCCTATCTTCCTGGACTTGATTATAAGCCAATTCAGCTGCTCCCTGCAAATTGGTGACCTTGTTTAACTTGGCTCCCTGTACCCTGTTGTCCACTTTTATTGTGACTATACCTGTGGTGTTTTTACTGTGCCTTCTCTGTGCTCCTGGGTTACACTATGTGATTGGGTTGGTCTTCCCAGCTCCTGTCTGTCTCAGTGGGCAAATGCGATCCCAGGCACCTCTCTACCTTCTCTTCCAGCTTGGGACGATGGATCAACATGGGCTGTAGAATCAGAAGACCTCTATATCCAGATCCAGATTCTTTTAGTTGGCCCTGGTGGGTCTCTTTTCACCTGCTAAGGTTCTTAGAAGGGTTAAATGTGTTGGAAATACTGACAGATCATTGCTTGAGGTCTTACTATGTGCCACAATGCTTACTATTTGCATTATGATAAGTTCATCACCCAAGTTATTTAATTTCCATAAAACCCTGCTATCTTCAATAGGCAGAAATCTCAGTTGTTCCCATTATACAGATGAGAGTGAGAGTCAAAATGAGGACAGGGAGACAGTCAGGCAAATGTGAGAGAAGGAAGATGTGCAGAGAAGAGAAAAACAGCAAGAAAAAGTCTTAAGACGAGGGGACCCAGTGGTACATGGAAGCGAGTAGAATTTTTTATTTAAACTCTCTGTGACATCTGCTTTGTGAGGGGCAACCTTTTTAAAATCTGAAAGCCAAAAAAGATATGAAATTAAAGTAAAAATATGAACAAGATAAAGAAGTTATGTGCATTTTGTCTAAGTCTCCAGATGCTAACATTTTGCAGCCCCCTAAGAAAGCCTAAACCAGTGAGTATTTTGCCTGTTCCTTCTAGAGCCTAGTCCAAGATCCCAGAATTGATACCTGATACACTGGTGGCCAGGGCTTCCCAGGTGGCATTAGTGGTAAAGAACCTGCCTACCGGTGCAGGAGACATAGGGGTTCCATCCCTGGGTCGAGAAGATCCCCTGGAGAAGGGCATGGCAAGCTACTGCAGTATTCTTGCCTGGAGAATGCCATGGACAGAGGAGCCTGGCCAGCTATAGTCTGTAGGGTCACAAAGAAAGACTCGACTGAAGAGACTTATCACCACTCATACTGACTGGTGGTCAGAGCCCACCGGTTGGTCAGATTATTTCAAGGTTCAACCAATGACTTATTCTTTCAGCCAATATTGGCCAAGTGTCTTGTATGGACAGGCACTGGGGGTAAAACTGAGAGTTAAACAATCACAGCCATCCCTTCCCCTAGGTGGTAGATTAAGAAACAGATTCAGAGAGAAAGACAGAGATGGTCTAAACAAGCTGACAGTTTACTATTAGATTCAGAAGGCAGGACTCAAATGTAAGTCTTGAAATTCTCGACAGTTGGTAGGTATTTTATGAAGATATTATGGGCCATGCAGAAAAGAAACATTTGCTATTTTCTACTTGCTAGAAGAAAGAGTGAAGGAAACCAGCATGTGGCTCAGAGATTAAAGCATCTGCCTCCAATGCGGGTTTGATCCCTGAGTTGGGAAGATCCCCCTGGAGAAGGAAATGGCAATCCACTTCAGTATTCTTGCCTGAAGAATCCCATGGATGGAGAAGCCTAGTAGATTACAGTCCACGGGGTCGCAGAGTTGGACATGACTGAGCGACTTCACCTTCACCTCACCATGAACTAGGCATCGTGTGTGTGTGTGTGTGTGTGTGTGTGTGTGTGTGTGTGTGTGAGACTCCTTGCGACCCCATGGACCTGTAGCCCTCCAGCTCCTCTGTCCATGAAATTTTTCAGGCAAGAATACTGGAGTGGGTTGCCATTTCCTCCTCCAGGGGATCTTCCCGACCCAGGGATCAAGCCTATGTCTCCTGCATTGGCAGGAGGGTTCTTTACCCCTGATTACATGGTTTAATCATTTATCCCTGTGAAAGAGAGGTTGTAGTCTCTGTAATATAGATGATAAGATGGAGACTTGTGGATCTATTTCTAGTCCAAGGTCATGTAGCTGGTATATCAGGCAGTGTGGTTGAAGGCCCTGTGCACACTCTAGCAATGAGGCTTCCTCCTTTGCAACTCCTCACAGGTTCTCAGTGAGATACAGCCCTCATCTCTGAAGCCTTTTCATGATGCTCTGCATTTTCTGATCAAAAAGGCCCAATGGGAATAGACACTGGGAAACAATTTAGCTAAATATCCTTTTTAGCCAAATGACTTATTTACTGCTGCTAGGATGGCATTTTCTCCTGGTCTTTCTCTGGCCCTCTTTGTTGCCTCCAATCTTCTTTGACTGTTTTTTGCCAAGAAGCCTCTTAGCTTTGCTGATCTGAGGCCGGTACATCTTCTCCCCACAGTAAATCTGAAGCTAATGGGCACCTAGAAGGAAAGCAGAGCTCTGAGCCACTCAGAGCACAGCTGTCCTCTCAGAACGCACAAGTTGTTTTTTCCTTAAATCCACAAGTGGGGTGCCTCCTGATGACCTCTCTTCCCCTCACATGACCTTTCCCCTCATACAGCCATCTTTCTCCAAGCACAGATAACCGAATAAACTTGGAGTATTTTTGGAATAGGAAGTCATTTTAGTATAAAATGAGTGTGCCCTTGGTCCTGGCATATCTTTAGTACCTTTGAAGATGCATTTCAGAGAAAGGAGGCTATATTAAATTCTCATGCAAAAGGGAGGAAGATGGTAAAAGACTGAGTGCTTCCCCTCTATGCTCAGGATACAGACAACAAGCCTGTCTGCTTTCACCACTTCTGTTCAGCATCTGGGCTTTCCAGGTGACTCAGTGCTAAAGAAACTGCTTGCCAGGCAGGAGACTCAGGTTCCATCCCTAGGTCGAGAAGCTCACCTGGAGAAGGAAATGGCAACCCACTCCAGTATTCTTGCCTGGGAAACCTCTTGGATGGAGGAGCCTCATGGGCTACAGTCCATGAGGTCTCAAAGAGTCAGACACAACTTATCTACTAAAACAACAAATTCAGCATCTACTGGAGGTTCTAGTCAAGGAAATTAGGCAAGAAAAAGAAAGAAAAGTCACCCATATTGGAAAGGAAGAAGTCAACCTCTATTCACAGCTGACAGAATCTGGTATACAGAAAATTCTAATGAATCTACTGCAAACCATTAGAATGAATGGGTTCAGGAAAGTTGTGGGGGTGAAAAAAATCAACACATGAAGATCAGTTGTATTTTTATACACTCACAACGAACAATACAAAAGCAAACCTAAGGAAGCAGTTTCATTCAAGAGAGAAAATAACAAAAACAAAAAACAAAAATCTACAGTGTGAAAATTAGTTTAAAAATTGCTGAATGTAATTATAGGAACTCTAAATAAATGGAAAAACATCCCACATCCGCGGCTTGAAAGACTTAGCATTGATAAGATGGCAGTTTCCTCCAAACTAAACTGTGGATTCAGTGTGATCCCTATGATAATCCCAGATATATTCTTTGTAGAAATCAACAAGCTGATTAAAAAATGGTGATGATGATGCATTTTGTTGCCTAGGGTAGTAAGATACGTCTGGTAACAGTAGCTCTCACATGGCCACATGAAGTCACTCTTCATGGCATTTTAATTTTCTATAAATATATTTTTTTTCTTTTTTGTTTTTAAAATACCTTTATTTTTTTCTTAAAAAATTTTT
>SJYW01017354.1:370457-416971 GCA_006410735.1 Raphicerus campestris
GAAGGAAATGGCAATCCACTTCAGTATTCTTGCCTGAAGAATCCCATGGATGGAGAAGCCTAGTAGATTACAGTCCACGGGGTCGCAGAGTTGGACATGACTGAGCGACTTCACCTTCACCTCACCATGAACTAGGCATCGTGTGTGTGTGTGTGTGTGTGTGTGTGACTCCTTGCAACCCCATGGACCTGTAGCCCTCCAGCTCCTCTGTCCATGAAATTTTTCAGGCAAGAATACTGGAGTGGGTTGCCATTTCCTCCTCCAGGGGATCTTCCCGACCCAGGGATCAAGCCTATGTCTCCTGCATTGGCAGGAGGGTTCTTTACCCCTGATTACATGGTTTAATCATTTATCCCTGTGAAAGAGAGGTTGTAGTCTCTGTAATATAGATGATAAGATGGAGACTTGTGGATCTATTTCTAGTCCAAGGTCATGTAGCTGGTATATCAGGCAGTGTGGTTGAAGGCCCTGTGCACACTCTAGCAATGAGGCTTCCTCCTTTGCAACCCCTCACAGGTTCTCAGTGAGATACAGCCCTCATCTCTGAAGCCTTTTCATGATGCTCTGCATTTTCTGATCAAAAAGGCCCAATGGGAATAGACACTGGGCAACAATTTAGCTAAATATCCTTTTTAGCCAAATGACTTATTTACTGCTGCTAGGATGGCATTTTCTCCTGGTCTTTCTCTGGCCCTTTTTGTTGCCTCCAGTCTTCTTTGACTGTTTTTTGCCAAGAAGCCTCTTAGCTTTGCTGATCTGAGGCCGGTACATCTTCTCCCCACAGTAAATCTGAAGCTAATGGGCACCTAGAAGGAAAGCAGAGCTCCGAGCCACTCAGAGCACAGCTGTCCTCTCAGAACGCACAAGTTGTTTTTTCCTTAAATCCACAAGTGGGGTGCCTCCTGATGACCTCTCTTCCCCTCACATGACCTTTCCCCTCATACAGCCATCTTTCTCCAAGCACAGATAACCGAATAAACTTGGAGTATTTTTGGAATAGGAAGTCATTTTAGTATAAAATGAGTGTTCCCCTGGTCCTGGCATATCTTTAGTACCTGAGAAGATGCATTTTAGAGAAAGGAGGCTATATTAAATTCTTATGCAAAAGGGAGGAAGATGGTAAAAGACTGAGTGCTTCCCCTCTATGCTCAGGATACAGACAACAAGCCTGTCTGCTTTCACCACTTCTGTTCAGCATCTGGGCTTTCCACGTGACTCAGTGCTAAAGAAACTGCTTGCCAGGCAGGAGACTCAGGTTCCATCCCTAGGTCGAGAAGCTCACCTGGAGAAGGAAATGGCAACCCACTCCAGTATTCTTGCCTGGGAAACCTCTTGGATGGAGGAGCCTCATGGGCTACAGTCCATGAGGTCTCAAAGAGTCAGACACAACTTATCGACTAAAACAACAAATTCAGCATCTACTGGAGGTTCTAGTCAAGGAAATTAGGCAAGAAAAAGAAAGAAAAGTCACCCATATTGGAAAGGAAGAAGTCAACCTCTATTCACAGCTGACAGAATCTGGTATACAGAAAATTCTAATGAATCTACTGCAAACCATTAGAATGAATGGGTTCAGGAAAGTTGTGGGGGTGAAAAAAATCAACACATGAAGATCAGTTGTATTTTTATACACTCACAACGAACAATACAAAAGCAAACCTAAGGAAGCAGTTTCATTCAAGAGAGAAAATAACAAAAACAAAAAACAAAAATCTACAGTGTGAAAATTAGTTTAAAAATTGCTGAATGTAATTATAGGAACTCTAAATAAATGGAAAAACATCCCACATCCGCGGCTTGAAAGACTTAGCATTGATAAGATGGCAGTTTCCTCCAAACTAAACTGTGGATTCAGTGTGATCCCTATGATAATCCCAGATATATTCTTTGTAGAAATCAACAAGCTGATTAAAAAATGGTGATGATGATGCATTTTGTTGCCTAGGGTAGTAAGATACGTCTGGTAACAGTAGCTCTCACATGGCCACATGAAGTCACTCTTCATGGCATTTTAATTTTCTATAAATATATTTTTTTTCTTTTTTGTTTTTAAAATACCTTTATTTTTTTCTTAAAAAATTTTTATTTTATAATGGACTATAGTTGATTTACAATGTTGTGTCCTTTTGGGTGTAGAGCAAAGGGGTTCAGCTATACATGTACATAGATCTCAGAGAAGGCAATGGGACCCCACTCCAGTACTCTTTAGCCTAGAAAATCCCATGGATGGAGGAGCCTGGTAGGCTGCAGTCCATGGGGTCGCTAAGAGTCAAACACACACAAAAGAAAAAGAAAAAAAAAAAGAGTCGAACACAACTGAGTGACTTCACTTTCACTTTTCACTTTCATGCATTGGAGAAAGAAATGGCAACCCGCTCCAGTGTTCTTGCCTGGAAAATCCCAGGGATGGGGGAACCTGGTGGGCTGCTCTCTATGGGGTTGCACAGAGTTGGACACGACTGAAGCAACTTAGCAGTAGCAGCAGCATACATAGATCTAGTCTTTCTCAAATTCACTTCCCATTTAGGTTATTACACAATACTATAAATATCTGTCATTTCTAGAAGGTGGAATGTATTTGACATCTTTCCCTTAACTCCTCTAATGGAATGCCCCTCAGTGCCCCTCAGTGCACCTCAATGCCCATTGGTGCCCCTCAATTCCCCTCGGTGCCCCTCAGTGCCCCTGAGTGCTCCTCAGTGCCACTCAGTGCCCCGAATGCCCCGCAGTGCCCCTTGGTGCACCTTAGTGCCCCTAAATGCCCATCAGTGCCCCCTGAATGCCTCTCAGTGCCCCTCGGTGCCCCTTAGTGCCCCTGAATGCCCCTCAGTGCCCCTCAATGCCCTCTTAATGGCCTTCAGTGCCCTGCAGTGCCCCTCAGTGCCCCTCACATCACTCAGTGCCCCTCAATGCCCCTCAGTGCTGCTCAATAACCCTCAGCTCCCCTAAAAGCCCCTCAGTACCCTTCAGTGCCCCTGAATGCCCCTCAATACCGATCAGTGCCACTCAATGCCCCTCAGTGCCCATCGGTGTCCCTCAATGCTCATCGGTGCCCCTCAGTGCCCCTGAAGTCCCCTCAATAGCCTCAGTGCACATCAGTGCCCCTCAATGCCCCATGGTGCCCCTTAGTGCCCCTGAATGCCCTTTAGTGCCCCTCAAAGCCCTCAGTGCCCTCAGTGCCCCTCAGTGCCCCTGAATGCCCCTCAGTGCCCCTCAATGCCCTCTTAATGGCCTTCAGTGCCCTGTAGTGCCCCTCAGTGCCCCTCACATCACTCAGTGCCCCTTAATGCCCCTCAGTGCCGCTCAATAACCCTCAGCTCCCCTAAAAGCCCCTCAGTACCCTTCAGTGCCCCTGAATGCCCCTCAATACCGATCAGTGCTGCTGAATGCCCCTCAGTGTCTCTCAATGCGCTTCAGTGCCCCTCAATGCCCCTCAGTACCCCTTAGTGTCCCTGAATGCCCCTCAATACCCTCGGAGCCCCTCAACGCCCNTCCATAACAGGTTACAGAAAGACCTGAAAATCCTGAATTGGCCAACCCAATAGAGTCAGACTTTTCAGAAGTGAGGTCTTAGAGTCTGAACTTCAATATTTTCCTGTGATGACGTCAAGGGTGTTCATAACCACTTCTCTGGAAGGTGAGTTCCTTTAGGCTGGGCATCTCTCATAGACGTTGTGTGCTTGGCAGAGTGACTCAGAAACACAGGTGGGCAAGGTACGCTCACCAGCTGAATGAGTGAGTGAATGGGGACAACACCCTGAGTGGCATCAGAACAAACCCACCCTCCACGCCTGCCCAGCTACACCCCAGGGTCTCCTCCTCTGCCCACCGCTGTCCATCTAGTCTCACCTCTGAATGCTTCCCTTTTGTAACTGCACTCGGATTTATCTTTTATTCTATCTTAGGATAAAACCCTTCCTTGNACTGAGCCCATCTTTGCATGAAATATTCCCTTGGGATCTCTAATTTTCTTGAAGAGATCTCTGGTCTTTCCCATTCTATTATTTTCCTCTATTTCTTTGCATTGATCACTTAGGAAGGCTTTCTTTTCTCTCCTTGCTATTCTTTGGAACACTGCATTCAGATAGAGATATCTTTCCTTTCTGCCTTTGCCTTTCACTTTTCTTCTTTTCTCATCTATTTGTAAGGCCTCCTCAGACAACCATTTTGCCTTTTTGCATTTCTTTTTCTTGAGATGGTTTTGATCACTGCCTCCTGTACAGTGTTACAAACCTCCATGTATAGTTCTTAAGGCATTCTGTTTATCAGATCCAATCCCTTGAATCTGTTTGTTTCCTTGACTGTATAATTGTAGGGGATATGATTTAAGTCATACCTGAATGGTTTGGTGGTTTTCCCTGCTGTCTTCAGTTTAAGTCTGAATTTGGCAATAAGAAGTTCATGATCTGAGCCGCNATCAGATCTAATCCCTTGAATCTGTTTGTTTCCTTGACTGTGTAATTGTAGGGGATATGATTTAAGTCATACCTGAATGGTTTGGTGGTTTTCCCTACTGTCTTCAGTTTAAGTCTGAATTTGGCAATAAGGAGTTCATGATCTGAGCCACAGTCAGCTCCTGGTCTTGTTTTTTTCTGACTGTATAGAGCTTCTCCATCTTCGGCTCCAAAGGATATAGTCAATCTGATTTTGGTAATGACCATCTGGTGATGTCTGTGTGTAGAGTTGTCTCTTGTACTGGTGGAAGAGGGTGTTTGCTATGACCAATGTGTTCTCTTGGCAAAACTCTGTTAGCCTTTGCCCTACTTCATTTTGTACTCCAAGGCCAAACCTGCCTGTTACTTCAGGTATCTGTTGACTTTCTACTTTTGCATTCCAGTCCCCTTTGATGAAAAGGACATTTCTGTGGTGTTAGTTTTAGAAGGTCTTGTAGATCTTCATAGGACTGTTCAGCTTCTTTGACATCAGTGGTTGGGGCACAGACTTGGATTACTGTGATACTGAATGGTTTGCCTTAGAAATGAACAGAGATCATTCTGTAGTTTTTGAGATTGCATCCAAGTACTTGCATTTCAGACTCTTGTTGACTATGAGGGTTACTCCATTTCTTCTAAGGGATCTTTGCCCACAGTAGTCAATAACATGGTCATCTGAGTTAAATTCACCCATTCCAGTCCATTTTAGTTTACTGATTCCTGAAATGTCTATATTCACTCTTGCCATCTCCTGTTTGACCACTTCCAATTTACCTTGATTCATGGACTTAACGTTCCAGGTTCCTGTATAGTATTGTTCTTTACAACATTGGACTTTATTTCTATCATGAATCACATCCACAACTAGGCATTTTTTAAAAAATAGAAATTTATTTATTTTAATTGGAGGTTAATTACTTTACAATATTGTATTGGTTTTGCCATACATCAACGTGAATCCGCCACAGGTATACACGTGTTCCTCATCTTGAACCCCCCTTCCTCCTCCCTCCCCGTACCATCCTTCTGGGTCATCCCAGTGTACCAGCCCCAAGCATCCTGTATCACATATCGAACCTGGGCTGGCAATTCATTTCATATATGATATTATATATGTTTCAATGCTATTCTCCCAAATCATCCCACCCTCTCCCTCTTTTTGCTTTGACTCCATCTCTTTATTCTTTCTGGAGCTATCTCCCCACTCTTCTCCAGTACATTTGGAGTCCTGGAGTTGTTTAAATATGAAGGTTCCAATGTGATCATTAAACTGTTATTAAACATAGACATTGTGTATTTTCTATCCCTTGCTTTTTTTTTTTTTGAGTAGCAAATAGCTAATTAAGCTAGAGTAACACAAATTTAAAATATATACTCTATTAATGGAGAGCCAATTGCAATGTAAATTTTATAAGTAATTTTAAAAGAATGCCATTTTGAGAACAATTTGCGAAGTTTTCCCGCCTTACTTGACTTCAGACTGGGGAAAAACTAGTGCTTTAATTACAAGCTAGACAAATACAGTCTGTGAAATGTTGTTTTGTGAGTTCAGATATAATGAGCTTTCTGAAAGCGGTGAGAAGGAAAGCAATCATTTATTTATGTGGATTTTGCTTCTTGGCATTTGTGATTGCATTTGTTTGGTGTACTTCACTACTGAGATTTAAAAACACTGTTTGCAATATAAGGCAGAAAGATGCCGAAAGTCAGTCCCTAGGTACAGCGTCCCTGCTTGTGTAACCGGAGAGAGTCCCCGCCACCGGGACCAGGGAGCCAGAGGAATGAGGAAGGCAGCGCCAAGTTTTCTTTTCTGTTACTGATTCCGGTGTATTGTCTGTTGAACTTGCAGGCAGAAGTGAGACTTGTCTGCGTCCTGTGTCTTGTTAGGCCCTCAGTCTCACCTGCCTGGGACCTGAGTGCCTTCTGTGTCCTGTAACATCTGGGATTCCCCAGGAACAGAAGGCAGGACCAAGACTCCTGGAGGCTAGTGGTGGCATAAAGGGATGACCATCAGATATTGTCAAGGTGGCCAACTTAGCTTCTCTCATCCACTTGGAGTCCTGCTGGATGGTCGGCCCAATGCGTTGCCCTCTGCCCCTTTTCCCTCTACACTGTAAGTTCCAAGAAGACAGAACTCTGTCTTAATAATCAGCATTTCCTCAGTTTTTATGAGACCAACCCATATATAACAGATGTTCAACACATATTTTTCCAAAACAACCAATGGCCCCTTTATCTTCAGAATAGGCTCCTTTGCATGTCAGTCAAGACACTTCAAAACCTGGCCTTAATCTTTTTATTTTCTTTCAATCAGCCTCATGTCCTATTTCCCCCTGACAATTACTGAGCCACCATACTCCACCAGAGCTTCTCAAAGCATTCTTTGCATTCTTATGTCCTCTGGGTTTTTTAAGAGTACCCTTGGCAGACTTTTAAGATCCAGCTCAAGCGTCATGTCTGTGCAGCATCTCCCAGCCTCGTCTACTGCTTGTGGAATGAATTTACTGACAAATGTGTGGATTAGCTATTCTCTTCTGAGGCAGCTCTTACTAGTGCTTTTTAATGTTCTTTGAAAATTTATTATTGGAGTATAATTGCTTTACAATGCTGTTAGTTTGTGCTGCACAGCAGAGTGTCATAAGTATACGTACATTCCCTGTTCTTAAGCCTTGCTCCCACCCCACTTCCATCCCACTCCTCTAGGTCCTGATGGAGCACTGAGCTGAGCTTCCTGTGCTATACAGCAGCTTTCTGCTAGCTATCTATTTTACACAAGGTAGCCTGCCCTGCAAATAGCTTCATCCATATCATTTTCTAGGTTCCATATATATGTATAACATGTATGTATTAACATACCATATTGTTTTTCTCTTTCTGACTAATTTCATGAGTGCTTAATGGTGGGTGGAACTATCAAGTAGGCTGAAACCAAAGGTGTGTGAGCTGAGAATCTTGGCCAAGGGTTGGCCAAGTTCACATCAGAAGTCTCACCTACTGTCATCTTCCAGAAAAAAAGATGAGCTTGTGGAATAAAGAACTAACAGAACTCATAGCTGCTCTGTTCAGTAAGACTTCTCCTGGCTAACTTTCTCTGATTGTCTCTAGTCACACTGACTTCCTGCCTCACAGCTCCTACTTGACCTTAAAGAGTTGGATCTATGCTCTTTCTCCAGGAAGCCCTTGCTGATTACTCCTTGAGTTTGCAATATGTCTATCTCTGCTCTCCCTATTTATGATTAACTATTTACATACCAAACCCATCTCTAGAGACCCACCTGGTAATCTTATTGAAAATACCAATGATGTATTGGGCTGGCCAAAAGGTTTATCTGAGTTTTTCCATAACAGGTTACAGAAAGACCTGAAAATCCTGAATTGGCCAACCCAATAGAGTCAGACTTTTCAGAAGTGAGGTCTTAGAGTCTGAACTTCAATATTTTCCTGTGATGACGTCAAGGGTGTTCATAACCACTTCTCTGGAAGGTGAGTTCCTTTAGGCTGGGCATCTCTCATAGACGTTGTGTGCTTGGCAGAGTGACTCAGAAACACAGGTGGGCAAGGTACGCTCACCAGCTGAATGAGTGAGTGAATGGGGACAACACCCTGAGTGGCATCAGAACAAACCCACCCTCCACGCCTGCCCAGCTACACCCCAGGGTCTCCTCCTCTGCCCACCGCTGTCCATCTAGTCTCACCTCTGAATGCTTCCCTTTTGTAACTGCACTCGGATTTATCTTTTATTCTATCTTAGGATAAAACCCTTCCTTGAGATTTAGCTCTGTGTCTATGGTAACACGTTATGTAATTTATTTACTTCTTAGGTTTGTCGTCTTTCCTCTGTCTTCCCTCTAACAGAATACAGAGATCTGTATTCTCGTGACAGGGATCTTTGTTGACTTTGTTCAGCGACAGACTTTGATGACCCAGCACAGCATTTCAGTAAATATTTAGTAAGTGAATGAATAGGTGAGTGTATGAATGAATTTCCTGAGGTGGATCCGTTTTTGTTCCGCCTTTGCTCTTGAGCTTCCTTGGTGCAACTTTCTTACCCGTTGGCTCGCTTCTGCCTGGCAGTCCTCCTGCAGCTGTGTCTGCCTGCCAGCCTCCTTGCCAGATGCCCTGGCTCTCAGGCTCTGGCCACCACCATCCTTTCATCTCTACTTGGGACTGATCCCTCCCAAGAACTTCCAAATGCCACTGTGCTGTGCTCAGTCTTACCTGACTCTTTGTGACCCTGTGGACTGAAGCCTGCCAGGCTCCTCTACCCATGGAATTTTCCAGACAAGAATACTGGAGTGGGTTTCCATTTCCTCCTCCAGGGGATCTTCCCAACCCAGGCATTGAACCCATATCTCCTGTGACTTCTGCATTGGCAGGCAGATTCTTTACCTATAGAGCTGCCTTGGAAGGCTGTCCACAGTGTCCCTGACCATTCCTAATCTCCGAGTGATCGAGGAAGTGTCCCCTACTTTAAAATAGCGCCATTGCCCTGAAAGCTGAGGTCTCAGCTGCTGTCTTTGATTTATTCCAAAGCTGGGCCAGGAAACCTCTCTTTCCTACTTGGAATGCACACAGCTCCCCCTGGGAAGGAAAGATGACACCAGTTAGATTCATCACCGCAGATGGCACCTTTCACCACATCCTCTAAATGATTCCATATTTGGGCAAGCAAGTTGAGGCAGGGTGATTGGCTTCAAAGGCTTCATGGCTTGGTAACGAACTTCTTGGCTGAATCTTTTTACCTTGAGGTCACTGGTCTGCAAATGGTCCAGATTCCTGGTGATAAAAATTGTTTCTGTTGCACAGCTGGCCTGCATTATGTCTGAGACATGATACACCTTCAGGCCAAGCCCTAATGAGTGATTGTTTTTTGTTCTTATCATGGGCCAGACTCGATACCAAGCCTGTCCCTTTCTTCTGTGTGGACCTGGCTGGTCCTTGAGACAGATGGCAGGATGCGGTCATTCAGAGAGGGGGCCTGGGGTCCTCCATCAGTGGGTCTGAGCATCGACATGTGTGCCTGGAGACCTTGGGGAAATGCAGAGGTGGGGGGAGCACCATCAGAAGTGGGGAGGTGAGGGGGAGGCAGGTGGCGAGGTCCACAGGAGGATGCTACAGTGGAGGGCTCACCAGGTTGGCTCTCAGATGGGCATGATTCTGGTGCTGGCACTTACTGCCTCTGTGGTCATGAGTTCATTAAAGGAATGAATTCAGATTCTACTTTCCTAATCTGCAAAATGGGAATGATAAGATGTATCTTCTGAAGTTATTTATATGAGCCGTGTGTGGTTGAGTTGTATAGGCCCTGGAAGCGCTGTAGAAATGGAAATGAGATTATCAACTAACTGAGGTGCTACCTCACAGTTAAGAAGCATTAGATTCCTTTCTCTTGTGTTTTTAAATCCAGCACAGTACAGCACACCTTCAGAGAGACACCGACGGCCCTCTTATGAACTCAGATGAAATGAGAAGACTTTACGTAGCAGTCATCTGATCTGACCTGCATGGTGACGAGGGACTGCTGCCTAGGGTGTCAGCCTTGCCTGCTCTAGCTTGTATATGCACATCACGTGTGAACATATATGTACGTGTACACACAGAGCTGGTGCATGCACAGCAAGTAGATGTCCAGCTGGTATATGGGCTGGCATCTTAAGTCTCTTGGAGTCTAAATTCTGTGATTTTCCCATATGTGCTGGGGCCAGTGCTGGAACAGGAAGTCAGGGGAGAGCCAGGAGAGACAGAGCATCCTGAGGTCAAACAGGGTACACTTGGCTGCCCTTGTTTCATACATACAGTTATAATTTCTCAGGAACCTCGGGGAATATGAGAACCTTCTCCTGACGAAGACTCAGTGAAGTTACTTTCATTTCATTCATTCACTCAGTCATTCACTAAGTATTTATTGAGTGTCTAGTATATGCCAGATGTTTCTCTAAGCCTTGGGATACCAGGCATAAGGAGTCAGTTCAGGAGTCTGCCCTCATAGATTTATCTGGAAAAAGGTAAAGAATTTGCTAGGCACAGTTGTTCTATCATACATGCAGTAGTACTCTACCAAAGGGATTGTGCTCAGCTTAAAGTAAGCACAAAAGAGAAATTCTCTTTTTAAAACCGAATTCTGCTCCTAAGAACTTGTTTTAAAAAAATACAGATTGCATAAGATTTTATCTATAAGAATGCTTCCCACAGCATTATTTATGTTAGCAAACAGATCTACCTATATGTCCCTTAAGGGGGGAAAGTTTAAACACATATCAGCAGCATGTCCACTGAATGGTACTTTATATATATTCACCCTTGTACAGTCCATACAATATGTTTCCAATTTCAAGGAAAACAAAACAAAATGAAATTTCGGATGCCTGTGAGTGGAATTCATGCTTAAATTGAAGAAAGTAGGGAAAACCACTAGACCATTCAGGTATGACCTGAATCAAATCTCTTATGATTATACACTGGAAGTGACAAATAGATTCAAGGGATTAGATCTGATAGACAGAGTGCCTGAAGAACTATGGATGGAGGTTCATGACATTGTACTGGAGGCCATAATCAAAATCATCCCCAAGAAAAAAAAGTGCAAAAAGGCAAAATGATTGTCTGAGGAGGCCTTATAAATAGCTGAGGAAAAATGAAGTGACAGGCAAAGGAGAAAGGGAAAAATATACCCATTTGAATGCAGAGTTCCAAAGAATAGCAAGGAGAGATAAGAAAGCATTTCTGGGTGATCAGTGCAAAGAAATAGAGGAAAAGAATAGACAGAATGGGAAAGACTAGAGATCTCTTCAAGAAAATTAGAGATCCCAAGGGAACATTTCATGCAAAGTTGGGCTCAATAAAGGACAGAAATGGTATGGACCTAACAGAAGCAGAAAATATTAAGAAGAGGTGGCAAGAATACACAGAAGAGCTATATGAAAAAGAGCTTCATGACCCAGATAACCACAATGATGTGATCACTCACCTAGAGCCAGACACCCTAGAATATAAAGTCAAGTGGGCCTTAGGAAGCATCACTATGAACAAAGCTAACAGAGATGATGGAATTCCAGGTGAGCTATTTCAAATCCTAAAAGATGATGCTGTGAAAGTGCTGCACTCAATATGCCAGCAAATTTGGAAAACTCAGCAGTGGCCACAGGCCTGGGAAAGGTCAGTTTTCATTCCAATCCCAAACGAGGGCACCACCAAAGAATGTTCAAACTACCACACAGTTGCACTCATTTCACAGGCTAGCAAAGTAATTTTCAAAATTCTCCAAGCCAGGCTTCAACAGTACATGAACTGAGAACTTGCAGATGCTCAAGCTGGATTTAGAAAAGGCAGAGGAACCAGAGATCAAATTGCCAACAACTGTTGGATCACAGAGAAAGCAAGAGAATTCCAGAAAAACATTTACTTCCACTTCATTGACTATGCTAAAGCCGTTGGCTGTGTGAAAGTGAAAGTGAAAGTTGCTCAGTTCTGTCCAACTCTTTGTGACCCTGTGGACTGAATAGTCCATGGAATTCTCCAGGCCAGAATACTGGAGTCAGTAGTCGTTCCCTTCTGCAGGGGATCTTCCCAACCCAGGGATCTACCCCAGGCCTCCTGCATTGCAGGCAGTTTCTTTGCCAGCTGAGCCACCAGAGAAGTCCAAGAATACTGGTGTGGGTAACCTATCCCTTCTCCAGGGGATCTTCCCAACTCAGGAATCGAACCAGTGTCTTCTGTATTGCGATGGATTCTTTACCAGCTGAGCCACCAGGGAATCCCAACAAACTGTGGAAAATTCTTAAAGAGATGGAAATGTCAGACCACCTAACCTGACTCCTGAGAAATCTGTATGCAGGTCAAGAGGCAACAGTTATAACTGGACATGGAGCAACAGACTGGTTCCAAATTGGGAAAGGAGTACATCAAGGCTGTATATCATCACCCTGCTTATTTAACATGTGCAGAGTACATCATGAGAAACGCTGGGCCGGATGAAGCACAAGCTGGAATCAAGATTGCTGGGAGAAATATCAGTAACCTCAGATATGCAGATGACACCACCCTTATGGCAGAAAGCAAAGAAGAACTAAAGAGCCTCTTGATGAAAGTGAAAGAGGAGAGTGAAAAAGCTGGCTTAAAACTCAACATTCAAAAAACCAAGATCATGGCATCTGGTTCCATCACTTCATGGCAAATAGATGGGAAACAATGGAAACAGTGACAGACTTTCTTTTCTCAGGCTCTAAAATCACTGCAGATGGTAACTGCAGCCATGAAATTAAAAGATAATTGCTCCTTGGAAGGAAAGCTATATTCAACCTAGACAGCATGTTAAAAAGTAAAGACATTGCCAACAAAGGTCCATCTAGTCAAAGATATGGTTTTTCCAGTAGTCATGTATGGATATGAGAGTTGGACTATAAAGAAAGCTGCGCTTTGAAGAATTGATGCTTTTGAACTATGGTGTTGAAGACTGTTGAGAGTCCCTTGGACTGCAAGGAGATCCAACCAGTCCATCCTAAAGGAAATCAGTCCAGAATATTAATTGGAAGGAATGATGCTAAAGCTGAAACTCCAATACTTTGGACACCTGATGTGAAGAACTGATTCATTGGAAAAGACTCTGACACTGGGAGAGGTTGAGAGCAGGAGGAGAAGCGGGTGGCAGAGGATGAGATGGTTAGATATCATCACTGATTCAAAGGATATGAATTTGAGCAAACTCCAGGAGATAGTGGAGGACAAGGGAGCTTGGCATGCTACAATTCATGCAGTCGCAAAGAGTCAGACATGCTTAGTGGTTGGATAAAATATTAGAATGAAGTAGGTGTATGGTCGTGGCAGTTTCCAGAATGGGACAAAGGGGAAACAAAATCCATTCGGATAGTTTGTCATCTCACAGCACCAAGGGCTGGAAGGGAGCTCGTCCAGCATCCACTCAGTGCAGGACTCCTCCCTACAAAGTCATGGACAAGTGAGCCCTTTACCCTGGTGTGATGGCTACAAGGAGCTCACTCCTCACCCAGGAGCATTTTCTGTAGGGCATCATTTCCCAGACTGAACTGTGATTCAGGCGGGGGACAGCCTGAGTCTGAAAGGGATGGGGGCTAGATTTCAATCCTTCTCCTCATAAGAGAATTACATGGGACAGATCTTGAAAGCTCTTCAAGCCTGATTTTCCTCATCTGTATAATAGTAATAACAAGTTGTATTTCTTGGGCATTTGTTTTGAAAATTCAGTGAAGACCAACTGGCAAAGTATGAAAAAACTTCATATTAGATAGGTTTTTTTTTTTTTTTTTTTTTTCACTTTTTGGCTATGTGGAATGTGGGATCTTGGTTTCCTGACTAGGGGTTGAATCTGTGCATCCTGCATTGTCAATGTGGAGTTTTAACAACTGGACTACTGGGGAAATCCCTGTAAACAGTTATTGCCCCTTCATTTCCTTCTTTCATCTTCCCTTCCTTCATGCCCCCTCTCTCCTACTTTTTCTCCTCATTTCCCCCCCTGGGTGTGTGTGTGTTTTCTCCTCTACTATCCTGGAATCTTTTAATTTCACCTGTTTTTTTAAAATTTGCAAATATGTGTTCCTATGCTTCCTCAGTTAGTCCTCACCAAAAACTGAACATGTTTGCAGAGTGGAGGGTGTAAAGAAAGAAAGAAAGAAAGTTTTAAAGAAAAAAGAAAACCCAAACCATTCACATGTAGGTAGTAGTATCTCAACTTCTCAGCTTTAAAGATGAAGAAACCAAGATTAAAAAAAAATTAAGCAACATGTCTGAAGATGCAGGGCAGGAAACATACGTGTGAAACCTGGACCACCCCACTATCTCAGGAACCAAGGAGATCTTGGTTTCTCTTGTTTGTCTGATGCATTCACTAATTTTAAGAGAAAAATATTTTAAAATGGTATGAAGCATTGGGTTCTACTTCTTATAGATAACTATTTTAAAACTGCTACAAAAATCCATGCAATGATTTTTTTTATAGTATCATTTTTTGGGAAAAAGTTTAAAGTCTAAATTTGAGCATCTTCTGAAATGTCAGGCTGAAGCCGAATGGCTTTGTACAACTCTCTCCCTCCCCTTGGGCAGCCAGTTTAATCGCTGCTGCCTAGCTGGGTATTCTCTGGTAGGAATCAAATAGGACAAGACCAGATGCTTTGGCAAAAGGCGACTGGTAGACTTCTCAATTAAAATAAATCACAGTGATTGAGTCATCGAGTGAACAGAGGTTCTGTTGGCAGCACAAGGGGACATGCTGATGTATATTGAAGAGCTGGAATCACCTTGTGTGGAGTGTGAGGAATGAAGTGACCTAGGCCAGTCCCCCAGTGGGCTCCAAAACCCCTGGAAACATGCCACCTCCACCGCCATCACCAAGCAAGGCTGAGTCATGGGCACGGGCACAGGATTTTTCATCAGACTTCCGATCAGGCAGCCAATTTGATTACAATTTGGCAGATGCTAGATCTCTGAAGTCATTTGAAACCTGACCCAATCACGAGTGAACATCAAGTCATAAAAAGGAAGAGCTGGAAAGACAATCATTCCAATACCTTCGTTTGGATGAACAAACTGAAGCTCTTGGGAGCGCAGGCGGAGCAGGGGGTCAGTGTGAGCTGACCCATGCTGGGGTCTCCATCTGTCTACTTGCTGGTCCTGGGCCCTGGGCCGTGTTCTTCCATAGCCCTGGGCCCCTGTCTCCCCATGTGTCAAATGACAGAGCCCTTCCCCTTTCTCAGAGTTATGGGAACCAGAAACAGGAGTTGTGAAGTCTGAGCAGAGGGCCTANAATTGCTCCTTGGAAGGAAAGCTATATTCAACCTAGACAGCATGTTAAAAAGTAAAGACATTGCCAACAAAGGTCCATCTAGTCAAAGATATGGTTTTTCCAGTAGTCATGTATGGATGTGAGAGTTGGACTATAAAGAAAGCTGCGCTTTGAAGAATTGATGCTTTTGAACTATGGTGTTGAAGACTGTTGAGAGTCCCTTGGACTGCAAGGAGATCCAACCAGTCCATCCTAAAGGAAATCAGTCCAGAATATTAATTGGAAGGAATGATGCTAAAGCTGAAACTCCAATACTTTGGACACCTGATGTGAAGAACTGATTCATTGGAAAAGACTCTGACACTGGGAGAGGTTGAGAGCAGGAGGAGAAGCGGGTGGCAGAGGATGAGATGGTTAGATATCATCACTGATTCAAAGGATATGAATTTGAGCAAACTCCAGGAGATAGTGGAGGACAAGGGAGCTTGGCATGCTACAATTCATGCAGTCGCAAAGAGTCAGACATGCTTAGTGGTTGGATAAAATATTAGAATGAAGTAGGTGTATGGTCGTGGCAGTTTCCAGGATGGGACAAAGGGGAAACAAAATCCATTCGGATAGTTTGTCATCTCACAGCACCAAGGGCTGGAAGGGAGCTCGTCCAGCATCCACTCAGTGCAGGACTCCTCCCTACAAAGTCATGGACAAGTGAGCCCTTTACCCTGGTGTGATGGCTACAAGGAGCTCACTCCTCACCCAGGAGCATTTTCTGTAGGGCATCATTTCCCAGACTGAACTGTGATTCAGGCGGGGGACAGCCTGAGTCTGAAAGGGATGGGGGCTAGATTTCAATCCTTCTCCTCATAAGAGAATTACATGGGACAGATCTTGAAAGCTCTTCAAGCCTGATTTTCCTCATCTGTATAATAGTAATAACAAGTTGTATTTCTTGGGCATTTGTTTTGAAAATTCAGTGAAGACCAACTGGAAAAGTATGAAAAAACTTCATATTAGATAGTTTTTTTTTTTTTTTTTCACTTTTTGGCTATGTGGAATGTGGGATCTTGGTTTCCTGACTAGGGATTGAATCTGTGCATCCTGCATTGTCAATGTGGAGTTTTAACAACTGGACTACTGGGGAAATCCCTGTAAACAGTTATTGCCCCTCCATTTCCTTCTTTCATCTTCCCTTCCTTCATGCTCCCTCTCTCCTACTTTTTCCCCTCATTTTCCCCCCTGGGTGTGTGTGTGTTTTCTCCGCTACTATCCTGGATCACAATAGGAATCTTTTAATTTCACCTGTTTTTTTTAAAATTTGCAAATATGTGTTCCTATGCTTCCTCAGTTAGTCCTCACCAAAAACTGAACATGTTTGCAGAGTGGAGGGTGTAAAGAAAGAAAGAAAGTTTTAAAGAAAAAAGAAAACCCAAACCATTCACATGTAGGTAGTAGTATCTCAACTTCTCAGCTTTAAAGATGAAGAAACCAAGATTAAAAAAAAATTAAGCAACATGTCTGAAGATGCAGGGCAGGAAACATACGTGTGAAACCTGGACCACCCCACTATCTCAGGAACCAAGGAGATCTTGGTTTCTCTTGTTTGTCTGATGCATTCACTAATTTTAAGAGAAAAATATTTTAAAATGGTATGAAGCATTGGGTTCTACTTCTTATAGATAACTATTTTAAAACTGCTACAAAAATCCATGCAATGATTTTTTTTATAGTATCATTTTTGGGGAAAAAGTTTAAAGTCTAAATTTGAGCATCTTCTGAAATGTCAGGCTGAAGCCAAATGGCTTTGTACAACTTTCTCCCTCCCCTTGGGCAGCCAGTTTAATCGCTGCTGCCTAGCTGGGTATTCTCTGATAGGAATCAAATAGGACAAGACCAGATGCTTTGGCAAAAGGCGACTGGTAGACTTCTCAATTAAAATAAATCACAGTGATTGAGTCATCGAGTGAACAGAGGTTCTGTTGGCAGCACAAGGGGACATGCTGATGTATATTGAAGAGCTGGAATCACCTTGTGTGGAGTGTGAGGAATGAAGTGACCTAGGCCAGTCCCCCAGTGGGCTCCAAAACCCCTGGAAACCTGCCACCTCCACCGCCATCACCAAGCAAGGCTGAGTCATGGGCACGGGCACAGGATTTTTCATCAGACTTCCGATCAGGCAGCCAATTTGATTACAATTTGGCAGATGCTAGATCTCTGAAGTCATTTGAAACCTGACCCAATCACGAGTGAACATCAAGTCATAAAAAGGAAGAGCTGGAAAGACAATCATTCCAACCCCTTCGTTTGGATGAACAAACTGAAGCTCTTGGGAGCGCAGGCGGAGCAGGGGGTCAGTGTGAGCTGACCCATGCTGGGGTCTCCATCTGTCTACTTGCTGGTCCTGGGCCCTGGGCCGTGTTCTTCCATAGCCCTGGGCCCCTGTCTCCCCATGTGTCAAATGACAGAGCCCTTCCCCTTTCTCAGAGTTATGGGAACCAGAAACAGGAGTTGTGAAGTCTGAGCAGAGGGCCTACCTTGGAGGGNTGCTGGTCCTGGGCCCTGGGCCGTGTTCTTCCATAGCCCTGGGCCCCTGTCTCCCCATGTGTCAAATGACAGAGCCCTTCCCCTTTCTCAGAGTTATGGGAACCAGAAACAGGAGTTGTGAAGTCTGAGCAGAGGGCCTAGCTTGGAGGGAGAACAGGACTTGAGGTAGTTAAAGCAACTTGCTCAGGACAAGCAAACAGCCTGGAAACGGCAGAATCAGTGCTTGTTGGGGTCTTTGCCTCCACTACCTCCCTTAGCCTCACAAAGTAAAAGATTTAGGTGGCCTGGGGACAGAGAGTGGGGGAGAGGTGTGTATGCAAGAAGGGAGGTCATCAGAAACTCACCAAATGTTGGGCTGGGGCTGTTTACCCTAACTCTTCATCTGACATGCTCAGGAAAGTGACTCACTAATCCAGGGTCTCTGTCGACCTCTGCCCTCTTCTCTCTCTTCTCTCTCCACTGATTCTGACCCTTTCCTGACCTGTTCTCAAGGAAGTGCCAGGTCAGTTGAATGATTACAACTTAGGCATAACCCTCGGAGGAGAACGTGCTTTTTAAGTTGGTTTTGACTTCAAGCTACAAGAGTCAAATGCTAATGATGGAACTGTAGGCTTTAATTAATCAATAAGGTTGCACTTCTGAAAATTTTGCCCTGTGTCTATCTATATCCAAGAATGAGGTCACTCTTGCCCCTACAGTTCTTGCGAATCTTCTGAAATTTCTAACACTCTGTTTCAATAAACCTAATAATGCATTCATTTAATCACTGACTCAGTTTATTGTGTTAGTGAATGGTTCTATGCCAGCGAGAGTCCAAAGAGAGGGTGTATGAAATGAATTGGTCCAGTTCACTTGGGTTGTTCATGTATGGATGTGAGAGTTGGACCATAAGGAAGGCTGAGTACCAAAGAGCTGATGCTTTTGAACCGTGGTGCCGGAGAAGACTTTTGACAGTCCCNATAAACCTAATAATGCATTCATTTAATCACTGACTCAGTTTATTGTGTTAGTGAATGGTTCTATGCCAGTGAGAGTCCAAAGAGAGGGTGTATGAAATGAATTGGTCCAGTTCACTTGGGTTGTTCATGTATGGATGTGAGAGTTGTACCATAAGGAAGGCTGAGTACCAAAGAGCTGATGCTTTTGAACTGTGGTGCCGGAGAAGACTTTTGACAGTCCCTTGGACTACAAGGAGATCAAACCAGTCAATCTTAAAAGAAAACAGCCCTGAATATTCATTGGAAGGACTAATGCTGAAGCTGTAGCTCCAATACTTTGGCCACTTGATTTAAAGAGCCTATTCATTGGAAAAGACCCTGATGCTGGGAAAGACTGAAGGCAAAAGAAAAAGGAGGCAGCAGAGGATGAGATGGTTAGATAGCATCACTGACTCAATGGACATGAACTTGAGCAAACTCCAGGAGACAGTGAAGGACAGAGAAGCCCGGTGTGCTGGGTTGCAGAGAGTCGGACATGATTTAGTGACTAAAGGAAACAACAGCAAAAGATGAGAGGAGACTTAAAAGAGGGGGTTTCCAAGTGGGCTGGTTGTGGACAGGACATTTCAGATGAAGATAGGTGCCTGTGGAAATGGATTGAAGTTGGAATCTGATCTGTTTGGGAATTGTGCAGTATGCGAGGGTGTCAGTTACCGAGTCATGAGAAGGTGCCCTGGGCTGTGAGTGATATGACTGGAGTGTTCAGCGCGGCAGCCCTGAGGCAATGTCACGAACGCCCGCATGCCAAGGAGCATGGGTTTTCTCCTGCGGGCAAAGGGAAGTGACACTTACAGAGGTTAAGATCACAGCCTCAGGCACTGTGCTAACAGGACTTACAGCTTTGTTCCCTCGCTATATGTGTGTGTTTTAACATTTTATTTTCTATGGGGGTATAGCCAGGTAACAAACAACGCTNCGAGTCATGAGAAGGTGCCCTGGGCTGTGAGTGATATGACTGGAGTGTTCAGCGCGGCAGCCCTGAGGCAATGTCACGAATGCCCGCATGCCAAGGAGCATGGGTTTTCTCCTGCGGGCAAAGGGAAGTGACACTTATAGAGGTTAAGATCACAGCCTCAGGCACTGTGCTCACAGGACTTATAGCTTTGTTCCCTCGCTGTATGTGTGTGTTTTAACATTTTATTTTCTATGGGGGTATAGCCAGGTAACAAACAACGCTGTGATAGTTTCAGGTGAACAGTGAAGGGACTCAGCTATACAGATACATGTGTCCATTGTCTTCCAAACTCCCCTCCCATCCAAGCTACCACATAACACTGAGCAGAGTGTGCTTTTGAACAAGCTACTTAACCACTCTCTGCCTGGATCTCCTCATCTGCAATAATGGGAATCCTGAAAATTTCACTCCATAGGGTTGCTGGGAGAATTTAAGGAGTTGAATTACATAAAACACTTAGAATTGTGCTTTAAAGCGAATGTGGCTATATTATTATTATTCACGGGTTCTTAGAGGGAAAACATGTTAGGCAAATGGTTTTCTTAACAAATGAATTTTATAATAATGTGGAAGATGGTTTCAAAAACGATGGGTGAGGAAGCAGGGAGAAGTTTAAGTAGTTGCAAGAATCCAGGGAAGAGAAAATGCAGATCTAAAGTTTGAGAGAGATGGACTTCTCTGATGGTCCAGTGATTAAGAATCCACCTTGCAAAGCGGGGGACGCAGGTTCACTTGAATCCCTGGTCAGGGAAGTACGATCCCACATGCCCCAAGGCAACTAATCCCACGTGTTGCAACAAAAGATCCCACATGCCACAACTAAGACCTGACACAGTCAAATAAATGACTATTTTTTCAAAATTGTTTGACAGAGGTGATAGGTATGGAGGAGAGGAATGTGTCAGTTAATGGTGGCCTCATGAACTGGGTACCAAGCTGCACCATTAGCTTATTAATTGAGGTATTGTCTTAGTCTGTGTTCTCCAGAGAAACACAATCAATAGGATCAATGGGGATAGGGGAGAGAGAAAGAGAAAGACCAAGGAACTGGTGAACATGCTTATGGAGACGTCTCTCTCCTAGACTAGATGACTTGATGTAAGGGAAATATCCGTTAACTGAGATGTCTAGTACACTGACTGTTAAGATGAATTTAGATATTTGCTTTTATCTTTATAATATGAGAGTATTTCTGAGATGGGCAGCCTCTGATTCATGAGTGTTTTGGAGGGTGACGCTGAAAGAGACATGACCTTTCTCATTGGGCAACCATGAGGGATCCCATCCCACAAACGCTTTCAGTCTTATTTTTCTCAACATGGAAAGTTAGGATGGGTGAGATGTTATGGAAGGTCTTTCCTGATTTGCCTAATTTTTAAAATCTACACCTAAAAAATACAGCATGATTTCTGCCATTGGGCTTCATTTCTTCTGTGTACAGTGTCGAGGTCCAACCAATCCATCCTAAAGGAGATCAGTCCTGAGTGTTCATTGGAAGGACTGATGTTGAAGCTGAAACTCCAATACTCTGGCCACCTGATGCAAAGAACTGACTCATCTGAAAAGACCCTGATGCTGGGAAAGTTGAGGGCAGGAGGAGAAGGGGATGACAGAGGATGAGATGGTTGGATGGCATTGCTGACTCAGTGGACATGAGTTTGAGTAAGCTCCGGGAGTCGATGATGGACAGGGAGGCCGGGCGTGCTGCAGTCCATGGGGTCACACAGAGTCATACATGACAGAGCAGCTGAGCTGAACTGAACTGTGTCATTTACCTTCCTCTATAACCCTAACCCTAACCCTAACCCTAACCCTATTTACCTTCCTCTATTCTTGGCAGTTGGATGAGAGTGAGTACTGCCAAAGAGCCAAGTGCACTCCCTGGGGACAGGATTTGGCAAAAGCAGCTGGGACAGTGAGCAGGTGGATCTCCAGCCAAGAGGGGAGAGATGAGAAGAGATTCAGAATTGTCATTAATGCACAATGCAGAGGGGTGGGATGATGCCTTGTCATGGGCCCCAGGACTCAGGCTGGTGTCCCCTAGGACTTGGAATTCATTTCAGNCTGTTAGGGTCTTTATGGGCTAACCGGAATGCCCAGGGCCTGAATAACAACCACAGGCATTTTTAAAGCTTGTTGACAAGGATGAATGAAATGATGTTACTGTCATGGCCACGAGGATGTCCGGTGTTCTCACGGGATTTAGAGATCATTCAGTCCAAACCCTCAGTTCAAAGAAACACCCCAAACCAAACCAAAGTGAAGTGAAGTGTTAGTCGCTCAGTCGTGCCTGACTTTTTGCAACCCCATAGACTGTAGCCCACCAGGCTCCTCTGTCCTTGGGATTTTCCAGGCAAGAATACTGGAGTGAGTAGCCATTTTCTTCTCCAGGGGATCTTCCCAACCCAGGGATTGAACGCAGGTCTCCTGCACTGCAGGCAGATTCTTTACCGACTGATAAATGAGTGAAGATACATCTTCACTCCCTTGCTGGAGGTTCACACTTCATTTGGGCTATGTCTTTCTTTACTTTTTAAATATTTATGTAGCTATTTGACTGCACCTGGTCTTAGATGAGGCATATAGGATATTTAGTTGTAGCATGCAAACTCTTAGTTGTGGCATATGGGATCCGGTTCCCTGACCCCCTGCCTAGCTGCTGGACCACCGGGGAAGTCCCTGGGTTGTGTCTTTAGAAGGAAAGCCAAGGAGTCTTTTTCCATAGGACTTTGCCCTTCTGGATTTTGATTATCTTTCCTTTCCCTAATCCCTGCCAGTGGGTGGGTATAAGCCCAGAGCAGTGAGAGCCCCTGGGGTCTGCCCACGCCCTGCTTTCACCTCTATAAATCAACCTCTTGTTAAACTCCCCTAAAATCCTCCTTTATTGAAATGTGTCCTGTTGCACTTGCTGGGACCCTCAGGAATACAGTGTGGCAAAAGCATGATGAAATATCTGGGGTGCTGTGTAATGGTGGGAAGGGAATAGAGAGAGAAGAGAAGAAACAAACTAGTGTAAACCAGGGTTGAAGAGAATAAGTGAGAAAGTTGCAGGGAAGGGTATCCTAACCAGCATGATCACAAGGCCACAAGCTCTCCTGCTGCCCCTCCCCAACCCAGGCACTTTTCAGGTCAAGGGTCACTTCTAGACCCTCGGGAAGAAGCGGTTTGGGACATCTAGGTGGTAATCCCTCAGTCCTGGGAGTTTGCAGTGGGAAAGAATGAAGGATTGAAAACCAGAGGCTGCTCAGCCTGCACGTGCCTCCATTGGGTCCTCACGCCAGCAGGTCTGGACGGCCTACCTTGTATTTCTGCAGTCTCTTATCTGTATCCTTTGAGAAGCATACCTTGAAGAATTCTGTTTTCTGGATTTTAGAGAGGTAATGCTGTGCATATACTGAGTGGTATGTGTCACTGGGGCTTCCCAGATGGCTCAGTGGGTAAAGAATCTACCTGCTAATGCAGGAGACACAGGAGACATGGGTTGGATCCCTGGGTCGGGAAGTTCCCGTGGAGTAGGAAATGGCAACTCCAGTGTTCTCGCCTGAAATGTCCCGTGGACAGAGGAACCTGGTGGGCTACAGTGCACAGAGTTGCAAAGAGTCAGACACAACTGAAACAACCAAGCGTGAGCATGCACATGTACCACTGAGTAGAGTCTAGGGCAGAATCCCGTAATCCAATCTATTAATATTTTGCAATGCAATGTGTGGAGTTTCAGGGGAAGTCTGATTAGTAAGGCCAGAGGTTTCAGATTCTTAACAAGGAACCTGATGGGTCCCTAGGACAAGAGATGGGACCTAATCTGAGGGACTGAGCCCGAGGGGCAGGGTGGAGCTGAATGGTCCCCAAGTACAAGACCCATGCTCTCCAGACACCCTGGTGCTACCTGGGGGTGTTGATACACTTCCGGTGCTGTCTTGAGCTTTGGGAACCCAAGTCTTATGGTGGGACCTATTGATACTGCTGGCTAGTTGGCTTCTAAGACTGCAGAAGGTATTTCAGACTTCCCTAGTGGGTATGCATGGTGTGCTATGAACTTAGTTTCTGATAAATACCCACCCACCCCTCAAGTTGGGGTGATATCAGGTCCTTCCTTTTTAAAGATGGGGAGGATGTCTCACAGTGAGGTTGTGAAGCACCTAGCACTGGCTGGGCGCATAGTAGGTGCTCACTGTCTTTCCTTCCGTCCTTCCCCTGTGGGTGTCCAACGGAATTAAATTTAGTTTAACTGTCTCGTCTGCCTGGCATTCTCCCTTTCTTTCTTCCTGGGAAACTGCCTGCCGCCTGGCATATATTTACTTCCATCTGGGATTTTAAATTCAACTGAACAAATAACAACTATCGTGGGGAAGATGCTGGCTGGAGGAAACTGGAGGACAAATCACGGCCTGGGTTCCACTCATCCATCTCGGCTGCTCAAGAGCGTGAGGAGGTGGAGAAATAAAACATCTCTATTTTCCGAAAGGTACACACAGAGGAGGAAAAATAAAATGGGGCCTATCTATAATAATTTTCTATTTGAGAGAGGTGCTGACCGGCAGCTGGCTAATATAATGGGGAAATTTGATTGTGCTGAATCTGGAGAAGGAAGAAGCCGGGAAAAGTTCTAAGGGGGCGGAGGAGGGGCAGGGTGCTGCTACCAGGGGACAGGGGTCGCTGTCACCCAGGGTCATGAGTGGCCGGATGTGGAAGTGGGGGCACATAGCATGTTTACTGCAGATTGGCGGCATGAGTGCATCGGGGCTCCAGTTTCAGGATGGAATCGCAAAGCATGATGGGAAAGGCAGGGGGCCTGGACCGGCGCGTGGCACCGCGGTCAGGAGTCAGACCAAGCCGGTTAAAACCCTGAGTCTCTTCCTCTCTGGGTGACCTTGAGCCAAGTTTCTTACATCTCTGAACCACAGTTTTCTCAGCTGGGGAAAAAAAAATTCTGAAGTCTGCCTTGCAGAATTAGTTTGCAGTTCAATGTGATAAAACTGGTAAAATAACTTATTTGCCTGGAGCTTTAAAAAGGCTCAAGAAATTGTTCGAGTTCATGTATCAGGGGAGCCTGCACTCTGCATATAGAAACAAAGAGAAGCTAGGAGGAAGATGCCAATTATGTTGAGTGAGGTTGTCTTGAGAAAGCCTCTGGTTGCCTGGCAATTAAAAGCCAGATGGGTTTCCAGGAGGGTGCCCCTTCCCTGCAGAATACAATGGTGGCTGGGCCTCTGCCTACCCAGAGAAAGGTGAAGCAAGCTTTCTCCAGGCAGGGTGCATCATACATACCAGGAAAAGCAGAGGAATCTTGGCTTGTCTGCCCTGTAGGCTGTATTTCCAAGCCCATCAGAAGCTAGACTTCTATAAATTCAGCAAGGCTGCCTTTTGTATTAGACAGAGGCTGGATTTTGAGGTCAGAAAGGCAGAGGTTCAACACTGGCTCACCATCTTTCTCAGTCTTCAACACACACTCACTGCGACTGGCTCAGTTTGTGGTATGTGAGGGGCAGAGATGGGGGAGATTAAGTGAAGCAGTCAATATTTTCATGATGATCACAGCCTATGAGGAGAGATAAGATCTCTAAACAAATGCATATGAAATACTGTGCAACTTCGGAGATGCGGGGATGCACGGGGGATTAAGGGATATAGCAAGCCCAGCTTAAGATGCTCTATCCTAGAAAGTTCCCTGAAAGAGATAATACCTGGAAATAGTCTTAAGAGATGAAGAGGATTTGGGATTGGGGGTGGAAAATTTAAACAGTTGAGGCTTTATCTTCTTGAAGCCTCATTTTCCTGAATACGAAATAGAGATCCCATCTATGTAACCAGGTCATTGTGGGCATTGATGTTTTAGTGCTTTGGAGATTGTGTTTTGCTGAACATCAGCAGCTGGGAGCATTTACTTAAAAAGACTTCTCTTATTGAAAGAAAAAAAGAGGATATTTTAATGTTATTATATGAGTGCAGCTTTTTATAGTTAGTGCAGCTAAATATTTTTATGTAATTATTATCCATTTGTATTTTTACTTGGTGAACTTCCTGCTGTTGCCCTTGGCACCTAAGAGCTCAAGCTTAAGCTTTAAAAGTCATTGCCATGCCTTGGAGAGTGATGTTCTATGCATTTCAATCATGTCTGACTCTTTGGAGCCCCATGGACTATAGCCAGGCTCCTCTGATCTTGGGATTCTCCAGGCAAGAATACTGGAGTGGGTTGTCATACCCTTCTCCAAGGGATCTTCCTAACCTAGGGATTGAACCTGGGTCTCCTGAATTGCAGGAGGATTCTTTACTATCGGAGCCAGGAGGGAAGTGTGATATTAACATGAAATAAGTGGGACGGGAGGAAGGAAGGATCATGTGTCATATACCTGGAGGTGGTATAAGAGGCTCATACACATGAGAACAAGACAGAGAGCTGAATTTCTGTGAAACATCATGTGTTCCTAAACTGAAGAGTTGGGGGCTCATTTCCCCTTCACTACAAAGACAATCAACTCTAATTATTCCCACACTCACACTTTGAGCTGCTGAATCTCTGACTATAAGTCCTGCCCCGGCCCTGGAGACACCAAGATGAACAAGGCATTGCCTCTGCCTTGAGGATCATATTCTGATGAGAAGACAATTATGTAGGCAGATATCTTGAATGTAATGTCATTCCTGCAAAGACAGGGCTGGGCCAGGGGCTGCAGAGGCATTCTTGGTGCCCACCAAGTGGGTCAAGGCTCAAGGAGAAGGGGTCAGCCTGGGCTTGCACCTCTGACTTGCAGAAGTTATTACCAGAAATATATGGTTGCAAATGCTCTTCTCCAAGGTGGAGTAGAATTCTGGTGAACTATTTCCCCTTGGAGGGTAGGGCTTTATTTGTGAAAAAGGGGCTGGGGTATTTCACAAGGATTACTCTCCTCCTCAACCTGCCAGAGTGACAAGGTTACCTTTCTCAGTTCTGCGGTATGAGAACCCAGTGGGGTTGTTAGAGGTAAAAGCTGCAAAGGTTTGGGTACATCCCTAAGACACTCTGCTAATTTGTCAAAATTATCACTGAAGTGTTCCTGCCAGTTTATGGCTTCAGACATTTCTATGCTAGGATAGGAGTTTGCCTTCGCCCATCTCTCTGGATTCTGGGGCCATAGTTTCCTCATAATCTTGGTTCTCTGATGGATCTGGGAGAAATCAGTGATTTTTATGGTTCAGTTTTATTCTTGTTGTAAAGATGAGAATGACAAGGTCTAAGTTCTTCACAAGTTGAGCTGAAACTCAATTGTGCTCTATTTGTGCAATGGAATACTAGTCAGAAATGAAAAATAATGAGCTGCTAATTCACACACAGGCTGACTCTTGAAAACTTTATGCTCAGCAAAATAAGAGACATGAAAGGCTGTATATTATATAATTCTCTTTGCATGAAGTTTACAAATAGACAAGACTAATCGGGGAGGGAAGAAGTCAGAGGAGTGGCTATCTCTGGGGGAGGATCAGGAATTGACTGGAAAGAATATGAAAGCAGTTTCTGGGGAATTCCCTGGAAATCCAGTGGTTAAGGCTCCACACTTCCCCTGCAGGGAGCACGGGTTCAGTCCCTGGTCAGGGAAGTAAGATCCAGTATGCTGCATGGCAGGTCCAAAAAGAAGTTTTTGGTGTGATAGAAATATTTTTTATCTTGTTTGGAGTTGCGATATTGGTTGTGCAAATGTATATGTTTGTAAAAAATCATCTAAATTTAAACTTAAGATATGTGCATTTCACATTGTCACTTTTACCTTAATTAAAGAAAAAAAACTTGAAAAATGGATGTCACTTACAGTCATGGGAGTATAGGAAGTTGGCTGGTGAGTGAGTGTGATAAAAAGTGAATGGGTTGGAGGACAGAACCCAAGGGCATCCCCTGGCTGAGAGGTGAGGAGGAGCAAAAAGATTCTGGAAGTGGTCCGAGGAGCAGCAGCCCTCTCCTCCCACCTCACCTTCCCATAAATTGATGCCAAGGCTGCTTCAGATTCTTTATTCTCAGGTTCAGTGAAACAACTACAGTAAAACACGGAGCAGATCCTGCTCTCAGGAGTCCTGTGTCCACATCAAATCCTGCAGGTTTACAGGTTCCCCAGGAGGTGGTGAATCCATGAACTGAGGGTCGTGCGCCTCCTTGGCTGTTGTCTCAGTGAGTGTCTCTAAGCACAGGTTGCTTGGAGCCCTGGAACATGGCCACACTTTGTGGGATTTACGTGAGGATGAAGGTGCCTGGGAANTGGATGTCACTTACAGTCATGGGAGTATAGGAAGTTGGCTGGTGAGTGAGTGTGATAAAAAGTGAATGGGTTGGAGGACAGAACCCAAGGGCATCCCCTGGCTGAGAGGTGAGGAGGAGCAAAAAGATTCTGGAAGTGGTCCGAGGAGCAGCAGCCCTCTCCTCCCACCTCACCTTCCCATAAATTGATGCCAAGGCTGCTTCAGATTCTTTATTCTCAGGTTCAGTGAAACAACTACAGTAAAACACGGAGCAGATCCTGCTCTCAGGAGTCCTGTGTCCACATCAAATCCTGCAGGTTTACAGGTTCCCCAGGAGGTGGTGAATCCATGAACTGAGGGTCGTGCGCCTCCTTGGCTGTTGTCTCAGTGAGTGTCTCTAAGCACAGGTTGCTTGGAGCCCTGGAACATGGCCACACTTTGTGGGATTTACGTGAGGATGAAGGTGCCTGGGAAGAGAGAAACTAAGGTCTAACCCACTGTCCAGAGGACTTGGAGGTGGAGGTGTCTGAACATGCCTGACTTAACTCCAGCTCTGAGTTTGTGATCACACCCGGCTCAGCACCTGCCCCATGCAGGAATCTGCTGCCTACTATCCAGGAAGCATGTGTAAGTGATTCTGAATAAACATAAGTAGAATGTGCATTTATGTGTATAATTGTTCATGGTGAGTCTCAGTTAAATGTATGAGATTTGGGTTGAGACATTAAGGGATGATAATGATAAATCTATATTGTGCAACTCATTAATCATAGATAGATATAGATAGATAGATAGATACTGAGGATGAGAGAGCATGCTGGGATGATTTTTATTGTCAGAATGCAATCAAATATAATCAAATATAAGTTAGGAGACCGTTTCTATAGTGATTGGCATGGAGAGAGGTTAAAACTTGATTGAAGTGAGGTACTATCAGGTTCATCCAGGTGAGGCACTTGAAATCGGAATAGAGATAGTGGTGAAGTTTCAAAAACTGTTAAGGAGGTTGACTCATGAGAAAAAATTGCAGGAAAATGTGCCAAACAGGCTGTGAGCTGAGATAGAAGGTACAGACTAAGGCAAAGTCCTTATCTGTGAGCAGCCAGGGGGTTAGCTGATCATGGATACAATCTGTGTGTGAAGACTGGTCAGCAAGGATGCTTTAGGTGTTCAACTTGACATGCATAGACCAAAAGATCTGGGGAGGAAGAGGGTGAGTTTTGAGTGGTCAGTTTGGACCACATGGAGACAGGCTTTGCAGAGAAGCCTCTGTTCCCTGATGACAGCTTTGTTGAGGGTTATAGTTTCTCTGATCAGTTTCCAGGGGAAAAGAAGATGACAGTGTACAGTTTGGGGAAATAAAAAGGTTATTTCATAGATGGGAAACAAACACAGGCCTCAACAAGAGGAGCTTGACACAGGTAGGAAAAGAAATGGGAAAGACACTGGACTAATTTGTAGTGATGCTTAAAAAAGCATGAGAAAATCNCTCTGTCACCCGCTTCTCCTGCCTTCAATCTTTCCCAGCATCAGGGTCTTTTCCAGTGAGTCAGCTCTTTGCATCAGGTGGCCAAAGTATATTCAGGAGTTTTCAAAGAACCCCAGACATAAATATTTCTGCTGTAAGATAGGAATGACTTAAGGAATGTGAAATAAGTTTATAAATGAGTGGGAGATATCAAGTTGCTACTGCTCTTAAGGACAAGGGGTCTGGTTGTTTACCTTTCCCTGCAGAAGCTGTTCTGTTACAATACACTGCTGGGCTACATTACTTTTCTTCAAGGTTTTCAACTTATTTTTGAGAGAGGGCTGGTCAGTGAAATGAGGGATGATGAGTTCTTACTTGCAGAAAGGCAGGTTTGCCCCAGAAAAGAGTCTCTCTCCACTTCAGAATTCAGACTGTAAATGCCAGTGGGCATTTGATTGCTAAAGCTTGTGGTCATATCTGGCAGTGTGATGTATGAGACCCCAAACTGCAATAAAAGGAAAGAAGATTGCAATGTGCCCGGTCACCTGAAGTTGATGGTAAAGCTTGGCAAGGGGGCGGGGCAGCAGCAGCCAGGGTTCTGGGTATGGTGCCAGGAGTGGAAGCAGTGGGGAGAGATGGGAGCCCTGCTTGCTTTTCTTCTACAAAAATAGAAACTGATCTGAGAACTGCATCACAAGGCATCACAGAAGACAGCTCCATTTGCTTGTTTGCCAGTAGGGTTTCACTGAGTCTTCACATCCTCAAGAGGTGATTTGGGAATAACTGGGGAGGGGCAGTAAAGTGGACACAGACAGAAGGGGCTTCAAGTACTGCTACCGTTTGTTGACTGAGCAAGGGGCTTGTCTCTGATTTCTGTACTGTGGTTCCAAAGAAGGTTTTGCTTCATCTAAAAACTGGTTGCTGCTTCTGAAGACAGTTTGAAAACTGCCAATTTTGTCCAAAATAGCCAGAGTAGCTTTGAAACTCTACAGACACTTCCTAAACCTACAAAGCATTAGATAACTGATGAGAACCTACTGTAGAACCCAGGGAACTCTGTGGTGACCTAAGGGAAGAAAGTCCAAACGAGAGGGGATCTATGTGTACATGTATACATGTGGCTGATCCACTTTGCTGTAAAGAAGAAACTAATACAACATTGCAAAGTGACTATACCCCAATAAAACTTAAAGCAAACAGAAAGTGAAGCATGAAAGGATTAAAACTGGGATGCAAAGTAACATTTTTCATTTTTCAAAAAAGACATCCCTTAGAGGGGTGTTAGAAGAAATACACTTCAAGCCAAGGATCTGAGCAAGGGATTGTCAAAGGGAAGTCTCCAAGTAAAAGAATTGGCAGAGGAGGAGGGTACAAGATAGAGGAGGGGTAGGAGTCAGGCAAAGCTGACATTTCAGGAGGAGTCGTAGCCTCAGCCTGATCCCACGGGGAGCTCTGGAGTGTAAGAGGAGGCTGGGCAACCTCCTGTTTGAGAATAAGGAGGCTCATTGTGTGGCTATAAAAAGGCTCCTTGGCCACTCAAGACAGCTTCCCTCTCCTGCAGGACAGCAGTCCCTTTGGGTCCTCACTTCCTTTGACCTTGGGGTAACAGGGTGCTATTCACCTCTTCTTCAGACTCCAACTTTGTCTTCATCACTCACTGTACAAAACTTGCCTGGAGTTTTCCAGTGTGTAAAGTACAGTTCTGAGCACTGTGGAAATAAGAGAGGAAACCAGCTCTTACACTGAGGTTTCCCATCTGATTCTCATTTAATCCTCACAACAGCTCTGCAAGATAGGCAACCTCCCTCACACTCCCTGTGTGGCTGGGGACACCAGCTTGGGGAAAACACACNTTGGCTTGTCTGCCCTGTAGGCTGTATTTCCAAGCCCATCAGAAGCTAGACTTCTATAAATTCAGCAAGGCTGCCTTTTGTATTAGACAGAGGCTGGATTTTGAGGTCAGAAAGGCAGAGGTTCAACACTGGCTCACCATCTTTCTCAGTCTTCAACACACACTCACTGCGACTGGCTCAGTTTGTGGTATGTGAGGGGCAGAGATGGGGGAGATTAAGTGAAGCAGTCAATATTTTCATGATGATCACAGCCTATGAGGAGAGATAAGATCTCTAAACAAATGCATATGAAATACTGTGCAACTTCGGAGATGCGGGGATGCACGGGGGATTAAGGGATATAGCAAGCCCAGCTTAAGATGCTCTATCCTAGAAAGTTCCCTGAAAGAGATAATACCTGGAAATAGTCTTAAGAGATGAAGAGGATTTGGGATTGGGGGTGGAAAATTTAAACAGTTGAGGCTTTATCTTCTTGAAGCCTCATTTTCCTGAATACGAAATAGAGATCCCATCTATGTAACCAGGTCATTGTGGGCATTGATGTTTTAGTGCTTTGGAGATTGTGTTTTGCTGAACATCAGCAGCTGGGAGCATTTACTTAAAAAGACTTCTCTTATTGAAAGAAAAAAAGAGGATATTTTAATGTTATTATATGAGTGCAGCTTTTTATAGTTAGTGCAGCTAAATATTTTTATGTAATTATTATCCATTTGTATTTTTACTTGGTGAACTTCCTGCTGTTGCCCTTGGCACCTAAGAGCTCAAGCTTAAGCTTTAAAAGTCATTGCCATGCCTTGGAGAGTGATGTTCTATGCATTTCAATCATGTCTGACTCTTTGGAGCCCCATGGACTATAGCCAGGCTCCTCTGATCTTGGGATTCTCCAGGCAAGAATACTGGAGTGGGTTGTCATACCCTTCTCCAAGGGATCTTCCTAACCTAGGGATTGAACCTGGGTCTCCTGAATTGCAGGAGGATTCTTTACTATCGGAGCCAGGAGGGAAGTGTGATATTAACATGAAATAAGTGGGACGGGAGGAAGGAAGGATCATGTGTCATATACCTGGAGGTGGTATAAGAGGCTCATACACATGAGAACAAGACAGAGAGCTGAATTTCTGTGAAACATCATGTGTTCCTAAACTGAAGAGTTGGGGGCTCATTTCCCCTTCACTACAAAGACAATCAACTCTAATTATTCCCACACTCACACTTTGAGCTGCTGAATCTCTGACTATAAGTCCTGCCCCGGCCCTGGAGACACCAAGATGAACAAGGCATTGCCTCTGCCTTGAGGATCATATTCTGATGAGAAGACAATTATGTAGGCAGATATCTTGAATGTAATGTCATTCCTGCAAAGACAGGGCTGGGCCAGGGGCTGCAGAGGCATTCTTGGTGCCCACCAAGTGGGTCAAGGCTCAAGGAGAAGGGGTCAGCCTGGGCTTGCACCTCTGACTTGCAGAAGTTATTACCAGAAATATATGGTTGCAAATGCTCTTCTCCAAGGTGGAGTAGAATTCTGGTGAACTATTTCCCCTTGGAGGGTAGGGCTTTATTTGTGAAAAAGGGGCTGGGGTATTTCACAAGGATTACTCTCCTCCTCAACCTGCCAGAGTGACAAGGTTACCTTTCTCAGTTCTGCGGTATGAGAACCCAGTGGGGTTGTTAGAGGTAAAAGCTGCAAAGGTTTGGGTACATCCCTAAGACACTCTGCTAATTTGTCAAAATTATCACTGAAGTGTTCCTGCCAGTTTATGGCTTCAGACATTTCTATGCTAGGATAGGAGTTTGCCTTCGCCCATCTCTCTGGATTCTGGGGCCATAGTTTCCTCATAATCTTGGTTCTCTGATGGATCTGGGAGAAATCAGTGATTTTTATGGTTCAGTTTTATTCTTGTTGTAAAGATGAGAATGACAAGGTCTAAGTTCTTCACAAGTTGAGCTGAAACTCAATTGTGCTCTATTTGTGCAATGGAATACTAGTCAGAAATGAAAAATAATGAGCTGCTAATTCACACACAGGCTGACTCTTGAAAACTTTATGCTCAGCAAAATAAGAGACATGAAAGGCTGTATATTATATAATTCTCTTTGCATGAAGTTTACAAATAGACAAGACTAATCGGGGAGGGAAGAAGTCAGAGGAGTGGCTATCTCTGGGGGAGGATCAGGAATTGACTGGAAAGAATATGAAAGCAGTTTCTGGGGAATTCCCTGGAAATCCAGTGGTTAAGGCTCCACACTTCCCCTGCAGGGAGCACGGGTTCAGTCCCTGGTCAGGGAAGTAAGATCCAGTATGCTGCATGGCAGGTCCAAAAAGAAGTTTTTGGTGTGATAGAAATATTTTTTATCTTGTTTGGAGTTGCGATATTGGTTGTGCAAATGTATATGTTTGTAAAAAATCATCTAAATTTAAACTTAAGATATGTGCATTTCACATTGTCACTTTTACCTTAATTAAAGAAAAAAACCTTGAAAAATGGATGTCACTTACAGTCATGGGAGTATAGGAAGTTGGCTGGTGAGTGAGTGTGATAAAAAGTGAATGGGTTGGAGGACAGAACCCAAGGGCATCCCCTGGCTGAGAGGTGAGGAGGAGCAAAAAGATTCTGGAAGTGGTCCGAGGAGCAGCAGCCCTCTCCTCCCACCTCACCTTCCCATAAATTGATGCCAAGGCTGCTTCAGATTCTTTATTCTCAGGTTCAGTGAAACAACTACAGTAAAACACGGAGCAGATCCTGCTCTCAGGAGTCCTGTGTCCACATCAAATCCTGCAGGTTTACAGGTTCCCCAGGAGGTGGTGAATCCATGAACTGAGGGTCGTGCGCCTCCTTGGCTGTTGTCTCAGTGAGTGTCTCTAAGCACAGGTTGCTTGGAGCCCTGGAACATGGCCACACTTTGTGGGATTTACGTGAGGATGAAGGTGCCTGGGAAGAGAGAAACTAAGGTCTAACCCACTGTCCAGAGGACTTGGAGGTGGAGGTGTCTGAACATGCCTGACTTAACTCCAGCTCTGAGTTTGTGATCACACCCGGCTCAGCACCTGCCCCATGCAGGAATCTGCTGCCTACTATCCAGGAAGCATGTGTAAGTGATTCTGAATAAACATAAGTAGAATGTGCATTTATGTGTATAATTGTTCATGGTGAGTCTCAGTTAAATGTATGAGATTTGGGTTGAGACATTAAGGGATGATAATGATAAATCTATATTGTGCAACTCATTAATCATAGATAGATATAGATAGATAGATAGATACTGAGGATGAGAGAGCATGCTGGGATGATTTTTATTGTCAGAATGCAATCAAATATAATCAAATATAAGTTAGGAGACCGTTTCTATAGTGATTGGCATGGAGAGAGGTTAAAACTTGATTGAAGTGAGGTACTATCAGGTTCATCCAGGTGAGGCACTTGAAATCGGAATAGAGATAGTGGTGAAGTTTCAAAAACTGTTAAGGAGGTTGACTCATGAGAAAAAATTGCAGGAAAATGTGCCAAACAGGCTGTGAGCTGAGATAGAAGGTACAGACTAAGGCAAAGTCCTTATCTGTGAGCAGCCAGGGGGTTAGCTGATCATGGATACAATCTGTGTGTGAAGACTGGTCAGCAAGGATGCTTTAGGTGTTCAACTTGACATGCATAGACCAAAAGATCTGGGGAGGAAGAGGGTGAGTTTTGAGTGGTCAGTTTGGACCACATGGAGACAGGCTTTGCAGAGAAGCCTCTGTTCCCTGATGACAGCTTTGTTGAGGGTTATAGTTTCTCTGATCAGTTTCCAGGGGAAAAGAAGATGACAGTGTACAGTTTGGGGAAATAAAAAGGTTATTTCATAGATGGGAAACAAACACAGGCCTCAACAAGAGGAGCTTGACACAGGTAGGAAAAGAAATGGGAAAGACACTGGACTAATTTGTAGTGATGCTTAAAAAAGCATGAGAAAATCGAAGTACAGAATAGTTACAGGCAAAATAAGTAGAAGAATCCACTTATAGAACAAAGAGAATCCCAGCTGCATACATTTCAAGGGTATGGATTAGTGGAGGCTGCAGATAGGCTGTTACATGGAGAAAAGGTGCAAGGATGTACACTGGGTCATGAGCAGGAAGTTTGCGATTTGGGGAAGCCCAGGGTAAGGCATCATCATGTGTTCCATAGTCTGTTCCTCCCTGAAACCATCAAAGGATAAACCTCAGCTACTGTCTTTAAATAAGGTTTGAACACGAGTACAATTCCATCTAGCAGCTATTTATCGATTGCCTACTAGATGCAATGCCTTGTGCTTAGGGCCGCGGGTAAGAAGGAGATGAATAAAGCATGGGTTCTGCTCTGAGAGCCCACAGCTGAGCTGGGGTCACTGTAAACAAGTGGCTCGAACAGGAACAGAAAATACAATGACAGCTAAATAGATCGCTCTGCAGCCTGCTTGTGAGCGGTCCCTCAGGAGGGAAGATTTAATTCCCACTGGGTGTGTTAGGGGAGGCTTCTGGAAGAAGCCATACTAAGAAAGCTGTATCTGGAAGGAGGAGAGGGGTGGACTGTTTGCAGAGGGACATGGGGGACAGAGGCAGGGAGGCAGGAAACTGGGGGTGTGTGTTCAGAACACATTTGTCGGTACAGTCCTTGTGCTCAAGGTCATCCCCCATGACAATGTCAGGAGTGTCTTTTCTCAATCTGGCTCCACCAGCCCCGTCTTCCATAAGGCATCTGTCCTGTGGGGTGACCTTCAGCCCAATATCAACAGCTCTATTGACTTGTCCTCTGCATCTCCTCACTCAGAATTTTTGCTTCTGGGGGCAGAGATCAGCTCCACTCACCCCTTTATATGCTAACTGGCATAATTCCTGGCATGAGGCTGGTGCTCAAAGCCTCTCTGGAAGACCATGAAAGAGCTGATCTTGCATCCAGCAGACAGCTCTGAGCCATCAGAGCTTTGGGGTATTTTTGAAAGACGTCTTGAACAAGTTTGGCACCACTTCTATGAGAGATGAAGTGGAGGAGGTGTAAGACCCTGGAGGAAGAGGGCAGTGATGGTGTCTCTGGGCTGAGAAATGGCGAGGAGGTGTGCCAATCACACAATACACCAGAAGAAGGGAAAGAGGAGCAGCCATTCTCAACCACTTGTTTTTATATCAGATGTTATGTTGGAAGGGTTGCAAGCAGCATTTTATTCTTGCAACCGCCCCGTGAATTAGACATGACTCCCATTTCCAGATGAAGCGAGTGCTTAGAAGCGGTGATTAACTTCTCCTGGGTCAGATACTAGCAAGTCACGGGGGCAAACTCAGATTTGTCAGATCCCCACAGTCTCTGCCTCTCAGATCACTTCTTTGAGGTGTCATTCAGGTGTTAAATAATAATCTTGCCTCCCAAGAGTCCTAAAGAAGCCTTGGGAGGAGAGTCACCAGCGCTGGCAGGTTCTGGTTTTGTTTGGAAGGTTGGCCCTGTCTTCTGCCGTCTCCAGACTCCTGTGTGGGCTGTGCGTCTCATGTTGCTGCTGTCATTCTTTATCAAACGCGAGCTTTCCTCTAACTGGGCTGATGCCCTGAGAATGTAAAACTCTTCTTTCTGCTCAGCAGTGATGTAAAGTTCAAACTGTACATTTGAGGCTACATCTATCTGCTAGCTTTCAAAGGTTCTATGTCTGTTTCTATTTGTGACAACACAAATCTACACAAATGCTGGGGAAGTGGTTTTGTTTTGGTTTGGTTTTTTATTTTTTTATTTTTGCCATGATGCCTACCTACTCCTCTGAACTGATGAAGTGGGAAGAGTTTTTCGACAGCCATGGCCTTTGAGGTAAGACTATTACTCTCAGCCATAGGAGCCCATTACTGTCCAAGCATCCAAGGCCATTTTGGGTCACTTTCTCCCCGGCACATCCCAAGTACCACATTTGGGTTTTGAAATATTTTGTTGTTGTTCAATCACTCATTCCTGTCTGACTCTGCAGCCCTATGGACTGCAGCATGCCAGGCTTCCCTGCCCTTCACTATCTCCCAGAGTTTGCTCAAACTCATGTCTGTTGAGTCGATGATGCCATCCAACCATCTCATCCTCTGTCACCCGCTTCTCCTGCCTTCAATCTTTCCCAGCATCAGGGTCTTTTCCAGTGAGTCAGCTCTTTGCATCAGGTGGCCAAAGTATATTCAGGAGTTTTCAAAGAACCCCAGACATAAATATTTCTGCTGTAAGATAGGAATGACTTAAGGAATGTGAAATAAGTTTATAAATGAGTGGGAGATATCAAGTTGCTACTGCTCTTAAGGACAAGGGGTCTGGTTGTTTACCTTTCCCTGCAGAAGCTGTTCTGTTACAATACACTGCTGGGCTACATTACTTTTCTTCAAGGTTTTCAACTTATTTTTGAGAGAGGGCTGGTCAGTGAAATGAGGGATGATGAGTTCTTACTTGCAGAAAGGCAGGTTTGCCCCAGAAAAGAGTCTCTCTCCACTTCAGAATTCAGACTGTAAATGCCAGTGGGCATTTGATTGCTAAAGCTTGTGGTCATATCTGGCAGTGTGATGTATGAGACCCCAAACTGCAATAAAAGGAAAGAAGATTACAATGTGCCCGGTCACCTGAAGTTGATGGTAAAGCTTGGCAAGGGGGCGGGGCAGCAGCAGCCAGGGTTCTGGGTATGGTGCCAGGAGTGGAAGCAGTGGGGAGAGATGGGAGCCCTGCTTGCTTTTCTTCTACAAAAATAGAAACTGATCTGAGAACTGCATCACAAGGCATCACAGAAGACAGCTCCATTTGCTTGTTTGCCAGTAGGGTTTCACTGAGTCTTCACATCCTCAAGAGGTGATTTGGGAATAACTGGGGAGGGGCAGTAAAGTGGACACAGACAGAAGGGGCTTCAAGTACTGCTACCGTTTGTTGACTGAGCAAGGGGCTTGTCTCTGATTTCTGTACTGTGGTTCCAAAGAAGGTTTTGCTTCATCTAAAAACTGGTTGCTGCTTCTGAAGACAGTTTGAAAACTGCCAATTTTGTCCAAAATAGCCAGAGTAGCTTTGAAACTCTACAGACACTTCCTAAACCTACAAAGCATTAGATAACTGATGAGAACCTACTGTAGAACCCAGGGAACTCTGTGGTGACCTAAGGGAAGAAAGTCCAAACGAGAGGGGATCTATGTGTACATGTATACATGTGGCTGATCCACTTTGCTGTAAAGAAGAAACTAATACAACATTGCAAAGTGACTATACCCCAATAAAACTTAAAGCAAACAGAAAGTGAAGCATGAAAGGATTAAAACTGGGATGCAAAGTAACATTTTTCATTTTTCAAAAAAGACATCCCTTAGAGGGGTGTTAGAAGAAATACACTTCAAGCCAAGGATCTGAGCAAGGGATTGTCAAAGGGAAGTCTCCAAGTAAAAGAATTGGCAGAGGAGGAGGGTACAAGATAGAGGAGGGGTAGGAGTCAGGCAAAGCTGACATTTCAGGAGGAGTCGTAGCCTCAGCCTGATCCCACAGGGAGCTCTGGAGTGTAAGAGGAGGCTGGGCAACCTCCTGTTTGAGAATAAGGAGGCTCATTGTGTGGCTATAGAAAGGCTCCTTGGCCACTCAAGACAGCTTCCCTCTCCTGCAGGACAGCAGCCCCTTTGGGTCCTCACTTCCTTTGACCTTGGGGTAACAGGGTGCTATTCACCTCTTTTTCAGACTCCAACTTTGTCTTCATCACTCACTGTATAAAACTTGCCTGGAGTTTTCCAGTGTGTAAAGTACAGTTCTGAGCACTGTGGAAATAAGAGAGGAAACCAGCTCTTACACTGAGGTTTCCCATCTGATTCTCATTTAATCCTCACAACAGCTCTGCAAGATAGGCAACCTCCCTCACACTCCCTGTGTGGCTGGGGACACCAGCTTGGGGAAAACACACGGATGTTTCTTAAATTTTTGAGCCGTTGCTCTAGGGTTTAACTACCCAGATTTGAAGAAGTCAGTGTCTTCTTGAGGTCTCCCTCTTCCCTAATTTGCTAAATGTTCTGAAATTCACCAAGTACATTTCGCTTTGTCTTTACCACATCTCTGTTGATGACATGTACAAGGAAGAGGGCCTTGAATTTTCTTCTTCAATTGGAATATGGACATTTTGGGATCACTGATAACATTTTCTCCTTGCAATTGGGAAAAATCAATTATCTTTCAGAAAATCACTGCTGAGTCCATTTAGTTATGTTATCAGGAAAACCCAGCACCTGTTGAGCAAACTCAGGGAGATAGTGAAGGACAAGGAAGCCTGGTGTGCTGTTCATGGGGTCGCAAAGAGTCAGACATGACTTAGTGACTCAACAACAACAACAACAAATTGTTCTGCTGAACAGAGTTCTTGACCTTTTGATGTTAGTCTAGTGTGTCTTTCTCCTGACTCAGCCCTTGAAGAATTAGTCCTTCTAAATATGTATTTATGCTGGACTCTTGATGTTCTCTTCCAGTGCTATTTAAGCCCAGAAACAAATGTCAATAACAGTGACAGCTCTGTCTATCCCAGGCCATCAGACTCTGTCCCACTTGTGGAGGGAGGAGCAGGGTGTGTCTTGAATATATGGGTGCTCCATGATGTCTCAGATTCTAGGTCAGAAAAGAAGTCAGCTGAAGAATTGATGTTTTTGAACTGTGGTGTTGGAGAAATCTCTTGAGAGTCCCTTGGACTGCAAGGAGATCTAGCCAGTCCATCCTAAAGGAAATCAGTCCTGAATATTCATTGGAAGGACTGATACTGAAGCTGAAACTGCAATTCTTTGGCCACTTGATGTGAAGAACTGACTCACTGGAAAAGACCCTGATGCTGGGAAAGATTGAAGTCAGGAGGAGAAGGGGATAACAGAAGATGAGATGGTTGGACGGCATTACTGACTCAATGGACATGAGTTTGAGTAAACTTTGGGAGCTGATGATGGACAAGAAGGCCTGTGTGCTGTAGTCCATGGGTTCGCAGAGTTGGACATGACTGAGTGACTGAACTGAATTGAACTTAGCCAGATATGGGTAGGGAGGCAAAAGGGACCTTCTTTCTGTGTACCAAGGAGTGGCTGTCTGGTCTCTGAAGGAGGGAGAGGCAGGGAGATCTCACCGGTCAGGGTTGCCTGCCTCCTCCACAAGGAAGTCCACCAGCTGTGAAATGAAACCCTGAGTTTGAGTTAAAACAGTTTGAAAGACCCAGGAACAACCTTGGGAGAAACTTACATCAGTTGTTGCTTTATTCTTCACTGTTGCTCTAGCAAGGGGTAAGGACCCTGGAGAGGCATGGGTCAGCAGTGGCCTGCTGTGGTGATAGGGGCAGCGGCAGCAGCAGTCCTGAAAGGTGCATATTGGTATCAGTTCTTCTGGAGGCTGCCAGTAGCCTTACCATAGAGCCTTCAGACTCACGACTGAGTCAGCTCAGGCCAAACAACTAGGGGAGGAAGCACAGCCCATCAACAGACAACTGGATTAAAGATTTCCTGAGCGTGGCTCTGTCCACCAGAGCAAGACCTAGTTTTCCCCACAGCCAGTCCCTCCCACCAGGAAGCAAGTTTTATAATCCCACAGCCAAGAGAATGAAAATCACAGTCACAGAAAGCTAACCAAAAGATCACATGGGTCTCAGCCTTGTAAAGGTCATCAAACCCCAAGCAGTGCTGAGATACTGAGGGGCGAAGTTAATGGAGAAGATCGTGTTCAAGCTTAGAGCAAATCAGGATACTTTCTGTGAAATAAATTGCAGAGTAAGGACAACTTGAAGAGTAGATGGCTGGAGAAAGAAGAAAAAGCTGCAAACAGAGTGCATTAATAAAGCGAGGGGACCTCAGGAGAAGGCTAGGTATTCTATTGACTCATAGATGAGGGTGGCAGTTCTTCTAATTTGAATATTAAAGGAAATATGTCTTTAATCTCTTTCCTAGGATAGTGAAGTGGAACAAACCAATTGTATTTTTGAGTTAGGAATAATAGCCATGCTTATTACATGCCGTGTGTTTTGTTTTATGTTTATTGGCTCATTTAATCATCATAGTAATCCTATGGGGAAACTGAGGCACAAAGAAGTTAAATGATTTGCTGAGGGTTGCGAGTGATCAAGGTGGGAGCCGATTCCACATTCAGCTATCTTTTCCTTTTACAGTTGAGGATTCTGAATCCTAACCTATTTGATAAATTACTAGAGGGGAGCTGGGATTTGAGGGCTGGTTGCATCTGATATCTCTGCTCATTTCTCTCCTTCGTAGTGAGAGGAGTGGGTAGAATCATGTTCTTCTAATTTTGTCCTGCGTCCACTTTGTTGCTGGAGACTTTTCTGTCTTGTCTACACACCCTAGTCCCTAAGGCTCCTAAATCCATAGGCTTTAAGCCACACATATATGCACTCACATATGTATACGTGTAAACTCACACACATGCAAACAGACACATTCATATCCTCTCACATACATACCTGCCTATGCACATGCATACACACACAGATGCATATATTCAAATGCATGTATGCACATGCACTCACACATGTGCCCACACACATGCACACAGACGTACATGCACACACATGCATATACTCACACAGTCACAAGAGAGACAGATGCACACATGCCCACACACATACACACACATGAACGCACATCCCCTTTCACTGCTGAAACAGCACTGTTCAGGCAGTGACAGGGAACATAGTGTGACTCACATTGTGACTGATTTTGTTGGTTTTAATGCGATTTTGAAAAGTTTGAAAGGATATTGTAGATGACAAATAGACATTTAAAAAATGTCAAGTCACCCTCCAAGTGGACACTCCTCCCTACATAGTCTCATGCTGACCGCCTAAGTGCTACACTGCCTCCCACAGCCAGGTGCCTGCTCCAGCTCGAGACATTTCAGAAGGCTGGAAGGGCTGCCGGCTCCCACGGAGATGGTGCTCCAGGGACAGAGTGCTAACAGAAATGATACAGGATTAGGGGATGGACAGAGGGAGAGACTTCATTCCACATAGATAAAACCACCCACCGAATAAAGGGCAGGGCTGGTGTGGAACGGAGCAGGGGTGGGTTTGGACCTCTGTCCTGTGCTGACTGTACAGCCTTCATGTCTTTGACCTTGAGCGTCCTTGCCTAGGTTGCCTGGGGCCAGACTCCTACTTTCCTCGGATGATGTGAGAGTTGGTGGTGCTAACTGCTGGGTCTAACCCAGCGCAGCAGACATGATTGGAGCTCAGAAAATGGCAGCTAAAGTTACTACGATTTCTGCTTTAAAAATTGAATAAAATGATCAACATGCTCTTGACAGCTCTTTACCAAGTATCTTAGGACTGAAAGATCCCTGTCATCTCCTAAAAGCTCTCCTGGTTCTTCCCTGATTTCAATCTAGCCAGCATCCACTGAGTACTTAGGATGTGAATAGACATCAAATGAGGCCCACCTCCCAGCAATGTAGAGGAATCCATGCCCCTATTTGGCTCAAGGACCCTCCTGTCTCTTGCCCCCATGCTGGTGTGTGGTAGAACTTGGCCCTCTGGTCTTCCAAGTCTCCATCAGCTGCTGGACGGCCCAGTGGAGCCCTGACAAGAACATCAGAACTTGGCAGGACTTCTGCTTACACTCTTGGTAGTGGAGGAGCAAACTTGAGGATGTAAAAGTCACTCCCAGTTTGTTTAGGGCAGAGNACCCTCCTGTCTCTTGCCCCCATGCTGGTGTGTGGTAGAACTTGGCCCTCTGGTCTTCCAAGTCTCCATCAGCTGCTGGATGGCCCAGTGGAGCCCTGACAAGAACATCAGAACTTGGCAGGACTTCTGCTTACACTCTTGATAGTGGAGGAGCAAACTTGAGGATGTAAAAGTCACTCCCAGTTTGTTTAGGGCAGAGGTTCTCGATTCTGGATGCATATGAGCATCATTTGGCAAGTCCTTAAAATCCCTAAACCCCCAAAACAAAACCTCATTCCAACTTAATCCAAATTTCTGGCATCAAGGTGGTAGGGATGGTAAAGCTCCTGATGCTTCCCTTGCGCCCAAGCTCAAGAACTGTGGGCCTTGGACCTGCAGATTCTACGTCATCAGGACTGCAGTTCTCTACCCCAGCATTTCCCAAATTGCGTGATCAGAAGCTACTCCCTTCCAAAAAGGTTTTTGTTAAGGGACCTCGGGCATCTTTCTGTAGATATAGTTTTTTCCATCTGTGGTGGCCTCTGAAACTTGGAGAATTTAACATTCTGAATTCAGATCATTCTCACTGTGTCCAACTGGGGAACTCAGCCTTTCACTGAAGGCTTTGGCTTCATTTTAACAGCAAATATGTATGGAGGTGACAGTGAGCTGTTGTTATTGACAGTTTACATAGTGACTTAAATAGAAGGATCATGGATAGTCTTTCTAAAAGGATCACCTAGTCCCATACTCTTACTCATACGTAAGGACACAGGCTCAGAGAGGTGATTTCTCAACAAGTCACCCCATACCCTGTTGGCTCCAGAGAAATCAGAGAAGCTGGGCCTCTGTCTCCTCTATGACCTCCCTCCTCTGGGGCAGGATCTGCTCTGCAATCTCAAAATTTTCAGGCAGTCAGCATTTCTGAGCAGGCAGATTGCTGCCTTTAATAGATTGCTTTCCCTTTAATAGATCCTTACGACAAGGTGATTGGTGCTAAACAAGGTCCCTAGAGGAGCATAAAGCAAGGCTCCCCTCAGGACCACACCAGCTGGGCAACGCTCATCCATTTTGGTGGACAGCTACCCTCTGCTCAAGCACCCAGAAACCTTCATCTTCATTATTAACTCATCAATCACCATGACCAGAGGCAGCGTCGAAATCCCCAAGGAAAGCCAGCCAGTAGGGCAAGTGCTAATGCTGGTTTCCATGGCCCTTTCATAAATCTGGCTTTCAGGTGGTCTCGGGGCTAATTGTTAGCATAGGAACCTTGTGATTGTTCACAGGATGCCACTCGGAACACCCACAGGTGCTCTATGAGGAAGGAAAATTCAAGATACTTTTGTGCCTATTTTTAAATTTATTTTTAATTGGAGTATAGTTGTTTTATAATGTTGTGTTGGTTTCTGCTGTACAACAACATGAATCAGCTCTATGTATACATATATCCTCTCCCTCTCGAGTCTCCCTTGCACTGTCCCCCAATCCTAGCCCTCTAGGTCATCACAGAGCGCTGAGCTGAGCTCTCTGTTCTAGATGGCAGCTTCCCATTAGCCATCTAGAATTCATCCCATTCAAGGGATGAATTTGAGTCAGTTGAAATGAGGTGGATGAACCTGGAACCTGTTATCTAGAGTGAAGTAATTCAGAAAGAGAGAAAAAAAATGTATATCAATGCATATATATGGAATCTAGATAACAGGTACTGATGAGCCTATTTGCAGGGCAGGAAGAAAATTTGTGCTCATTGGTGGAGGAGGAATGAGGCAGGGCAGGGTGTCATGGTGTGAAGGGAGTGAAATGTTTCTGTGATTGAATTGGCAGTGGAGAATACAAGTGTTAGAGCTGACGCTTCTTGCTTTGTGTCTATGGAAAAGTCACTTCTAGTCTCTAGATCTCAGCTTCCTCATTTTGGAAAACCGGACTATGACACATCTTCTAGCAGTGACTCATGAGGACGGACCAGCTAAGGAGGTGAAAGCAGTGAGCTCTTGTTGTATACAAAGGCTGGACCAAGACCAGATCCATCTCCATGCAGATTTATAACTTGCTGGCCCCTCCAAGCTGATATTTAGCAAATATATGCTTTACAATTGGCTTCCTTGGTGGCTCAGTAAAGAATTCATCTGCCAGTGCAGGAGACATGGGTTTGATCTTTGGGTCAGGAGGATTCCTGAGAAGGAAATGGCAACTCCACTCCAATATTCTTGCCTGGGAAATCCTGTGGACAGAGGAGCCTGGCAGGCTACAGTCCATGGGTTCACAAAGAGTCAGACACGAATGAGCACTCAATGGATATATGTACAATATTCTGTTTTTGAACTGAAGAAGAATGAGAAGTTTAGGTTATAGAGAAATAAGGTAAAGGGAGGAGGAGAAATGAAGGGAGTTTCTCTTTGTTCACTGCTCTTCCCACTATGAATGATCACTGTTGTTCTTGCCTTTTCCTGTTCTAAATTATACACAGCTTGATGGTTAACAGTTTTCTCATTCACTTCTGTATGATCAGTGTCTGTAATGTGGCATGTCTTTAGCGAAGATAAATGAAATAAAAAAGATTTATTTTTCCCCAGGGTTTATTTTAATGCCAACGTTTTATATTATCAGATAGGGGCAGTGTAGTCAGTAGAGCACCCCTATGATCTTTCTAGGGTCACATGGAGTTAAATGTCACTTGCATCACTGGGAATACTGATTTGTTTATGGCTAATTCATGATATTTATCTGTTCATGGGGTGAGCCTGTCAGTGTTGCAGACAAGCGTCTAGGACAACCCACTTCTACTTATGCTAATTCCACGCTGTCACAGTGACCTTGGCAGTCAATCACGGACTTTGGTCACCTGGGATCTTGAAGTCCCGTGGTGTGGGTGGGGCGTGACACTCCAGGGACCAAGCACAGCTGGCCTTACTTTTCCCTGGTCACTTGGTTGGGCTCAAACATATGACATAATCAGAGAAAACAGTTTTTTGCACAGGCTTCTGGAAAAGGAAATCACTGTTTCTCTGCAGGACTTCATTTGTGAGGATGTAAGGTCTGACGCCACTGCAGCACTCTTGTGTCTAGAGGAGATCTCTTGTCAGAGGAGGGAAGCAGAGCCAAGAGGTGACAAAAAGGTGACCAGGTCCTGTCTTTGATCAAGCTCTGCCTGGAAATAATCTTTTGCAAGAATCAGTTACAGGTCACTTTGGATGAGGATTTCTGCCATTTGCAACTGAAAGAGTCTTGAGATACTCATAAACCTTCTCATTACTATAGGGGCTTTTTCTATATCTCAAGAACGTCTTGGATGTTTATGGGGTCGCCCAGAGTCGTACACGACTGAAGCAACTTAGCAGCAGCAGCAGCAGCAAGAAACATATGGATTCTTTTTTGTTAAAATGGGGTCTTTATTGTGACTTAAGACATAGTTTTTCTCCTGTGAAACAAATACATGTACGTAAATGCACATATGTACATAAATAATACATATATATGCATAACCGTGTGTAAATGCGCACGTGTAGTTGATGTCTGATGTCAGATGCACTAGAATCATTATTTTACAGTTAACTTCACCATATAAGCATCGTCTGTATTTGTATGAAAGTTTTGTGTACGTTATTTGTAAAGCCTGTGTTCTAGTTCATGAGGTCTTGTGCTTTGTCCTCTCTGACGTACCTGGAAGTTTCCCCTAATACAGCATC
>SJYW01017354.1:418111-440466 GCA_006410735.1 Raphicerus campestris
CTTGAAGTCCCGTGGTGTGGGTGGGGCGTGACACTCCAGGGACCAAGCACAGCTGGCCTTACTTTTCCCTGGTCACTTGGTTGGGCTCAAACATATGACATAATCAGAGAAAACAGTTTTTTGCACAGGCTTCTGGAAAAGGAAATCACTGTTTCTCTGCAGGACTTCATTTGTGAGGATGTAAGATCTGAAGCCACTGCAGCACTCTTGTGTCTAGAGGAGATCTCTTGTCAGAGGAGGGAAGCAGAGCCAAGAGGTGACAAAAAGGTGACCAGGTCCTGTCTTTGATCAAGCTCTGCCTGGAAATAATCTTTTGCAAGAATCAGTTACAGGTCACTTTGGATGAGGATTTCTGCCATTTGCAACTGAAAGAGTCTTGAGATACTCATAAACCTTCTCATTACTATAGGGGCTTTTTCTATATCTCAAGAACGTCTTGGATGTTTATGGGGTCGCCCAGAGTCGTACACGACTGAAGCAACTTAGCAGCAGCAGCAGCAGCAAGAAACATATGGATTCTTTTTTGTTAAAATGGGGTCTTTATTGTGACTTAAGACATAGTTTTTCTCCTGTGAAACAAATACATGTACGTAAATGCACATATGTACATAAATAATACATATATATGCATAACCGTGTGTAAATGCGCGCGTGTAGTTGGTGTCTGATGTCAGATGCACTAGAATCATTATTTTACAGTTAACTTCACCATATAAGCATCGTCTGTATTTGTATGAAAGTTTTGTGTACGTTATTTGTAAAGCCTGTGTTCTAGTTCATGAGGTCTTGTGCTTTGTCCTCTCTGACGTACCTGGAAGTTTCCCCTAATACAGCATCTAGGACTCATGACTGCTAATCCCTTGCACCACTCTGGCAGGTCATCAAGGTGCTCTGCTGGATCCAGATGAGTTTTTACATCATGAGGAAAAGAGACAGAGGAAAATTCCAAATCTTAAACACTTTAAAGTCTTTAAATCTTACAGGCTTTAAAGTCATGTATTTTCAGACTCCTTTACACTCAAGGAATCCAGTTCATATTTTCTTCCTTCTGAATGGTCAGTGAGCAGCCATACTGGCAGAAATATCTTCCACAAGCTCAGTCTGCTTGGTACTAAAATATCCGTATAAAAGATGAAAAAAAAGATGAAAAGATGAAAAATGAAGTCTTTTCAAATGAAGGTCCTTACGATGCCAAGGACCCAGGTGTACTATTTGCAAATCTGGAGCAGGATGACTGGAATTCCTCCCTTTTAACCTGACTGCTTGGCAGTTTAAAACCCATCCCCAAAGCCCAGAAGTGAGATGGTCAGGCTCCCCTACTCTTCTTCTTGCTCCAAGAGACCTTGTGGGTGGACTTTTTCCATTATTTAAGTCCCTTCATGGAGTCCAGTCAAGCCCAGAAACTGTCAAGCTGAAATACTGTGAGCACAGCCAGTCTCGCACTTCTTCCCTGTTGTTTAATGAAAAGCCTCAGAAGTTGGAGATTTGTAATTATCTCCCAACTTAGAAAGTTCAAATACATTATGCAGCTTTAGATTTTCATTGTTGATGTTGCTGTGGGGCTCATTCTGAAACGCTTTCAACTGATTAAAATTATATTGCTGGCACGTCTACCTTTTTTTGAAACATGTATGCGACAACTCTTGAGGCCAGGCACTGTGCTAGGTTGCACAAAGATGAATAATTAAAGGCCCTTGCTGCCTAAGAGCTCACAAAACTAACTAATTCAAACATTAGAGTCATAGGAGAGAGAATGAATTAAGTGCTTAAAAGAGGCACAGATTAAGGGTGTGGGTGCTCAGAGGAAGAGGTGCAAATTCTGCCTGGTAAAATCAAGAGGGATAATAGTAAATAAATTTTAAAAACTTAAAGAGCCTTCTCAAAGTTAAGTCCCAAAAGATTTTAGAGAATAGGAAAAGTAAGGAAGATTAAAAATCTACAGAATGCTATATACAAGGCTTAGGGACATAAAAACAGATTGTAGGCATAAGGATGTTTTCTGATTTTAGTCACTAAGTCGTGTCCAACTCTTATGACTTCATGGACTGTAGCCCAATGGACTCCTCTGTCCATGAGATTTNCTAGAATCTAAGTCTGACCATAAAATACCACCAGCAAATCAGCTGCTCAAACTTGACAGAAATTTTCATTATTCACTAAATTATTTTGAGGCTCATGTTTTACTGTACAAATAGGAATAAAGCATTTGTCCTGATGTGTTTGGCAGTTGACAACTGACAACAGAGGCTCACTCCAGATGAGGAGAAAACGATGCTTTGGAACATACCTCTTGGCCTCAATACCGTTCCACAGAGATCTGACTCTGTCATGAGGTTCTCAGCCTCCTCCAGCATCCAAACCAGCCCAGCCCTCCCCAACCACACTTTGTCCTTTTTGAGCAGATCCAGACAGTATCAACACAGGGACATCTGAAGAGCCTAAATCCAGAGTTAAAGCCAGGTCAACACTGGGCTCTGCCACTTACAACCTCTATGAATTGCAGCTGTTTTGCGTAAAGACAGGGAACTCCAAAGCAAGGGCTGTACCATAATCACTCCAGCTCTGGGTTATACCACATGCCTAGGATATGGTTGGGACTCAATAGATGCATTTATTCATTCATCCATTCATCAGTGTTATGTACATTCTAGGTGGTGGAGATAAAACAGTGAGTAAAACAGATTGATCCTATGTCCTCAAACCATACAGTATAGCTAGCTGAGATACGGCAAGGAAATAAAGCTGTTACAGTGGAGTGCTATAGATTCTCTGTGAGGGGAAGGGGTCCTGCAGGAACACACAGGAGGGATAGTAGTTAAAAGTCCAAGAAATCCTCATTTATGAGGGGATGTATAATCGGAGGTCCAAGGCATGAGTTGAAATTAGCCAGGTGAGGAGGAAGGGGAAAGAAAGAGCATTCCAGAGGGCTAGATAGAATCTGCCTGCAATACAGGAGACCCCAGTTCGATACCTGGGTCAGGAAGATCTGCTAGAGAAAGAATAGGCTACCCACTCCAGTATTCTGGCCTGGAAAATACCATGGACTATATAGTCCATGAGGTTGCAGAGTCAGACATGACTGAGTGACTTTCACTTCACAGAGGGATAGAACAAAGATTTGAGAGCAAAGGAGAGCACAATTCTTTTGAAGAAGTAAAAGTAACTCAAACTGACTAGGGTTTAAAGTATATGTGCATTTAGGGTTGGGAACACGGTGGGGAGGTGGTAACTGGTATTAAAGGTGTTCAGAATAGCAAAACAGGCAACTAAAGAAGCAAACAAACTCCAGATCAGAAAGGTCTTTATGAGGCCCTGCAAAAATGTTTACTCAGGAGCCCAAATTCAAGGAAGGGCTTTCAGAAGATGTATAAAATCATCATATTTACATTTTTTAAAATATCCATTTGGTTGCTGTGTAAAGCATGGATTAGAGGAGGCCAAGACAGGTTATACAAAGATTAATTAAAAACTTATTAAAATTTTCCAGGCTAGAAATAATGAAATGAAACTATAATACGGAAATGATCTTAACTGACCCATCTGTTTCATGTATGTATTTATTCAGTCATTCTCATTCATTGCCCAGTTCACTCATTCAACTGTGGTTTACTAAATCTCTCCTCAAATACCCCTGACTCCTTACTACAGGGAGGGAGATGCCCCCATCACTGCCACCAAGGATTACCGTCCAGTGGAGGAGATAGACTGGTAGCCACAATTATGCTCATGTGGTAAATGCTAAGGTTAGACTAGTAATATGAATGCTTTGTTTGCTGATTTGTTTTTACTTATCTAGCTTCCTGTTCCCCTCCTCCGGAGAACAGAAGCTTTCTTTCCTGTGGGAGACTCATCTTATATGGTTTGGGTAAAAACGAGCAAACAAATCTGCTCCCTGTCTGCAAAGGGTATTTAAATCTGTGCCTGTATATCTACCAGGGACAACTGAGTCCCCACCATGAGATTTAGCATATGTACACTGAAACACAGAGGGCATCTGTTCTTTAAGACTGTGACTTGTAAAGACGATGGAGACTTGTCTCCACCTCAAGACCTGCTGAGATTGAGGTTGACGTTGTTGCTTAGTTGCTATGCTGGGTCCAACTTTTTTGTGACCCCATGGTTTATACCCTGCCAGACTTTTCTGTCCATGGGATTCCCCCAAGCAGGAATACTGGAATGGGTGGCCATTCCCTTTTCCAGGGTAACTTCCTGGCCCAAGTAACAAACTCATATCTTCTGCACTGGAAGCTGAGGTAAATGGAGCCAAAGGTAGAGAAAGAGAGAGAAAGTAGACCCATGCCTGAACAATCATCCCCACCATCTCCTTATTCTAGTTATGTAAGCTGACAATTTCCTCCTTCTAACTATACAAATTTGAGACAGGTTTTTGTCACTTAAATCCCAAAAGACCTTAATACAAATAGATCCATGAGAATACAGAACAAGAGCAATATACAACTTCTTGTAGAAAGCTAAATTTCCTAGAACTTGATCTTGACCTGGTAAGAGTGATTGGAGGGCATACATCAGGTGGAAGGAGTAGAAGATGATGGCATTGTAGGCAAGGGGAACGGACAGAACTTGAAGACGTGAAAGAAGAGGAATGTCCAGGGAGCCACAAGCATTTTAAAATCGTTGACCACATGAGTATCTATGGGCAAATGCCATAGGTTGGTGAGGAGAGGAGGATGGAACCCTAGGGAGAGTCCAAGGATGCCTCCCCCTTCTTCTCTTGCNAGTGTGTGGACTCCGGGAGTTGGTGATGGACAGGGAGGCCTGGTGTGCTATGGTTCATGGGGTTGCAAAGAGTCAGACATGACTGAGTGACTGAACTGAACTGAACTGAACTGAAGCAACTAAACAGCGGCTCCTTCTGCTAAATCACTTCAGTCATGTCTGACTCTGTGAGACCCCATAGACAGCAGCCCACCAGGCTCCACTGTCCCTGGGCTTCTCCAGGCATGAACACTGGAGTGGGTTGCCATTTACTTCTCCAATGCATGAAAGTGAAAATTGAAAGTGAAGTCGCTCAGTCGGGTCTGACTCTTCTCAACCCCATGGACTGTAGCCTACCAGCCTCCTCTGTTCATGGGATTTTCCAGGGAAGAGTACTGGAGTGGGTTGCCATTGCCTTCTCTGAAACAACAGCAAAGATGATTTATTTATTATTATGAAGCTTTCCTCTGACTCTCTCTTGCAATTTTACTGAAAAGCTATTAATTTGGGACACCATAATAGATTCTAGACATAAAGAATCTAGATGGTGAGAGTCCTTCAAAAACACNTGGGTCTGACTCTTCTCAACCCCATGGACTGTAGCCTACCAGCCTCGTCTGTTCATGGGATTTTTCAGGCAAGAGTACTGGAGTGGGTTGCCATTGCCTTCTACGAAACAACAGCAAAGATGATTTATTTATTATTATGAAGCTTTCCTCTGACTCTCTCTTGCAATTTTATTGAAAAGCTATTAATTTGGGACACCATAATAGATTCTAGACATAAAGAATCTAGATGGTGAGAGTCCTTCAAAAACACCTTCACTGGTCTATTCCTTCGTGGAATCTGGGTTTGTATAGTTTCCTTGGACTGAGAGAAATATTTTCAAACCATGTCAAACTCCTGCCTCTACCCACAGCTACCAACTGATAAGTGTTATAGTAGGTACAGGTGGATAAAAAAAATCACTAGTCGTGACTGTTTCCTGTAGGGAATTCCAACATGCAGAGCTGAACTGGGCCCAAAGGAATACCTGCAAATTGCATGTGGTCCAGTCCAGATCATGAAGGAAAGAGACCATTTCTCTCTTGGACTAGACATGGCTGCTTGCTGCCCCTGGGACATATCTCCTGGGCATCTCAGGGGATGAATGAGGGTCCTTCTTCTTCCAGCCCCTTAAACTATAGCGGATCCCCGTATGGGAGCAGAGAGAAGAAATACATCCTAAAGGAGCAAAAGGCATGCCAGAAGGAAGACCATACGACTCATATGAAGAGCCTTCACCTAACTTTTCCTTTTCATTCTGAAGTCCCTCCTTCCATCTCATTCCTGACACCCAGTCAGTCACACCCACTCCCCAGGGTAGCAAATAGCATCCCTGGCCTTGATCCAAGGGAGAGGGTGTTGGAACTTCCCTAGAGACCAGTGTCACTAACCTTATCAAGAAGACCACCTCTGGTCAGAGAGTAATGACAATCCTGCTAAGTGATTTTAGATTTTTGTGTGATTGGAGTTTTAAGGGACCATCCCTGTGATTCGTTCATGCGTTTGCACATAGAGCTTATTTATTCAGTTGCTTCATTCATTCAACAGTAGTTAAATCCGACTGTGCCAGGCATATCTGAAAAAGGCAGCTTGTTCTTCTTTCACCAACCTTGGAACACTAGGTACTATCATAGAGACTGGCTTCTAGTAACAGACATGCACAATAAGTAAGAACACTACCATCTTTCATCAAGTCAAAGACATGATCAAATATTGATTGTAATTTGTATTATTTTTATGGGCCACTAAGGCAATGGCAGCCCACTCCAGTACTCTTGCCTGGAAAATCCCATGGGCAGAGGAGCCTGGTGGGCCACAGTCCATGGGGTCGCTAAAAGTCGGACACGACTGAGTGACTTCACTTTCACTTTTCACTTTCATGCTTTGGAGAAGGAAATGGCAACCCACTCCAGTGTTCTTACCTGGAGAATCCCAAGGACAGGGGAGCCTCATGGGCTGCCGTCTATGGGGTCTTGCAGAGTCGAACACGACAGAAGCGACTTAGCAGCAGCAGCAAGAAAGAAGTGGTACCCAGGAAGCTGAGTGGTAATTGACACTTATGATCCCAGGAGTCACATGAATTCCATGCAGCTGTGGTGGGTCACACCTGGACTGGTCAGAGGCCTGCCTCCTGTGGGCACCATGGTAATTTTTAGGACACCATAAGATGATGCTTAGTTGAGACTGCAGATGTACCCCTGAATGTGGGGAGTTAATGACACGGCGGTGTGGGTGTGGGCATGCATGCATGCTAAGTCACTTTAGCCCTGTCCAACTCTTTGCAACCCCAAGGACTGTAACCCATCAGGCTCCTCTGTCCATGGGATTCTCTAGGCAAGAATACTGGAGTGGGTTGTCATGCCTTCCTGTAGAGTATCTTTCTGACCCAGGGATTGAACCCACCTCTCTTATGTCTCCTGCATGTCAGGTGAATTTTTTACCACTAATGCCACCTGGGAAGCCCGGTTGTGGGCATACAGTGCCTCAAGCCCAATCCTGTTCGTTAGGGGAACCCAAGCCAAGACTCACCATCAACTGCAAGATACATCCTGATTTCAAAGATGTTAAAACAAACAAAGCAATCATCTTAGCTATGATGAAGCAGGGTGAGTGTTAGTACTTGGTGCCAAGGAGGAAAATGATCAAGCCTCCCCGATAGATGATTTTTAAGATAAGATTGGAAGGCAGCAAGACATACAGATAATTGTAGGAGCAGCATTCCAAGAAGGGAGGCCATGCAGAGGCTTCGGAGGTGCAGTGGGGGATGGGTGTTGATGGCGGTGTGGTGAGCCTGGCCTATCCCAGGGGTAGGGAGGAGGCCAGTGCCTCTGGAGTGTGGCAAAGGAAAGCACAGAAAAACAAAAGAAGATGAAGTCAGAGAGGAAACGAGGTCAGGTGGTGTAGAACCTTTGGCTATTTTGAGGATTTGGGTCTTTCTCTGGGTGAGATAGGAAAGGTCAGTGGAAGAGTGATGTGAACTGACTCCCATGCTAACAGGCTGGCTCTCCTACTGTGTTGAATGGGGCTGGAGAGGGCAAGCGTAGAAGCAGAGAGACCAGTTAGGAGGCTGCTGCAGAGCTGGACAGAAGATGATGAGGACCAGGGCTTCCCTGATAGCTCAATTGGTAAAGAATCTGCCTGCAGTGCAGGAGACCCAGGTTCGATTCCTGGGTCGGGAAGCTCCACTGGAGAAGGGATAGGCTACTCCAGTATTCTTGGGCTTCCCTGGTGGCTCAGCTGGTAAAGAACCCACTTGCAATGTGGGAGACCTGGGTTTGAACCCTGGGTTGGGAAGATCCCCTGGAGAAGGGAAAGGCTACCCACTCCAGTATTCTGGCCTGGAGAATTCCATGGACTGTATCATCCATGGCATCACAAAGAGTCGGACACGACTGAGCGACTTTCACTTTCACTTGGGCCAGAGCAGGAGAGGGGAGAGGCCTAAGAGGTGGTCAGAGCACAGAAATGTGTTCAGGGTAGAACTGACTGTTTTCTTGTAGAGGACATGTAGACATGAAAGAAAAGGGGGGAGTCTAGGATGACACCACCATCCCTATATTTATCATATACTCTATCCCCTTTAGATTCAGTTGCATGACCCCTGCACACACATGCACACATATATACATATCTTCATGAGCTTACAAAACATTCTGCAAGCCTCTGAACCACAGACTAGAGAGCCTGTCTGTGTCTCAGTTTCCTCATCTGTCACCCAGAGATATTAGTAACGCAGACCTCATGGACTTTTTGTGAGGGTTAAAACAAATCAAAGATGCAACATCAGTAAAATGCACTAGATATTTTTCCATCCATGCCTCGTCACTTCTTCAGTAAATGTGAGATATTGTTTCTGTGATTTTGTTTTCTTATTTCTATGTACGGAATTGCCTACTGCTGCCAAGTGTGTGGGAGGTGGGCGCTGAGCCATCTGCTCCTGCCAGCTGCCCACCCACTTCTTGGCAACCGTGTTGGAAGGAAGGAGGAGGAATAGGACTGGTCAGAACCCAAGACAAGCACTGGGGGGCCTCGGGCCAGGGAGGGCAGGTCTTCCTTTCCATAAGGGCAGAAGCCCGTTCCATGTTTTCTCTTGTGCCCACGTAGAAAGCAAGCAGACCCTGGCAGGGCCTGTCCAGACCCTGGGCCGAGGTCCAGCAAAGGAGCTCTGTCTTCTTGGTCCTTTGTAAATGGGGGAGGGAGCAAGGACTCGACACCCTCTTGTTATTCAACCATCTGGCTCAGATAGCACAATTCCGAGGGGTCATCTGAAGGACCCCATCTAGGTTCCTGGTAGAATTAATAGATAACGCTGAGCTCCCCAAACAGCCCCTGTCCTGCACACCTCCCAGCCTCTGCCTCCCTTCACCTCCCTGGTGTCTCCTAATAAATTCTTCTCACTCTTCTGAGTCTATCCAGAAGATGTGAAATCAACCAGAACATTTCCTCTTTGCACACAGAAGGGATGGGCAGGGCCCTCAAGTTCAGCACATTCAGCGTTGTCCCCACTGGGCACATTCAGGTCCAGTCCCCACTCTTACTTGATCCTCTGCTTCACTCCTGTAAGTGATTGGCTGTTTTTATCTTAGAAGAGAACAGGTAGACTCCATCTGAGCTTCTCTGTCTCTTTTTACTTTTTAGAACATCCCAATCTGCCTGAGGACAGCAGAAGTTCTGCAGGGTGAAGACTCACTTCCCTGACCCTTACTTTTGTTACACAGGAAACAGGCTGGTGAAGGGCTTGGGTCCACACGTGTTCACATCTCTCCCTGAATCAAAGCCGACTTTCTTTTCCTCATGCCTCCAGGCATATTGGAATCTAAATGTTTTCTGTGTTCTGATTAAATTGGACACAACAGGGGAATTCTCTCATGGTCCAGTGGTTAGGACTCCATGCTTTCACTGCAGGGGGCATGGGTTTGATCCCTAGTCGGGGAACATCCTGAAAAAAAAAAAAAAAAAAAAAGCTATACCTTTCCATAGTAGCCCATTCTAGATTTCTGTTTATCTTCCTGCCCTGGGAAAAATCAAGAAGTTCTTCCTGTGTTTAATTAAGATCCCTCTTGTTGTAGGCAATTTCCTGCTGAGCATATTTCATAAATGTAGAGAACAATAGCTAAATGTCTTTTTTTCATATAGAGCATTTATATGCTCACATATACAAGTTAATTTTCTTTTACAGCCCTAAATTTAGCCCTGTTTGGGCCTCATTTCCATGCATTTGCATGTTAATATTCATACTTATGTAGATATATTCCTGGATTCAATGGGAAAGACTATCCCACACAGAAGGTTTGGAAATGACAATTTATTCACAGAACTTGATCCTAGGATTCAGGAGAAGTTCATTGGGCAGGAGTGCCAAATTAAATACCAAGCTGCTTTTTCTGTACTGTGTAAAAATGACTCTGAATTCTATTTTCTCATTTCTCTTCTGCCAAAAGGAGAGCAGAGGTAGAAGCCACACGTGGAGGACGTCCCCTGGCAAGACAGTTCTGATGAATGACAGAAGGTCCCTAAGAAGTGACAGGCATCTGGGAAGAAATGGGCCACCTGGGTGCCAGAAATGTCAGCCCCTTTCCACACGGATGCCATTCCGAAAATGCATGGTCCCTGGCAGCCACTACTGGTCTCTTCTGATATATGGCTTCTCTGTATAGAACTTAAACAAAAAGAAGAAGCTAGCAAACTCTGAATATCCACAGTTCTCTACGCCTAGGAGTTACAATCCCAAACTAGGGAAGATAATATTTATCGACTACCTATCATGGGCTAAATGATGTACCAGCTCTTTGGATGTGGCCTTGTTGCCTTTTAAAAATGACCCCATTAAACAGATATGATTGTTTCCATTTTTTAAATACAGGTACTGAGGTTCAGAGAGGATAAGTGATCCATCCAGGTTAAGCAGATGGCAGAGCCAAGTATTGGAGTTAGATCTGTCTGATCTCAAAACTCTTATTTATTTCTGCTTAATAGGATCCCCGTAGCTGGGACTGAAGACTATCATGGGTGCTTTCAAGGTGAAAAGCTTTGAATAACCTCAATGATTATTCTCTTTGGCTAAGCCTTATTCAAGATTAATGTTCCGAAGTGTGGCTTTAGCCCTGTTCCACTAGGAAACAAAAGCTGAAATCGGCATTGCACATTAAGACTTTATTGGGAGGTGAAGTACCAAAGTGAGTCCTGGAAGGAGAGCAGGCACAAAAGGAGATGTGTTGTGTGGTTGCTCGGTCACAGAAACATACAGCTCGTGCACGGCACGAGGGCATTGCTAGACAAGCTGCACAGCAGCACGGCTCCTCGGAGCACTCAGTCCAAGGGAGAAAGTCTCCCAGTCTTGAGTTCCCTAACTTTCCAATCATGTGGCTGCCGTGCTCCTGATGTCTAACCCATTAACTACCCCCCAGGAGCCCGTGTACACCCACACTCTGACCAGTGCTGCTCAGTGTGCTTCCCAGCAGTAGGTGCACTTGTCCACAGCAGCTCCTCTTCTCCTGGATACATCACTTCTGCTTCTCTTCCCAGCCTGCAAATGAGTATTATTTTTCCAGTAGTCAGTCACCTTCCCCATTAGCAGCTGAGCAAGACCCAAGTGTTTTAATTAAGAAATAATTATTTGAATGATAGTATTTACCCTACAGATTGGTTCTCTATATTAAATTAGATAATACCTGGAAAATGCTTAGCTGAGTGCTAGACGCATACCAAGAAATCTCTCCCTAATATTAGTTACTAGCCCCATCATTGTAGAAACTGCTGAAAATAATTATTGAAAACGACATGCATTTCATTTTATAGCGATCTTTGCTAAGGCTTCATACTGGCTAATATAACTGGATTTTTAAACAGTTACCAGAATCTTCTGAACACTGGATTGTAGAATATTCTCTTGAAGCTTTTCCTCTAGTTGCGTTATTGTTTAGTTGCTAAGTCATGTCCAACTCTTTGCAACCCCATGGACAGCAACACTCCAGGCTCCAGGCTCTACTATCTCCCAGAGTTTTCTCAAATTCATGTCCATTGAGTTGGTGATGCTATCTAACCACCTCACCGTCTGTCACTCTTTTCTCCTTTTGTCTTCAATCTTTCCCAGCATTAGGGTCATTTTCCAGGGACTTGGCTCTTCACATCATGTTGCCAAAGTATTGGAGCTTCAGTTTTGGCATCAGTCCTTCCAATGAATATTCAGGATTGATTTCCTTGAGAATTGACTGCTAGGGTCTTCTTGCTGTCCAGGGGACTCTCAACAGTCTTGTTCAGCACCATAATCAGTTAGTCAGTATGGTCCAGCTCTTACATCCATGCATGACTGCTGGAAAAAGCACAGATTTGACTGTATGGACCTTTGTCAGCAAAGTGATATCTCTACTTTTATTATGCTGTCTAGGTTTATATGGGGGCTTCCCTGGTGGCTCAGATGGTAAAGTGTCTGCCTACAATGCGAGAGACCAGGGTTCAATCCCTGGGTCTGGAAGATCTCTTGGAGAAGGCAATGGCACCCCACTCCAGTATTCTTGCCTGGAAAATCCCATGGATGGAGAAGCCTGGTAGGCTACAGTCCATGGGGTCGCAAAGAGTCAGACATGACTGAATGACTTCACTTTCACTTTTCTTTCAGGTTTATCATAACTTTTCTTCCAAGGAGCAAGCATTTTTAATTTTAATGAATGCCAGCAGGTTGTGTTACCTGCTGGCATTCATTCACGTTCAGATTCTGGGCTGCATTTTCTTCTCCTATCTACTTTGCAAATTGTTCCTCATCCTTCAAGGCCCAGACTGAGTTTTAGTTCCTCTCAGAACATTTCCTACCCACCCTAAGGTTACTGAAGCCTTATTGAATTCTATCCATCACTCCCTTACATTGTATTACATTTATCTAAATTCCATCTCTTCTAATTTGTGAACTTCATAGGTATAGGCTTATATATTAATCACCCTCAAATCCTTAAGGAATAGCAGATGACTTGACATAACATAGGTATTCATTAAACATTTGTTGAATAAAATTAGTGAATGAATCTATGATGTTAATACATGAGTTTATCTTTATGACATTCAGGCTATTATCTTTTCTGTTCAGAAACAAGCATGAGAAAGGACTTTATTATAATGATCTGGGATATCCCTACTCTATCTCAGTGGAGTACTGATTAAATCAAAATGACAAGCCAAGGAACTTCTCTGGGGGTCCAATGGGCAAGACTTTGCCTTCCAGTGCTGAGTGTATGGGTTCAATCCCTGGTTAGGTGGTTAGGAAGATAAGATCCCCCATGAAGCCAAGAAACCAAAATATAAAGCAGAAGCAATATTGTAACAAATTAAATAAAGACTTTAAAAATGATCCACACCAAACCAAAACAAAACAAACAAAAAAACAACCTTGAAAAAGAAAGGACAAGCTAAGCAATTCAGGTCCAGGGAATAATTTGACTCCAAGAAGCAGAAGGGGAGAGGAGGAGGTGCTATTTGTTTCTAAAATTTATAGTAATTAAAACAGTATGGCACTGGCACAGAGACAGACATTTAGACCAATGGAAGAGAACAGAGAGCTCCGAAAAAATCCACGATCAACTGATCCCTGACGAGGATGCCAAGAATACACAAGGGGACAGGATAGTTTCTTTAACAAATTGTGTTGGGAAAACTGGATATCCTCATGCAAAACTACACAACTGGATTCTTATAACACACACAAAAGTCAACTCAAGATGGATTATTGACCTAAATGTAAGACGTGAAACTGTAAAGCTTCTAAGAAAAAAAAAAAAAAAAAAATAAGGGGAAAGCTTTTTGGCATTGGTCTTGGAAATGTATTTAATGGATATGACACCAAAAGCACAGGCAAAAAAAGCAAAATTAGGCAGATAGGGCTACAACTAAAGCCTGCGCAGCCATAGACACAGTCAACAGAGTGAGAAGGCGACCTATGGAATGAGAAAAATATTTGCAAACCATATATCTGATAACTTGTTAATTTCTAAAATATATAAGGAACTTCTATGACTCAATAGCAAGAAGAAAATGACCTAATTTTAAAATGGACTGTGGAGTATGTTCTCATTGTTATTTATTTTATACTTAGTATCAATAGGGCTTCCCTGGTGGCTCAGACAGTCAAGAATCTGCCTGCAATGTGGGAGACCTGGGTTCAGTCTCTGTGTTGGCAAGATCCCCTGGAGGAGGGCATGGCAACCCACTCCACTATTTGTGCCTGGAGAATCCCATGGACAGAGAAGCCTGGCAGACTACAGCCCACTGGGTTGCAAAGAGTCAGACACGACTGAGTGATCCCCAAAACTATGCATATGTGGCAGTCCCAATCTTCTCATTCCTCCCACCCCTCCCCGCCCACCTTGGTATCCATATATTTGTTCTCTATGTCTGTATTTCTCTTTCTGCTTTGCAAATAAGATCATCTGTATGATTTTTCTGATGGCTTAGATGGTTAAGAATCACATAGAGATCTGATGTGCCTGTAGATAACACTGCCATCTTGCACACTTAAAAATATGCTAACAGAGTAATATGTGAGGTATTCTTACTATAGTGTTAATTTTTTAAAGTTGTAATTAAAAACAGAGAGACTAAAAGAAGAATTTTAAGGCACTCGTAACTGGACTTTGTGTACCTGAGCTCCTTGTTAATCAAGTTACTTGGAATCTGGTCTGCTCATTGAAATTGTCAACTTCTAGCATATTCTGGAGAGAAGGGAAGGGAAGGAGTGTGCCAAGTATGCATTATGTGCGTGTGGAAGTGGGGATGGAGGGCCGGTATGGGTACAAAATCCACAGGGGTATTTTTGAGATGCACCAAAAATTGCAATATTTCAGAGGGAGATTCAAGTGGCCTTGTGTAACTGAGATTTAGGCTGAAAAGAGGGGGACGATGAGAGAGATTAGTAGATAGGTAGAGAAGAGCTGTATAAGAAACATCTTTTATCATTATTCTAAATAGTTTTAATTTTATGCCAGTTTTAAGCCTTGGGAACATACTCAAGGGTTTTAACCTTTCAGTGATATGCTGGATATCAGTAGGGAGGATAAATGGGAAGAATTTGTGTTGGAAAGTTGTGGATGCCCACCACTCACGCCTCCTTCCCACTGGTTTCTAATAATTTGGAAATGGGCCTGGAGGGACTTCCTGGTGGTCCAGTGGTTAAGACTCTTTGCTCCCAATGCAGGGGGCACAGGTTTGACCCATGGTCGGGGAACTAAGATCCCACCTGCTACATGACACAGCCTAAAAAATGTTGAAAAATGGACTTGGAGGCAGAAATGCAATATCACTTTTTTTGCCCATTATAACCTAGTGTTCAGGGCTCTTTGACAGAACTAAACTTATGGAAAAGGTTTGAACCCAAGTTGAAAAGAGGTTTCCTCCTTCCTCCCAACAAGTCACGGAAGCGGAGAACACTGGCCCAGCCCTTGGGGTACTGGTCATACTGTTGTCCACGTGCCCAGTGTCTTGCGGGGCAGAGGGGCTGAGACAGTCAGTGTCCAGGTCTGCAATGGCTTTTCAGGGCAATGGCTCTGCCCTTGGCCTCAAAGCTGCATTAAGCACGTGGGGACATTCCCCTTCCCATGGGAGGCAAGGGAGGCAGGTGGGGCCACATGACCTGGGGTCCTCAGGCCAACTCTGCTCCCCCCACCTCTGGGAGTGAAATGAATGTCTTCTCATTTTTCTTACGGAAACTGAGCTGTGGAGAAGGAGAGGGAGAGGAAGGATGGGACAGATAAGAGTGTCCACCTTATAATGTGCCTAGAATCAGGGACGCCATTAAAAGGATTATGACATCTTTGGAGAAATGTCTGTTTAGGTCTTTTTTCCACTTTTTGATTGAGTTGTTTGTTTTTCTGGTATTGAGTTGTATGAGCTGCTTGTATATTTTGGAAATTAATCCTTCATTAGTTGTTTCATTTGCTGTCATTTTCTCCCATTCTGAGGGTTGCCTTTTCACCTTAGAGTTTCNGAGAAGCCTGGTAGGCTACAGTCCATGGGGTCGCAAAGAGTCAGACATGACTGAGTGACTTCACTTTCATTTTTCTTTCAGGTTTATCATAACTTTTCTTCCAAGGAGCAAGCATTTTTAATTTTAATGAATGCCAGCAGGTTGTGTTACCTGCAGCCCAGAATCTGAACATGAATAAATGCCAGGTACCTGCTGGCATTCATTCACGTTCAGATTCTGGGCTGCATTTTCTTCTCCTATCTACTTTGCAAATTGTTCCTCATCCTTCAAGGCCCAGACTGAGTTTTAGTTCCTCTCAGAAAATTTCCTACCCACCCTAAGGTTACTGAAGCCTTATTGAATTCTATCCATCACTCCCTTACATTGTATTACATTTATCTAAATTCCATCTCTTCTAATTTGTGAACTTCATAGGTATAGGCTTATATATTAATCACCCTCAAATCCTTAAGGAATAGCAGATGACTTGACATAACATAGGTATTCATTAAACATTTGTTGAATAAAATTAGTGAATGAATCTATGATGTTAATACATGAGTTTATCTTTATGACATTCAGGCTATTATCTTTTCTGTTCAGAAACAAGCATGAGAAAGGACTTTATTATAATGATCTGGGATATCCCTACTCTATCTCAGTGGAGTACTGATTAAATCAAAATGACAAGCCAAGGAACTTCTCTGGGGGTCCAATGGGCAAGACTTTGCCTTCCAGTGCTGAGTGTATGGGTTCAATCCCTGGTTAGGTGGTTAGGAAGATAAGATCCCCCATGAAGCCAAGAAACCAAAATATAAAGCAGAAGCAATATTGTAACAAATTAAATAAAGACTTTAAAAATGATCCACATCGAAACAAAACAAAACAAACAAAAAAACAACCTTGAAAAAGAAAGGACAAGCTAAGCAATTCAGGTCCAGGGAATAATTTGACTCCAAGAAGCAGAAGGGGAGAGAAGGAGGTGCTATTTGTTTCTAAAATTATAGTAATTAAAACAGTATGGCACTGGCACAGAGACAGACATTTAGACCAATGGAAGAGAACAGAGAGCTCCGAAAAAATCCACGATCAACTGATCCCTGACGAGGATGCCAAGAATACACAAGGGGACAGGATAGTTTCTTTAACAAATTGTGTTGGGAAAACTGGATATCCTCATGCAAAACTACACAACTGGATTCTTATAACACACACAAAAGTCAACTCAAGATGGATTATTGACCTAAATGTAAGACGTGAAACTGTAAAGCTTCTAAGAAAAAAAAAAAAAAAAACATAAGGGGAAAGCTTTTTGGCATTGGTCTTGGAAATGTATTTAATGGATATGACACCAAAAGCACAGGCAAAAAAAGCAAAATTAGGCAGATAGGGCTACAACTAAAGCCTGCGCAGCCACAGACACAGTCAACAGAGTGAAAAGGCGACCTATGGAATGAGAAAAATATTTGCAAACCATATATCTGATAACTTGTTAATTTCTAAAATATATAAGGAACTTCTATGACTCAATAGCAAGAAGAAAATGACCTAATTTTAAAATGGACTGTGGAGTATGTTCTCATTGTTATTTATTTTATACTTAGTATCAATAGGGCTTCCCTGGTGGCTCAGACAGTCAAGAATCTGCCTGCAATGTGGGAGACCTGGGTTCAGTCTCTGTGTTGGCAAGATCCCCTGGAGGAGGGCATGGCAACCCACTCCACTATTTGTGCCTGGAGAATCCCATGGACAGAGAAGCCTGGCAGACTACAGCCCACTGGGTTGCAAAGAGTCAGACACGACTGAGTGATCCCCAAAACTATGCATATGTGGCAGTCCCAATCTTCTCATTCCTCCCACCCCTCCCCGCCCACCTTGGTATCCATATATTTGTTCTCTATGTCTGTATTTCTCTTTCTGCTTTGCAAATAAGATCATCTGTATGATTTTTCTGATGGCTTAGATGGTTAAGAATCACATAGAGATCTGATGTGCCTGTAGATAACACTGCCATCTTGCANTCTCTATGTCTGTATTTCTCTTTCTGCTTTGCAAATAAGATCATCTGTATGATTTTTCTGATGGCTTAGATGGTTAAGAATCACATAGAGATCTGATGTGCCTGTAGATAACACTGCCATCTTGCACACTTAAAAATATGCTAACAGAGTAATATGTGAGGTATTCTTACTATAGTGTTAATTTTTTAAAGTTTGCAATTAAAAACAGAGAGACTGAAAGAAGAATTTTAAGGCACTCGTAACTGGACTTTGTGTACCTGAGCTCCTTGTTAATCAAGTTACTTGGAATCTGGTCTGCTCATTGAAATTGTCAACTTCTAGCATATTCTGGAGAGAAGGGAAGGGAAGGAGTGTGCCAAGTATGCATTATGTGCGTGTGGAAGTGGGGATGGAGGGCCGGTATGGGTACAAAATCCACAGGGGTATTTTTGAGATGCACCAAAAATTGCAATATTTCAGAGGGAGATTCAAGTGGCCTTGTGTAACTGAGATTTAGGCTGAAAAGAGGGGGACGATGAGAGAGATTAGTAGATAGGTAGAGAAGAGCCATATAAGAAACATCTTTTATCATTATTCTAAATAGTTTTAATTTTATGCCAGTTTTAAGCCTTGGGAACATACTCAAGGGTTTTAACCTCTCAGTGATATGTTGGATATCAGTAGGGAGGATAAATGGGAAGAATTTGTGTTGGAAAGNCTGAAGGATGTACCAGCTAGAAAAGCTTCTATCTGGAACCGACCTGTCAATCTCACTCACGTTTCATTGACCAAAGCCCATCACATGATCACCCCTAAGGGAAGTGCAACTCCTCCAGGTGCCTGAAGGAGGGGGCACTGGAAGTACTTGGGGAGCACTTCCTGTGTGCTAGTCTTTGTCCCAGCAACATACCAGGTGGCGCTAGTGGTAAAGAACCCACCTGTTAATGCGAGTTCCATCCTTCATTAAGAAGATTCCCTGGAGAAGGGCATAGCAACCCACTCCACCATTCTTGCCTGGAGAATCCCATGGACAGGGCAACCTGGCAGGCTGCAGTCCGTGGGGTTGCAAAGGATCAGACATGACTGAAGCAGGTTAGCATGCACACATGTATATATTTATGTATATATATATGTGTGTGTGTGTGTATACCTGTACAAGCTTCCCTGGTGGCTCAGATGGTAAAGCATCTGCCTGCAATGCGGGAGACCTGGGTTCGATCTCTGGATTGGGAAGATCTCCTGGAGAAGGAAATGGCAACCAACTCCAGTATTCTTGCCNTGTGTGTGTGTGTATACCTGTACAAGCTTCCCTGGTGGCTCAGATGGTAAAGCATCTGCCTGCAATGCGGGAGACCTGGGTTCGATCTCTGGATTGGGAAGATCTCCTGGAGAAGGAAATGGCAACCAACTCCAGTATTCTTGCCTGGAGAATCCCACGGATGGAGGAGCATGCAGTCACAAAGAGTTGGACATGACTGTATATCTCATATATGTGTAGACACACACACACATACATATATGCACACATAGATGTGCACATTCATATTTATTTAAATAATCCAAATAATATAAAAATATCTATAATAGAGTCAAAAGATCGTGAAGTTTGGCATCTCAGTACGTGTCAGCATTATGCTTTTTTCAGCTATGTGTCTAGGGCAAGAAATTGGCTGGGTTTTGTTGTTGTTGTTTAAATATTTATATATTTGGCTGCCTCAGGTCTTAGTTGCAGTATGTGGGATCTTTAATCTTCATTCTGGATGCAAACTCTTAGTTGCAGCATGTGGGGTCTAGTTCCCTGACCAGGAATGGAACCCAGGTCCCCTGCAGAGACATTGTCAACAAAGGTCCATCTAGTCAAAGCTATGGTTTTTCCAGTGGTCATGTATGGATATGAGAGCTGGGTTATAAAGAAAGCTGAGCGTTGAAGAATTGGTGCTTTTGAACTGTGGTATTGGAGAAGACTCTTGAGAGTCCCTTGGACTGCAAGGAGATCCAACCAGTCTATCCTAAAGGATAACAGTCCTGAATATTCATTGGAAGGACTGATACTAAAGCTGAAACTCCAATACTTTGGCCACCTAACACAAAGAACTGACTCATTGGAAAAGTCTCTGATACTGGGAAAGATTGAGGACAGGAAAAGAGGGCATCAGAGGATGAGCTGGCTGGATGGCATCACCTATGCAATGGACATGAACTTGGGGAAACTTCAGGAGATGGTGAGGGACAGAGAGGCCTGGCGTGCCCCAGTCCATGGGGTTGAAAAGAGTCGCACACAACTGGGCGACTGAACAAGAACAACAAGCACTGGAATCAAGGTGTGGATATCAAGACTTGCCTGGTGATCCAGCAGTACACTCTGCAGTCCCTTGCAGGGGGCACAGGTTCCATCCTTGGTTGAAGAACTTTAAGTCCCATATGATGTGTCCTGTGGCCAAATAAAAGGAAAAAATATATAGATTTCTACTTAAAATTTAAAGCCCTGTAGAGTAATCACTAGTCCCAGCCTCATGGAAGTTGGAAGGAAACTAATATCAACGTGGCGTCACCATGAGCTTCATAAATAATGTCTTCAACTTTATAAATATATTCTCTAATTTGATCTTCACAGTAACTCATTGAATTATATATGATCACTCCCTTGTTATAGGAGAAAAATACTTGGGGTTCTTAATGTAATAATGGAAGAAGCTATTATTTACTGAGATCTCACAATGGAATGAGCAGCTGCTCTGTGTCAGACAGTGTAATAATCACACACACACATGTGCGTGAACAATGTGTGTCTCTTATCATGGCTTTTACACATTAGCCGCTTAACAAATGCTGAGGTCTGGGTGGAGAAAGAACATGAAGGCATGTGAACAAAAGGCTGAGGAGCTGGCACTAATTTCAGTGCCATTTCAGGAGCAGACTGCAGCATGGATTGGCAGGGATCTGCAGGACGAGGGGTGGAGAAAGGGAGACGCTTGGACAGGGAGATCTTTGAAGGGTTTGGGGTGCAGGTAGGGATCACCCTGCAGGCTTTGGTAACAAAGAGGGCAGGACAGAGGGTGATGGGCAGAAACTCTTTATCAGGGTGGGGTGGCAGTTTAAGTTTCTCAAATGTCAGAGTCTTCATTTCAGTGAAGGAAGGCTCTAGTGTTTTTCCAAGAGTAAAAGCCTTGGATTAAAATTAGATTAACTTGACAATGACAAAATAAAGCTTTGTGCTTCAGTTTGGGTAGGGTTAGAAGCCTATGGTAGTGATGAATACATAGAACCTTCCCTGAGCCTGGAATCATGTCTAACATATAGCAATAATAAATGTGTCATCAATAACTGCCTGCTTTTAACAATATTTGAATTTGACTTATCTTCTCACTAATCTTCTTCTCTTTCCTAACTCCCAAGGAGACACTAAAATGAGAAAGGGAAATTATTTCTGAAACACCTACTCGGTGCTACAGTCTTTTTTAAATTAATTTTTATTGAGGTATAGTTGCTTTACAATGTTATTAGTCTCTACAGTACAGCAAAATGAATCAACTATACATATACATACATCCACTCTTTTTAAAATTTTCCTTCCCATTTAGGTCACTGCAGAGCTCGGACTAGAGATTCCTGTTGGGTTCTCATTCGTTATTTACTTTATACATAGTACCAATGGTGTGTATATGTCAATACCGATTCCTCCCTCCTCCCCCACCCCCTTGGTATCCATACATTTACTCTCTACGTCTGTTTCTCTGTTTCTTCTTTGCAAGTAAGTTCAGTGTCTTCAACCCTAGATTTTCCAAATTCTCAGTCACGTGGTGAGTAAGTGGCACACCCATGTGCTCAGTTGCTGTCTTGTTCAGCTCGTGAAACCCGCCAGGCTCCTCTGCCCATGGAATTTTCCAGGCAAGACTACTGGGTGGGGTGCCATTTCCTACTCGAGGGACTCTTCCCAACTCAAGGATCGAACTGGTGCCTTGCACCTCTTGTATTGGCAGGCGGAGGATTCTTTACCACTAGCGCCACCTGGGCAGCTGCATCACTCCCGTGTCTCCAGCAGGCCTGTATGTTTCTCCCAGAGGAGGAACAGTACCCTGGTATAGATATTGTGCTATTAGTTCTCATGATTGGCGTACTGTCTCACATACAGTTTGTGTCCACCCGTGCTGTTCACCCAACTTGGGACTCGTTCCGTCTTTCTCAGGTTTGTTCTTGGTCTCGCTTCCTGTCCCCACCCAACTCTAATTTCCTGCATTTCCAAGAAAGGCTGGCCATGAATTTATTACTGGTATTAAGGATCATACTGTGTCGGCATGTGAATTTTTCGCCCGGCTTATCAAAAGAAAACAGCTTTTATTTCTAATGCCGAGGGAAGATTGGGGTGCTAAAAAGAGGAGTAGGGAAAAGAGTGGAGGGAGGAATGAGATAAGAGTTGATGGAGAATTGTGAGGGGGGCTGGGAAGGCATGGAAAGAAGCCTGAGGAGGTAGAAAGGGCAGGAGCCCTGGGCAGTGACAAGGGGTGTGGTTGCGGGGGCAGGGGGTGGGGTGGGGGGAGGAGAGAGGAGGAGAGAAACAGATGTCAAACAAAAGGGAGAAGGCCAGTGGAGGATTACAGTTTTCAGCTGGGTGAGGCAGCCTTGTTCCCATCACTGAGAATTTTTAC
>SJYW01017354.1:455383-490448 GCA_006410735.1 Raphicerus campestris
CCTGGGCAGTGACAAGGGGTGGGGTTGCGGGGGCAGGGGGTGGGGTGGGGGGAGGAGAGAGGAGGAGAGAAACAGATGTCAAACAAAAGGGAGAAGGCCAGTGGAGGATTACAGTTTTCAGCTGGGTGAGGCAGCCTTGTTCCCATCACTGAGAATTTTTACCGCTTAGGAACCCCAGCAGACCAAGTCTGTGAAGACGGGAGACAGTCTGTTGGACACTTAATGATTTATAACAAGTACACGAGAATGCCATTAAAAACTAATTCATCACCGGCAGGCTAAATGATGTGCAAACATCTGCTCTGCGCCAGGACCCTCATGGGAGGAGAATTTCCAAGGGTTGTAAAGTTCCTCTAATGCAGGTACTGCAGATACCAGCCCTCAGGTCACCGGCTTTCGGTCCAAAGTGATTAATTGCGGCGGTGCTTCCATGTTGGGTTTTAACCTGCCTGGTTCATGTGCTGAAACTGTCTAAAGCTGGGTACCTTCCAGAGTGAGTTGCAGATTCAGACATGACTGTCTGCCACCCTGGCAATTCGGGTCTCGGAGATGATTCAATTTCTTAGAAATGGTAGGTCGCCTTCATTAAATCTGCTGCCCTGACCCTTCTTTCAGACAGAAAATCCCAGTATGAATGAACTCTCCCACTAAATATGTCCACTTCTTGCTGAAGACTTGGCAGTGGATCATATCCTTCTGGGCTTGGCCTTGGTTCTCTTTTCATCTTTCAAGTAATGCTTCAGTTTACCATTTCAGGTAATGACCTGTTGGTATGTTGCCCTACCTACTCTGTGCTCACCTCTTAGTTAACTTATAGCCATGGTAGAAAGATTTCTGTATAGATCCACACATGAAATTATGAGAAAAATGGGCTGTTATTTGAAGTCACTAAGCTTGGAGTTGGATGGCATCACTGACTAGATGGACATGAGTTTGAGCAAGCTCCAGGAGTTGGTGATGGACAGGGAACTCTGATGTGCCACAGTCCATGGGGTCGTAAAGAGTCGGACACGACTGAGCAACTGAACTGAACTAAAGCTTTGGAGGGATCCATGACACAGAAATAGGTCACTACTTGGATACCCACCAATCCTCTTGGAGCCCCAAAGTCTACCCCAGCTTCAGATTCTGCACCTTGGCCTCAATTTGCCATGTTCTTTCAATCAGCTCATATTCCTGTAATGAGGATCTGTTTTCCTCTTATTTTGGGTAGTCTCCACATCACCTTCAGGGATCAGCTCAGACCTCATAGTATCCATGAAGCATTCTATAGGAGAAACAGTCTATACGGAAGTGACCTTTCGTTGTACTGTGTCATTACTGAGTACAAGCAGTCATAAGGTGCAGTGGTTAGAAGCACAGGATTTGGAGCCAGAGAGAACTAAATGTTTTCTTTTAAAGACAATTTTATCTTATTTTATTAATTTTTTTATTTTTATTTTTACTTTATTTTACTTTACAATACTGTATTGGTTTTGCCATACATTGACATGAATCTGCCACAGGTGTACATGAGTTCCCAATCCTGAACCCCCCTCTCACCTCCCACCCCATATCATCTCTCTGGATCATCCCTGTGCACCAGTCCCAAGCATCCTGTATACTGTATCAAACATAGACTGGAGATTCATTTCTTACATGATAGTATACATGTTTCAATGCCATTCTCCCACATCATCCCACCCTCTCCGTCTCCCTCAGAGTCTAAAAGTCTGTTCTATACATCTGTGTCTCTTTTGCTGTCTCGCATACAGGGTTATCATTACCATCTTTATAAATTCCATATATATGTGTTACTATACTGTATTGGTGTTTTTCTTTCTGGCTTACTTCACTCTATATAATTGGCTCCAGTTTCATCCATCTCATTAGAACTGATTCAAATTTATTTATTTATTTATTGACCACATCTTGCAGCTGGTGGGATCTGTCTTTCTCAACCAGAGATCAAACCTGTCTCCCTTGCAGTGGAATCATGGAATCTCAACCACTGGACTGCTAGGAAAGTCTTGAGAACTAAATGTTAGTCCTGGTTCTACAACTTACCAGTGTGTAATTGGGCAAGAAGATAAACTGCCAAAGTGTGATCTCCATGAAGGGAGGTCCCACCCACCTGAAGAGCGTGGTGCTGATACAGTGTAGGCGCCCAGTGGATGGATGAATGCATGACTGAATGGATGAACCCCATCCGTAGGGCTCAGTTTTCCAAATCTAAATGGAAATGACAGTGAACACACCAAATTTGTGAAATTAAATGATATAATGATTATATAGCACTTACCACAATCCTTGAAATATGGCAAGCAATCCATTCATGGGATCTTTATCATTCGATGTTTTTGGCATGAATACAGCTACAAATGAATGAAGACTATCTGTGCTGATGAGAGAGTACAATATGTATCCCTCTAATGAACAGGAGGGCAAAAGCTAAGGCTATCTTGGAAAATAAGTATAAAATAAAATGCACATCGCGGTCAAGTGTCCTCAGTCCAAGATATCTAAGAAAGATGTCTAGAATCCTCTCATGAAAATAAAAAGTCAGATTCAGGTGGCACTTAAGATTATCACCTGTTTGTGCCATAAACTCTTAAGTAATTTCATAAAAAAATCTCATAGCCATCGAGGTGGGTATAGTGGGCGATTGTCAAACTTACGGATGGGAACAGAGATAGGGATTGAATCTGTTCCTTTATCTGGAAGATAGGAGAGTGGCCGTGACTTCCAGAGGTCAATTTTCACACCAGTTTTTCTGCGAGAACCTCATCTCATGGATTTATCTAGGACCTTAGCTATCTGCACTGCCTTCTTACTTCCATTAACAACCTAACCTTCGGATTTTCTAACCCATCAGAAGGAAAAAGAAGTGTAGTAGTGTGCTCTGTCTACCTCCCAGGATTGTTCAGAGAAACAGGAAGAAACAGTAAAGCATTATAAAAAGAGAAATGCCCGAATGTAATACTATGATTCCTAAGTTAATGATACACACTCTTTATAATGTTTAAAGAAATGTCAATTTTTTTGTAATGACCTTTTCTCTCCTCAGCACATATCTGGGACACAAAGTTGAGATGTCCCAGAACCTGCCATCCATTGCTGAGGCTTGGTTGTCCATCAGTGATCAATATATCCTCATTTGGATTTCACAATGTCTCGAGTGCACTCAGGTGCATTTTTTAAAATCTGTAATTCATAACTACATGTGAAAGAATGACTATTTCCAGGAGCAGGTGAAGNACTCTTCATAATGTTTAAAGAAATGTCAATTTTTTGTAATGACCTTTTCTCCCCTCAGCACATATCTGGGACACAAAGTTGAGATGTCCCAGAACCTGCCATCCATTGCTGAGGCTTGGTTGTCCATCAATGATCAATATATCCTCATTTAGATTTCGCAATGTCTCGAGTGCACTCAGGTGCATTTTTTAAAATTTGTAATTCATAACTACCTGTGAAAGAATGACTATTTCCAGGAGCAGGTGAAGAGGCTGGAGACTGAGAGAGATGTAGTGATGTGTCAAAGGTCACAGGCTCCCAAGTGACAGACAGGTTGGCTCGAACACACCCCTTCCCACTCCAGCCCCACTGCACTGCTTCATCAGCCTCTCTCAGGCTCGAGGGGCTTAATTAGGCTAATTATTGGTAACACCTTTCTATATGATTTCACTTGCCATATTGTCTCAAAGGATAGATTCTGAATGCAGACATGAGGGGGCTATAGCCTCTTTTCGTTTGTTCTGCCTTACTTGCTTTTTTTTTTTTTTTTTTTTTTTTGAGAAAAAAATCTAGAGAAAATAAATCCATGAATTCTTTAAGGGCATATTGATCTGAATGTATCTTGGAATTAGAGGGCTTTGCAAAGTTGTGACCATGTTAATTGGACAATGAAGGATTTGGAGGGCTTAATCAACTGGGTTAGTAACGTTGTTGCAAAGATAATCCTTTACTTATTGGAAATTAGGAAAAGCTGGTTTGAATGTCACTGTAAGGAGCCGTGAGCTGAACTTTCTCCTTTGGTTCCTTCTTGTTTCACTAGCCTTCTTTGTGCCCTGTGAGGCTGACACTTAAAGGATCACTTCAAACTCACTCCTTGATCCTGTTTTAGATTGAATTCAGCCCTTAGTAGAGCCGGATAGAATTTGTTGTTTGTTATTTAGTTGCTAAGTCATGTCCTACTCTTTGCAACCCCATGGACTGTAGCCCACCAGGCTCCTCTATCCATGGGATTCTCCAGGCAAGAATACTGGAGTGGGTAGCTATTCCCTTCTCCTGGGGATCTTCCTGACCCAGGGATCAAACCTAAGTCTCCTGCATTTCAGGCAGATTCTTTAATATCTGAGCCATCAGGGAGATGACAGTTGTGAAATTATCTTGCCTCAGTCATGTGCATTCTGATCCAGAAGAGAAAAGTTCCCTCCCCTCTGACACACCAGTGAAGGTGCATAGGCAATGGGGTCATTGGGCATGAGTGGTTAGCATGCCTGTCACTTGATACGTCTCTTTTGGCCAGAGGCATCTACACGAAGCAAAGCTTCAAGCAACTGGGCTTCAAATTAACAAGACAGCAGGAAGAATGTCCACAAGGACTTTTGTGCCCAAGCTGCTCACATCTGTCAGCCACTATCAGCTCTGGTCTTGGGGCCCAGAGCTCTTCAATCTAAAAGCACAGGAAGTGAGAGAAAATTATAAGCAATCCCTGAAAGTAGAGAGGCAGCCAAAAATTTGGTTAAATAGAGATTGAAAATAGAGTAAGGGACATAATTTATGGCTACTAATTTTTAATATTGTTTTTATATATATCATTAGCTACTTATTATATTGTATATATTAAAATTGTTTGTATTGTGATTTGAATAAAGAATTGCGTTTAAAGAGAGGAAAAGATGACCAGTAGCTGACTTCTCTGGTGCCTTTGTAATGAGTCTAGCTAGCATGCTGTGTGCTCAGTCATGTCCGACTCTTTTCGACCCCCAGGGACTGTAGCCCATTAGGCTCCTCTGTCCATGGGATATCCCAGGGAAGAATACTGGAGTGGTTTGCCATTTCCTACTCCAGGGTATCTTCCAGACTCAGGGATGGAACCCATCTCCTGCATTGGCAGGCAGATTCTTTACCACTGAGCCATCTGGTAATGAGTCAACTGAGTCCCAGATGTAGGACATAGTCCAGAATCCTCTTGCTAGTATGTTTCAGGTGAGAGTGGTCCACAGGCAGATTCTCGGGCAAAATTAAGAGTGAAGGTCATGGTTTGCTCAGTTTGCTCAGGACTGAGGGTTTATCCTGGACATAGGACTTTCAGTGCAAAAATCCTGGCAAACAGGGAGAGTCTGTCACTCTGTTGGGGAGGGTACGGGTGAAGCAGCTGCTCGCATACATTGTCACTTACCTGCTGGCTCACCTTTTCACGTATCAGAGGGCCAGTTTGTGAACTAGCAGCCTTTGCCACCACAGCACAACCCAACAACTTTCAGCAAAGAAAGGAACACAGGAGATTTGTAAACAGCACAATACCTGAGCAAATACTAGCAGAAAAGGGGTGAGTGCGCTGGTGCTTTCCCCTTCTAGTTAATAATTTATGGCCCAAATAACTTTCTATTCTTACACATCATGCAAAAATATTTGCTGACTTTGATCATTAACCTACTGCTTTTAGCTATGGGCTGTGCAAAAATATCAGAAGGAAAAAAACCATACACACACTGGGATTTTCCATTCTCTCATNATTTATTTATTTATTTATGGCAGTGTTGGATCTTCAGGCTTCCCAGATGGCACTAGTGGTAAAAAACCTGCCTGCCACTGCAGGACACGTAAGAGACACAGGTTCGATCCCTGGGTCAGAGAGATCCTTTGGAGAAGGAAAGGGCAACATACTCCAGTATTCTCGCCTGGAGAATCTCATGGACAGAGGAGCCTGGCAGGCTACAGTCCACAGGGCTGCAAAGGGTCAGACATGATTGAAGTGACTTAGCACAGCACACAGCACAATGCTGGGTCTTCAGGCTCTTCTCCAGATGCGGTGGGTGGGGGCTACTCACTCTCTAGTTGCAGTGCATGCATGGGCTTGTCATTGCAGTGGCTTCTCTTGTTGCAGAGCATGGGCTATAGGACGCACAGGCTTCAGTAGTTGCAGCTCTTGGGCTCCAGAGCACAGGCTCAATGGTTGTGGCTCATGCGCTTATTTGTCCCACAACATGTGGGATCTTCCCAAATCAGGGATGCAGCCCTTGTCTCCTACATTGGCAGGCAGATTCTTCACCACTGAGCCACCAGGGAGGGCCTGGACCTTTTTTTTTTAAGTCTTTGTTGAATTTGTTACAATATTGCTTCTGTTTTGACTTATTGGCTTCAAGGTACGTGGAGTCTTAGCTCCCCAAGCAGGGATCAAACCTGCAGCCCCTGCATTGAAATGTAAAGTCTTAACCACTGGACAGGCGGAGAAGTCCCAGAAATTCACTGCTAAGATGAGATTTGAAAGAAGAAATGTGAGGGAGAGAATTTGGAGCAGAAGGATGGGCACGGACAAAGTTCTGGGGGTGAGAGCCTGGACGTGATTGAGGACTAGACAGAAGTAGACAGCTGGAGTAAAACTGTTTGAGAGTTTCTGGGCTTTATCAGAAGATTCTGACACAAGCTGAGTGGCTTGTGGCTGGAGAGTGTAGTGATGAGACCATGGCTGGAGAGTGAAGTGATGAGACATATGCTTTAAAACGATTACTTTGGTGACAGAAATGGCCCGGAGGTGACGAAAAGGAGAGTGAGAGAGGACCATTATCTTTAGAGGATTGTTGTGTCTTGTTTAAAGAAAGAGAGTTTGTCTCAAAAAGGGGTTATTATGCCCAGAGAACTTCCGATTACTGTTATCTTCGCTTGGCACTCAGGCCCCGTCTTCCTGTAAGAGAAGCAAAGGGGCCAGAACGCTTTAGCTGAAGCTGAGGTCAAAGCCTGAGTAGCGGAAGGTGCTTATTTCTCTTTCCCTTTCTCCGCAGTAAAGTCAGTGTAACCACAGAAGAGAAAGAGGAGGGAAAATAGACCTGAAATCACCCTCCATCTCATCACCCTAAAACGATGATTTTCATTCTTGCAGGTTCATTTCTTGGCTTGTCCAGATGCCTATATAATTTTACACTCTTGCAATCAGACTGTATACAATTTTCCATCTCACTTTGGGGACTCAATGTGGTAATTTTTTTCATGGGTCTGTAGCATACTTATAAGAACATTTCCTAACGCCTACTTATCATGCCACTGACTAACAAACAATTCTCTATCTGTTAGATATTATGCTCCTTTAAGTATTTTCGCACTGATATTTAACAACTCTACCACATAGCTTGTCTTATTTGGGAAGTGGGGGCATTTCCTAGGATAGATGTCTTCTAATATTATTGCTAGGCTAATGATTAGGAATGGTTTTGTCTCCTGATTCTGGTTGCCAAGGGCTTCTCAGGTGGCTTAATGGTAAAAGATCTGCCTGCAATGCAGAAGACGTGAGGGTCAGGAAGATCCCCTGGATAAGAAAATGGGAACCCATTCCAGTATTTTTGCCTGGGAATCCCATAGACAGAGAAACCTAGCAGGCTACAGTCCATGGGGTCACAAGAGTCGGACACGATTTAGCAACTAAACTACCACCACCCACTGATTGCTAAATTGCCTAGAAGGTTCTTGTTTGAAAAGTAGTTTTTCACCCCCCTGCTGCTGCTGCTAAGTCACTTCAGTCATGTCTGACTCTGTGTGACCCCATAGACGGCAGCCCACAAGACTCCCCCATCCCTGTGATTCTCCAGGTAAGAACACTGGAGTGGGTTGCCATTTCCTTCTCCAATGCATGAAAGTGAAAAGTGAAAGTGAAGTCGCTCAGTCGTGTCCGACTCTTAGCGACCCCATGGACTGCAGCCTACCAGGCTCCTCTGCCCATGGGATTTTCCAAGCAAGAGTACTGGAGTGGGGTGCCACTGCCTTCTCCGTTTCACTTCCCTAACCTCCCCTGGGGAGGGGGCCAAGAAAGAGGAATTAGCTGCTGTTCAGCCATTCCAGGCACTTTGTGTTCCTTTGCTCACTCAAACTTTCTGACAAGCCTATGAGTTGTTTTAGCTACTGAGGTCTTAATTCATGCAGGGACCTTTATTTGAGCATCTTTTTTTTTTTTTTAAACCTCATTTAATCATTGAATTAATGATTCATTGAATTAACGAGCTCAGTGAGGAAGACGCTCTGTCTCCACTTTACAGAACTGGAAAACCGAGTTTCTTTCTTTTTAAAAATTTATTTTACTGAAGTATAATTTACAATATTCTGTTACTTTCTGCTAGACAGAAAGTAATTCAGTTACACATATAAATATATATTCTTCCTCATATTCTCTTCTATCATAATTTATCACCAGATACTGAATACTGTTCCCTGTGCTATACAGTAAGGCCGTGTGGTTTGTCCATTCTCTGTATAATAGTTTGCATCTCCTCGTGCCGAACTTTCAACCCGTCCTTCCTCTCCCACCCTTGGCAGCCACAATTCTGTTCTCTGTGTCCGTGAGCCTGTTACTGTTTGATAGATACGTTCATTTGTGTCATATTTTAGATTCCACATGTAAGTGATATTATATGGCATTTGTCTTTCTGTCTTACTTCACTTAGTATGATCATCTCTAGGTGTATCCATGTTGCTGCAAATTACATTATTTCATTCTTTCTTATTACTCCGGTACCCTGCTCTAGCTGACTTCATAGTTTTTCATTTTTACCAGCATGTTAATAAACAGAACACCCTCTCTGTATCTGTTTATTGTGAGTCTCCTATTTGCAGAAGACTCAAGAGGCATGAGTAACAAAAACAACCTGAAAAACGAAGAGCAGAGTCCTGAGCACCAGTTAAAACTCTTTTTAATGAGTCATAATTACTGTCTTTTGTCTGGATCAAGAGATGCCAGGGCTACTGTCCGATGCTTGTAAATTGCACCCAGGGTGCTTCACACACCTGGGCTCTAGACAGTTTCAGCAGTATCTGTGTGAAAAGGCGGAGCATCCTGGTGAGCCCTGGCCAGCTGGCTCATAGGTTAGTGCAGCTGACAGGACATGAGAACATCTCTTAGCACGGGGAACTTCTGACCTCAGAGGCTGATGGCAGGTCATGATGATTCCACTGAGGAAGACGGACGTGAACATTTTTAGCTCAGGGTGGGAAGGGTGTGAAGACAGCAAGTGCATGCAATTACACTATGACTGGAATTTACACTGGATTCAGACTCTGGAGGAAGCGAAGGGTGCTATGTCATCCATCTGCTCTATTTAGCTTGCCAGGAACAAAAGTATGCATGGAAAGCGAGAGAAGGGAGAACCGCAGGGACTTGGGATAAATAACCCCCTGTTGCTGTTTTGCCTGATGTCATGACACTTTGAAAAAAATGAGGTTGTCATCTTTGGAAAAGATAATAATTTTGTGATGATGCAAACTCATATGCTTATTTGTCTGTCTCAGGGCTCTGCCTATATTTAAGGCCTGTCTCCCTAGGGCATTTGAAGGGCAGAGTCTTCTTCCTTGCTTTCATGCCTTTCAATGAAGTGTGCATGTATGCTAAGTCGCTTCAGTCATGTCTGACTCTGTGTGACCTCCTGGACTGTAGCCTACCCCACCAGGCTCCCCTATCCATGGGATTATCTAGGCAAGAATACTGGAGTGGGTTGCCATGCCCTCCTCCAGGGANTAGGTGTATCCATGTTGCTGCAAATTACATTATTTCATTCTTTCTTATTACTCCGGTACCCTGCTCTAGCTGACTTCATAGTTTTTCATTTTTACCAGCATGTTAATAAACAGAACACCCTCTCTGTATCTGTTTATTGTGAGTCTCCTATTTGCAGAAGACTCAAGAGGCATGAGTAACAAAAACAACCTGAAAACCGAAGAGCAGAGTCCTGAGCACCAGTTAAAACTCTCTTTAATGAGTCATAATTACTGTCTTTTGTCTGGATCAAGAGATGCCAGGGCTACTGTCCGATGCTTGTAAATTGCACCCAGGGTGCTTCACACACCTGGGCTCTAGACAGTTTCAGCAGTATCTGTGTGAAAAGGCGGAGCATCCTGGTGAGCCCTGGCCAGCTGGCTCATAGGTTAGTGCAGCTGACAGGACATGAGAACATCTCTTAGCACGGGGAACTTCTGACCTCAGAGGCTGATGGCAGGTCATGATGATTCCACTGAGGAAGACGGACGTGAACATTTTTAGCTCAGGGTGGGAAGGGTGTGAAGACAGCAAGTGCATGCAATTACACTATGACTGGAATTTACACTGGATTCAGACTCTGGAGGAAGCGAAGGGTGCTATGTCATCCATCTGCTCTATTTAGCTTGCCAGGAACAAAAGTATGCATGGAAAGTGAGAGAAGGGAGAACCGCAGGGACTTGGGATAAATAACCCCCTGTTGCTGTTTTGCCTGATGTCATGACACTTTGAAAAAAATGAGGTTGTCATCTTTGGAAAAGATAATAATTTTGTGATGATGCAAACTCATATGCTTATTTGTCTGTCTCAGGGCTCTGCCTATATTTAAGGCCTGTCTCCCTAGGGCATTTGAAGGGCAGAGTCTTCTTCCTTGCTTTCATGCCTTTCAATGAAGTGTGCATGTATGCTAAGTCGCTTCAGTCATGTCTGACTCTGTGTGACCTCCTGGACTGTAGCCTACCCCACCAGGCTCCCCTATCCATGGGATTATCTAGGCAAGAATACTGGAGTGGGTTGCCATGCCCTCCTCCAGGGGATCTTCCCTGACCCAGGTATGGAACCCACCTCTCTTCCATCTTCTGCGTTGGCAAGCAAGCTCTTTACCATTAGTGCCACTTGGGAAGTGAAGTGATTGACACAAATCCCATGCCAGTCACATGTTTGAGGAGAAGAGACCTGAGGATAAATACAGCAGGGCAATAGATGTGGTGGTGTGAGATGCTCAGATCTGGGATGCTCAACCCTTCTGCGGACAGGAAAGGGTTGAGGAGGTAAGGTCCACTTTCAAGGCGGTGGCAGAGATAGATCTAGAAGCTTTGCAGGACCTCGTCAGGGAGGCAAGGAAGCCACAGCATTTTAGAAGAAAGAGCCTAGGCAAAGGCAGGTTTGCCTAGTAGTGGTATCACAAGTCTTTTGAGGTTTAAAAGTCTAGACTGTGCAGTAGTGATGGTGGGAGGTTGGAAGAGGTGAGAGCGAGTCAGAAAAAGGATGGGCTGAAAGAAGTGGGTGGTTAAGGGGTCCTAGAAGCAGGGGCTGTGGGTGGGGGTCAGACAAAATAGCAAAAGGGGGTTATTGACCCCAAGTCACCCTGGATTTCCTTTTCCTCACCTTCTCTGGATACTTGGGAGTGAGTTGACCCTACAGTGCTAAGCAATGGGTGCTCTGATCTAGAAGGTGGCCAAGGAGAAGCACGTACAGTGAGTCCCCTCCATACAAACCTTTAGGTTGAGAACTTTCAAATATGCGAACGGGTCTGCGTGTCCCATTACATCAGGCATGAGTGAAATTGCAGCTTGCCCTCTGTCTCCAACTGCTGATGATCCTTCAGCTCTACCATCTCCCACCTCCTCTCTCTCCTCCAGTTAGTAACTCTTCTTGCCTGTTCACTTGATGTCAGCCCCTGTATGCCAGGTATTGTACTCTAGTACTATACTTTCAGAGCTTCCCTGGTGGCTCAGATGGTAAAGAAGCTGCCTGCAATGCAGAAGACCCAGGTTCTGTCCCTGGGTTGGGAAGATCCTCCGGAGAAGGAAATGGTAACCCACTCTCAATATTCTTGCCTGGAGAATTCCATGGACAGAAGAGCTTGGTTGGCTACAGTCCATGTGAATGCAAAAGGGTTGGACACGAGTTAGCACCTAAACCACCACTCTACGTTTCAGGGTTCTGTACTGTAAGATTAAAAATGTTAAACATTAAAAATGTTTTATTCTTTGTGTTAGTTTTCATGCATTATTTGCATGAAAAGTATTATAGACCTATTACAATACAGTAATATATAGCTGACTGTGTTAGTTGAGTACCTAGGCTAACTTCGTTGAATTTAAGAACAAACCGGACTTAGGAACGCATTCTGAAATAGTTATTCATTCATATGTAGGGGACTTACTGTATTGGAAAATCCAGGTGAAGACCAGCAGGGTCATCTACTAGGCAATTTTGTTATGTTAGGCAAAGCATTTCATCTCTTTGAGCCTTAGTATTCTTATCTTTAAAACGAGAACATTAACATTTATCTTACAGGGTTGTTCTAGCAGATTAAAAAAAATCCAATTACATAAAAGCATTTATATGACTCATTCCTGGCATATAAATATTAGTTTCTTCCCCAGGCATTCAGCTGTTGCCTAGTCAATTTGGACTGAATATAGTTTCATGAAAGAGATATAAACAAATCAAAGATTATCATGATTATTCACAAATGAAAGAGTGTAGAAAAAACTGTTATCATGGCAGAGGAATGCTTCCTATAGAATGAAAGGGATGGAAGGCAATTCAAGGCTGAGGAGTGGGGAGAAAGAAATGAAAGACACAGGATGAATGGCAGGAAATGTTGATTCCAAACAAGCAAGGGCTTTAGCTGGACTCTCGGCTCAATGACCTGGTTAATAGAGACTCAACGAGCAAGTGCCCTCTGTGATGTGACCCCCTGGACACCAGAGAGTGAGTCGCAGCCTCTGTCACCCTCTGTCACAGGCTCCTGTGTTCATTCTTCTTCTCTGTCCCCCTGAGTCAGGGAGCAATAATTCTTTCTAAGCTGGCTCCTGAACACGCAGTTAATTTAGATCTATTGAGTTTACAGGGATTACCTTGCTTCCTTTGTAGTAAATAAAGCTGTAAACAGCTGGTGAAATTGATTAATGGCTCTGGGCGAGCGGCAGCATTTAATCAATGGCGAAAGCTGTTCATTGGGTACAATCTGGAGCCCAGAGGAGCTCCGCGGGCAGGAACTAGAACTCCGGAGGAGGGCAAGTGAGTGGAGGGAGGAGCTGCAGGCTTGGGACCGGAGCTTTCTTCAGGAAAGGAAGTGTCGCTGAATGGTATTTATCCAGTCTAGGTGATGGCCTCATGCATTTTCATTTTACGTTTTGTTTGGCTGGGAGTAATTGAATTGTTATTATTTAACAGCTATAATTATATAGGAAGCATGAAGAGAATTTCAAATAGAGACAATATTTTAAAAAGTCTAACCCAAAATAAATCAAAGTAGTTTAATATTTTTTAAGATTATTATTATTTTTTTGATGTGGACTGTTTTTAAAACCTTTATTGAATTTGTTGCAATATTGCTTATATTTCCTGTTTTGGTTTTCAGGCCTCAAATCATGTGGCATCTTAGCTCCCTGACCAGGGATTGAACTTGCATCCACTGCATTGGAAGATGAATGCATAACTACTGGACTGCTGGGGAAGTCCCCAAAGTAGTTTAATTTTGGGTTCATATATCATCACAGCTGTGTAATTTTTGCATTTTTATTTTGCTCCCCTACTGCTCATTCTCCCCAGTCAATTAGAGACATTGCCTTAAGAATTTTCAGAATAATTTCAAGTCCTTAATGGGCATGGCAGACACAGCCTTACACTGGGGCCTTGCTCATCTCTCTGACTTTCTCCCATCAATATCCTCCTTATTTGCTGTGCCTGCCTGCTCAGTTGTGCCCAACTCTTTGTGACCCCATGGACTGTAGCCCAGAAGGCTTTTCTGTCCTTGGGATCTCCCAGGAAAGAATAATGGAGTGGACTGCTATTTCCTTCTCCAGGGGAATCTTCCCAAGCCAGGGGTCTTTCCCACCCAGGGACTGAACCTGTGTCTCCTGCATTGGCAGGTGGATTCTTGACCACAGAGGCACCAGGGAAGTCAAAAAATTAGTCAGCTCTCACTGGTATTTTGCCTCAAATGAGCCACCAGGGAACCCCTGAAGGTGGAGAACATCACTGCAGATGATGTTCCTGGCATCATAGTGGAATTATTGTTGACGATTGAACTTATTATAAAGACTCACTTTTCCATTCTTCCCTTTCCACTTAGCATTGTGTCATAAACACTGGACGGCAATGGATGCCTCAGATTGGTTGCTTTCCATTCCATCAACGGGATCCATCTCATTTTATTTACATGAAGTCAAGTAATTGAGTTTGGTCTATTATTACATGATCCTCCAAAAGGCTTAGCTTTTAACTTCCAGTGACTTGTACACTTAAGAATTACCTCGAGGGAAAATGGGTTCAATTGAACAGGGTAGTTTCTTTGTTCCACAGTTTGTCAGAAACACAGTCATCGAAGTCTTTGTCCTGAAGTGAGCTGAGAACTCCTGCCTGGAGGGAGGAGAAGTGAAGTCTGGAAGGCAGAATTGGCAACATGGCAGGGGCGTGCTAGCTACAATAGCTTTCTCCTAAAGGGGATGGTTTGGGACAAATTCAAATTCTGACCACATGGTGAAATGCACCATGGATCATATGCAAATAAAAGGCCACCGCTCTGTGCTCGTAAAATTTATTTACAAAAACAGGGCAGGCTGGATAGAGCCCTTGGGCTGTAGTTTGCCAGCCTTTGTCCAAGAGCGTTGAATCAGATGCTATTTGTAAAATGCTCAGCTCAGTGTCTGGAACATAGAAAGTACCTAATAAAATAATAGCTGTTGTTGAGATGATGATGATGATGATTGCAGTGACTGGCATCTGTCTGTCTACTGGACTTGGCAGCCTGCCATCCTCCTGAGGTTTCTTGGATTCTGACATCCGTTAACAGCAAACACTTCCTGCCAACAGAGCTTGGCAGAGTCTCATACTTCCCTGGGCAAATCTCAGTAACTCCCCTCTCTTTAGGCATATCCCATGATCACTCAAGAATTGCTGGAGTCTCTGCAAATTCCACCCCTTTCAATTGGACACGTTCGTGTAAAGCGTATAATTACGTCTAATTGGATTCACGGTCAATGTGCTGCAGTGCTATTAGAGGCATAATCGATAACCACTCTATGGAACAATTCTAGCTCAAGACCATCTCCTGCCCAAGCCTTCTGATCAGCTGAGATTTGACCACATATTAGATAATACCCACAAATGAAGTCTGTGGCCTCGACCTCAGCCTGTGATTACTGCTCTATTTTCCATCTGCTTCAGTGGAAAACTGTTGGCCACAACAAGCACAAGGAGAAACAGTTCTCAGCGAAGGTGTAGAAACAGGAGGGTTGATGCCTCCCTCCTGTGTCCTTGTTGCTCCCGAGGCAAGGGATAACATGGGTGCATAAGAGAGGAAAGGGTCATAGTTATGGATGTTAGTCATTTCAGTTGTGTCTAATTCTTTGCGACCCCATGGACTGTAGCCCGCCAGACTCCTCTGTCCATTGGATTCTCCAGGCAAGAATACTGGAGTGGGTTGCCATGCCCTCCTCCAGGGGATCTTCCTAACCCAGGGATTGAACCCAAGTCTCTGATGTCTCATGCATTCACAGGCAGGTTCTTTACCACTAGCGCCATCTGAGAAGCCCATGTATTTAACTCAACAGACCTTGGGAGGACACTTTAAGGTTCATCTGGGCTAATTCCAAATCCCTCTCAGATATCTCATCAGGATATACAGCCCCTTCCTCACTCAGGAAATTGTATGTCCAGGAAGAAGAGCCCTGGCTCCATGAACTTTGTCATCCATGTTCCAGCAGCCTTGTCATCAAGGCTGTCATTAAAGGATGTAAGTCCATGATCTTATCCTGGAGAAGATCAGATCCTTTGGCTATTCTGGACAGAGTATTCTATTCTACTCTGGCTCTGTGGTCCTTTTATTTTTCTTTCTTCCAATAGTCATTTTTGAAAAATTCCCCATGGAAGACTGGAGCTCAGGACAGAGGAGAGAGCTGAGATCCTGATTCTTAACATTAACCAGATCCATGGTCTGGGTGATACCCTGCTGCTGCTGCTAAGTCACTTCAGTCATGTCCGACTCTGTGCAACCCCATAGACAGCAGCGATTCCCTAGCAGCCTCTATTTGGGGGTTAGATTAATGCCAAGGTCACTGCAGCTCTAACCAGCTGGGTTAGACACAACTGTGTTTNTTGGATTCTGACATCCGTTAACAGCAAACACTTCCTGCCAACAGAGCTTGGCAGAGTCTCATACTTCCCTGGGCAAATCTCAGTAACTCCCCTCTCTTTAGGCATATCCCATGATCACTCAAGAATTGCTGGAGTCTCTGCAAATTCCACCCCTTTCAATTGGACACGTTCGTGTAAAGCGTATAATTACGTCTAATTGGATTCACGGTCAATGTGCTGCAGTGCTATTAGAGGCATAATCGATAACCACTCTATGGAACAATTCTAGCTCAAGACCATCTCCTGCCCAAGCCTTCTGATCAGCTGAGATTTGACCACATATTAGATAATACCCACAAATGAAGTCTGTGGCCTCGACCTCAGCCTGTGATTACTGCTCTATTTTCCATCTGCTTCAGTGGAAAACTGTTGGCCACAACAAGCACAAGGAGAAACAGTTCTCAGCGAAGGTGTAGAAACAGGAGGGTTGATGCCTCCCTCCTGTGTCCTTGTTGCTCCCGAGGCAAGGGATAACATGGGTGCATAAGAGAGGAAAGGGTCATAGTTATGGATGTTAGTCATTTCAGTTGTGTCTAATTCTTTGCGACCCCATGGACTGTAGCCCGCCAGACTCCTCTGTCCATTGGATTCTCCAGGCAAGAATACTGGAGTGGGTTGCCATGCCCTCCTCCAGGGGATCTTCCTAACCCAGGGATTGAACCCAAGTCTCTGATGTCTCATGCATTCACAGGCAGGTTCTTTACCACTAGCGCCATCTGAGAAGCCCATGTATTTAACTCAACAGACCTTGGGAGGACACTTTAAGGTTCATCTGGGCTAATTCCAAATCCCTCTCAGATATCTCATCAGGATATACAGCCCCTTCCTCACTCAGGAAATTGTATGTCCAGGAAGAAGAGCCCTGGCTCCATGAACTTTGTCATCCATGTTCCAGCAGCCTTGTCATCAAGGCTGTCATTAAAGGATGTAAGTCCATGATCTTATCCTGGAGAAGATCAGATCCTTTGGCTATTCTGGACAGAGTATTCTATTCTACTCTGGCTCTGTGGTCCTTTTATTTTTCTTTCTTCCAATAGTCATTTTTGAAAAATTCCCCATGGAAGACTGGAGCTCAGGACAGAGGAGAGAGCTGAGATCCTGATTCTTAACATTAACCAGATCCATGGTCTGGGTGATACCCTGCTGCTGCTGCTAAGTCACTTCAGTCATGTCCGACTCTGTGCAACCCCATAGACAGCAGCGATTCCCTAGCAGCCTCTATTTGGGGGTTAGATTAATGCCAAGGTCACTGCAGCTCTAACCAGCTGGGTTAGACACAACTGTGTTTGAACGTTTCTTGTGAACATAAGGAAGGTTTATGTCTCTCCTTCATGAGCTATCCTATCTGGAGTCCAGATTCAGGACTGTCAAATGCTATTGAGGATAATCAATGTTTAGGGCCATTGGAGGTATAAATGGTTTTGTAAGTTGATTCATTCCCTTATATAAAAAAGCCTTATATAGATCATTTAAATGTATCCAGGAAAGTAAATTAAATGATCAAATAACACGTTCTTTCTTAGGCTCTTGATATAAGCCTCATTGCGGCAAGTAATGCAGGAGACAGATAAGGAATGAGTAAGCCTTCATGCCTCAGCNTTTCTGAGGCTCAGAGTCTTGACCTCTGAAAGTCCAGTCCACTCCTGCATTTGGATATAGAAGATGATAATTAATGAGCAGAAAGACTGGTCAAATGGATGAACTGATCACCTAAGAAGGTTTTAATAGGGACTTCCCAGGTGTCTTAGTGGCTGAGACTCCACACTCCCATGCATGGGACCCAGATTCCATCCTTGGTAGGGTACCTAGATTCCATATACTGCAGCTAAAGATCCTGTATGCTGAAAATAAGACATGGTGCAGCCAAGTAAATAAATAAATACATAAATAAATATTTTAAAAAGAAGGCTTTAATAAAATGACTAACTTCCACCAAAATATTAGAGAACTGTTCAGGAAATCTGAATGCTCATTCTTAGTTTGTGTCCCAATTCACTAGTCACACTTTTTAGGTTAAAATGATCTCTACTGAGACTGTCACCCCAGTCNACCTGCCAAGCAGGATATGTGAGTTCAGTCCCTAGGTGAAGAAGATCCTCTGGAGAAGGGAATAGCAACCCACTCCAATATTCTTCCTTGGAAAATCCCATGGACAGAAGAGCCTGGTGAGCTACAGTTCATGGGATTACAAAGAATCAGACATGACTTAGCTACTAAACAACAAGAACATCTGAATATTATACTTTCCCTCAAAAATTCCTACTTCCTGATTTTCATGTCATTCAGACTCCAACCATGTTCATTCAAATAAAGCCTTTCTGCTTTCTGAGCTCACTTAATTGCCCCGTGCTGCCTGTCATATTGTTTTATATTGCAAATTAGGTTCTCAGTGCCTCCAGCAAACAAGAGAACTCACCTATTGAGTCTTTGAATGCTGATCATTTTTGACACGTCTGATTTCATCTCCCTTTCTGAGGCTCAGGTCTTGACCTCTGAAAGTCCAGTCCACTACTGCATTTGGATATAGAAGATGATAATTAATAAGCAGAAAGACTGGTCAAATGGATGAACTGATCACCTAAGAAGGTTTTAATAAGGACTTCCCAGGTGTCTTAGTGGCTGAGACTCCACACTCCCATGCATGGGACCCAGATTCCGTCCTTGGTAGGGTACCTAGATTCCATATACTGCAGCTAAAGATCCTGCATGCTGAAAATAAGACATGGTGCAGCCAAGTAAATAAATAAATACATAAATAAATATTTTAAAAAGAAGGCTTTAATAAAATGACTAACTTCCACCAAAATATTAGAGAACTGTTCAGGAAATCTGAATGCTCATTCTTAGTTTGTGTCCCAATTCACTAGTCACACTTTTTAGGTTAAAATGATCTCTACTGAGACTGTCACCCCAGTCCCATACCACGTATTTAGACTTTTACAGGTAGCATTTTGAGCTGTATCATAGTCAATAATTCATTTCCAGGAATAAGGGAGATCATCAGTCAACTATTGACACATTCATTTTAGACCTAAGAAATAGGTGCCACAATAATACATTGCCCCAATGATATTAAATTCTGAACTTCACAATAATCCTTTTTATTTCAACTGTATCTGTTTGTAAAAATACAGGTTCAAAGCCATGTGTTTAAACTCCTTGGAGCCAGATATATTTTGAAATTCTTAAAAAAAATTTTTTTTTAATGTGGGTATACTACGTCACATATTTTGCAAGTGGCCTGGGAGAACACTTTGCCGTTAAGCACAGCAATCTTCTTGACTTGGACTTAGGGATGTTGATGACAAGTAGGATGAATAAAGGTTATAAAGAGCCTCTTGCCAGGCCACAGTAGTTAATGCCACTAGATAGGCTCAGGTTGGGTTAAATTGTTCCATTAAATAGTCTTACCAAAAGCTTCAGGTTTCAGAAATGTAGCCATGGGATTTTGGACTGTTTTATCATCATTGTCACTACTGAAGCAATGTATGCTGTAGTGAGCTCTTTACAGTGAACCTATATAGTGCCATTGATTCCTCAGGAAGTGGTAGTGTTGCCATGGTACTGATGAGCATACTAAAACTTAAAGAATGTGAGTTTCCTCATGCACATAGTAATAGGTAGAGCCAAGATTTGAACTCTGGACTAAATATTTGACTTCAAAGCCAGTAGTCTAGTGATGGTGCCACAGATAACCTATATTCTATAATTCTATAATAACCTATATTCTGGGATTCTCAACTTCCAGTATATCTCATTTCAGAGGATCTTTTGTCCTCAGCTAGAGATATTTTTTTAAGGTACAAGGATTATGGCTTTCTCTTCTGACAAAGAAAGAGAAGTGAGTGAAACTTTTCTCTAAACAATCACGCTATTACAACACTTTCAAATATGTCATTCACAACTCAAAATCTGACCACCCAAACCTCATTTAATTAGTTCCTCATCTGCCCAGCTTATAGTATCTGCCAGAGTAGTCTTTAATATTTAGATAACCCCTCCTGGTTGGCATTTTTTTTCATCCATTCTTTCAACAATTATTTAATATCTAATCTATGACAGACATCATTTGAGACACTAGGGATACAGTAGTAAACAAAACAGGAAGAATCTCTGCTTTCATGGAATTTATAGTGGGAAGAAGGATAGTCATTAAAGTATAGGTATGTGTGACTAGATGCTGAAGTGTCAGAAAAACTTAAAGCAGGGAGAAGGACGGGATGAAGAGGGGCTGTAATTGTAAATAATATATTCTTGGAAAGCCTCATTGAAAAGACAGCATTTGGAAGAGAAGCAAGCTGTTGGTGTTTAGTTGTTAAGTTTTGTCTGACTCTTTTGGCAACCCCGTGGACTGTGTAGCCCACCAGGTTCCTCTGTCCATGGAATTTCTCAGGCAAGAATATTGGAGTAGGTTGTCATTTCCTTCTCCAGGGGATCTATGAGACCTGGGATCGAACCCTTGTCTCCTACTTGGCAGGCAGATTATTTACCACTGAGCTGCCTGGGAATCCCAGAGTAGCAAGTGCTGAGCCTCGAAGAGAGAAGTGTACTTGTAGAGTTTGAGAAATAGTAAGAGGGCCAATGTGGCTGAATAAAATGAAAAGAAAATAAGAGGTATGGTCAGAGAGCTGAGGAAGGCAATAGGACCTGGTCAAATTTGTGTTTCTACTCAAAATGAAATGTGCGCTTTTAGATGGTTTTCTCAGAATGGTATCTGCCTTTGGTGTTAAGAAGAAACTGGAGGAGACTGAGGGCAGAATCAGAAAGGCAGTGGGGGACCCCCTCCTCATCCACCTGCCTAAATCTTCATCCTGCAGGTGGAGCATGGAAGGAGCTAGATTTAAGTCTGAATCTCAAGTGAATCTTTCCTACCTGAGGCTCCCCCAGTTACTCACAGTTGTGGAAATCAGAGAAGTCAAAGCAACAGAGGAGACTTAGGATTTAAATTACAGGAAAACCACTCATCACAGGAACATGGCTCAGAAACCCCATGCCCCAAGTCTTGGTCCATAAACAGAACCAAACTTGGATTTCCAAGCTGGCACCCAGAGTCAAGTTTGAATGAGATGAGATGAGGTCTTGTGAAGACTTTGCATTGTCAAAAAGAAAAAGAAGGAAAATTAGAAACTAAGGGAAAATCTTCATTTTGTAGATTAAAATGAAGAACCCTTAACATGCAAAGCATATGAATAGAGAGTTTGCATAAAAAGGTTCTTAAACATGAAAAGATGCTTTAGTATCACTTACAGTGAGACACATGGGAGTTAAAATTATCCTTACTATTTTTACTCCCCATTTTGTCAAAGATGGAAAAGGTAAGTTAATGTACTCTTTGGGAAAACTGTGGGCAAACAGACACTTTCACGTATTGCTTGTAGAAATGCAGAACCCTATACGAAAGGCAATGTCAATCAGAATTATAAATTCATATGCTGTTTCTTCCAGAAATTATACTTCTGGGAATTTATCTTATAGCATTACTTACTTATGTGCAAGAGAATTTAAGCATGGGATTATTTACTGCGGCATTGTTATGTTGCACAACATCATTGTACAACAATTAATCATGATAGTTTCATGCAACCAAATTCTAAGTTGCTATAAAAGAGGATGAGAAAATGTCCATGTGGAAATATCTCTAAAATATAGTAGTACATTTGAGAAAGCAAGTTATGTAGCACTGCATCTTTTTGTGGAAAGTTGAGAAAAATAAGAATATATTTTCATTTGCTTTTTTATGCATAGGGAAATTCTGGAAAAAAGCTAAGACACTGTATTAATTCGGGTCACTTGTTGGGGAAGGGGGAACATGGAAGAGAGATTTTTCACTGTAATACTTTCATACATTTGATTTTGAACAAACTTAATGGATGACTTATTCAAAACTAATTAACTGTATAATTAAGTTTGAAATGCACTCAATTCATATCTGTTATTATAATTATTAATATTAACATTGATATTAATATTAGATACCCTGACTTCTAGTCAGACTCTGATACAAGCTGACTGTTAGATTCTGGCACACTCTCCTAATTTCTCTAAACTTTCCTAATTCATAAAATGTTAATTTTTGAGGGCCTTTGCACATTTAACATCATAGTGACAAGAACCGAATGGATACTTGAAGAACAAGAAGGAATGTGCTGGGGCTTTGAAAATGAGCACCATGGGAACTTGAAGTGCTTTGTTTCCTTCATTTTAGAGATGAGAAAATTACAATGCAGAGAAATTAGGGAGCTTGCGGGGCTCCGAAGCCACTGGGCGGCAGAACGGGGTTGTGGACCCACACTCTGTGCGAGTTCAAGCCTGCTGAAGGTACCACTGCCTGAGCGATGCTTTCTATCCTGAAAGGTCTGACCAGGCATCAGAGGCCAGTGCCAAGTAAAAGAAGCAGCGCAGTTCCAGGTTTCCTTCCTGCCTTGTGGTTGTTCAGTCGTTCAGTCACGTCCAACACATTGTGACCCCATGGACTGCAGCACGCCAGGCTCCCCCGTCCCTCACTGTCTCCCGGAGTTTGCTCAAACTCTTGTCCATTGAGTCGGTGGTGCCATCCAACCATCTCATCCTCTTTTGCCCCATTCTCCTCCTGCCCTCATTTTTTCCCGTCATCAGGGTCTTTTCCAATGAGTCAACTCTTCACATCAAGTGGCCAAAGTGTTGGAGCTTCAGCTTCAGTATCAGTCCTTCCGATGAATATTCAGGACTGAGTTCCTTGAGGATGGACTGATTGGATCTCCTTGCAGTCCAAGGGATTCTCAAGAGTCTTCTCCAACACCACAGTTCAAAAGCATCAATTCTTTGGTGCTCAGCTTTCTTTATAGTCCAGCTCTCACATCCATACATGACTACTGGAAAAACCATAGCTTTGAATACATGTACCTCTGTCCACAAAGTGATGTCTGTGGGTTTATTGCCTTGGTCCTGCTCAGACTGGAAGACTGACAGCCAGTCATTGTCAGGAAGAGCCCTGTTAGGTTTCCGTGTTTTCCTATTAGTCACATCAATTCATTGACCATGTCATCTAGGGCAATNGTTTATTGCTTTGGTCCTGCTCAGACTGGAAGACTGACAGCCAGTCATTGTCAGGAAGAGCCCTGTTAGGTTTCCGTGTTTTCCTATTAGTCACATCAATTCATTGACCATGTCATCTAGGGCAATAGGGCTCTTCCTTGAATGGAATGTGGATTTAGTAGGGGAGGGTGGTGTTCCCCCTTAAATTGAAGACCTACCTTTTAAGTGGCTCCCTGTTTCAGAATCAGACAAAACATGCCTGAACTTAAATGACGCCTAAACCGAGCCAGACAATTTAGATGCACTTAGAAGTGACAACACCTGTGTGTCCAGCTGTCTCTGAAAAGGAGGTAACATTTATCAGAATGGCTTCCAAATTGCTCTGTTTTGTGCAACCTCGACCCACAGGTTCCCATCAGTGTGGAAGCTGAGTGGTGTGGGGAATAAATGCTTCCCGGAGTGGCCGTGAAGAAATGGGTTTGCTTGGTTTCCACTGGAAACTCCAGAATAATTTTCTGGTGGTGAGCAGAGGCCCTTATATGTTATGCTCCTTTGAGGGGGGTGGTGGTTGCTGATGTTTTTTAATCTCAGCCTCAAGCATGTTTTGGAAACCAGCATACGATTAATTTCCCAATTGCTGCAGGGTTGTTTTAGGACTTTTTTTTTTCCATTTTAATTTTATTTTAAAGCTGGGACACTGCAAAGCTCTGTAAACAAAGTAATCGATCAATTGCTATCAGCAGTTCTTGTGAGAGGGCAGAATAATTTGATGGATTCCGGACAATAGAAAAAAAATAGTGCAAGCAGCTTGAATAAATTAATGGACATGATTATAAGTAGAGACAGGGGTCCCCACAGGTGTTCTTAAAGGAGAACATTCATTCTGGCTCCGAGGTGCCTGCATCCCTCAGGTCACATGGAGTCAGTTGTGGGTGGATACTTCTCATTTACAGCCTCCAGTCCATTTTTGAATCTTCTTGCTTTTGCAATCTGATGCTTTACCTGGACTGCAGGTAGCAGAGATTTAAAATGGTTCCTTGTTTATTTTTAATTTGCATCAAGCTACTACATATTAGTGCAGGGAGAGACGCTTGGGCTTGTGTGTGTGTGTGTGTGTGTGTGTGTGTGTGCTCCCTTCTGTGAGAAAGCAAGACTCTGGATCCCAGAAAGGAGACGTGATTTACTCAAGGTTACAACTCTGTTGTCAGAACCAAGCTTCAGGTTCAAGTTCTCTGCCTTCACGTTCAGTGCTCTTTTCTTCATCACATCACATTGCCCCCCAGGTGTCATTCGGGTAATTGTAACGTGACCGACATTGTGGTTTTGGCCTCTTCCTGCACCTCCTTTTTCTTCCCCCTTCACTTTCTCTTCTGCCTTTCATAGTACCTCCCGTTTACATTCCCCCCAAACACAGTTTCTGAACCAGAATTCTTTGCTATCTATTTATTGTTGACTATTTTAAATGCTATTTATACTTAGGCTTTTAAATACTACCTATGCCCCTGTGTGGTTGTTCCAATATCCAAATACTGGTCATATNTTTTGGCCTCTTCCTGCACCTCCTTTTTCCTCCCCCTTCACTTTCTCTTCTGCCTTTCATAGTACCTCCCATTTACATTCCCCCCAAACACAGTTTCTGAACCAGAATTCTTTACTATCTATTTATTGTTGACTATCTTAAATGCTATTTATACTTAGGCTTTTAAATACTACCTATGCCCCTGTGTGGTTGTTCCAATATCCAAATACTGGTCATATGTTTTCTCAGCTTCAGACAGGATTTTCTGCTCCTGTGCAGATTGTTAGGTTGGCTCATGCTCTTACCATAGCTCTCCGTAATGTGGGTGGGCCTCATCTAATTAGTTGAAGGTCAGAGTAGAACAAAACCACTTGTGTGCTTGAACAGGAGATCATTCTTCCCCAGACTGACTTCAGACTTTATCTGCACCGTCGACGCTCCTGAGGTCAGGTCACCAGCCCGCCCTGCAGGTTTGGGGCTTGCTGGCTCCCGTATGCCATGTCTTTATCACTTTCAGGAATTCTCTCTCATCTGCCTCTTCCTTCCCAACCGAGGAACTCCAGTTCTTCCCGTAACACCCAGTAAAGCTTTCATCATCTCTCAACTCCTGGCAAAATGTGCCCTCTGTCTCTCACTTCCTGCTGTTTTCTCCATGACACATACATTTTTACTTCTCTTTAAAAAATTCATTCTCTTATGCTCATCTTTCGTGAAAGTCAGTATCTTTTCTCCACTGTAAACACCCTGAGGGCAGGGAGTGTGTCTTTATCATTTTGTTTACCCGAGTCCTACTTTGTGCTGTTCCAGGTGCATGCCACGTGCTTACTGTTAATAAAAACTCACTTAGTCAATGAGTCAGCAGGTGCTAAAGTTTGAACATCTCCACTGAACCCCATACGGACATGCCCAGTGACTCCTGCCAGCTCTCTGGGTGTTTAGTCGGTTTCCTTCTCACGTCATCTGTTCAAAACAGGCATCTTGAGTTGCAGCTTGCAGCCCTGCTCTCTGAAACCCATTCTTCCTCTAATCTCCCTCATCTCAGGAAATGGTGTCACTGTCCATGCAATGGCTCAGACAAAACTGTTCTGCCTTCATTTTCTCTTACCTCTAGTCTGGCTTCAAATCTTCTGACTCTAGTCATCCCAAATGTGGGCACATCTTCTTTGTGACCCTTGCCTGGCACTGTCATCTCTGCCTAAAAGCACCTGACCTGTCCTCACCATATTTATTTCCTTCTCTATATATCAGCCTATCTGAGTGTTCTAATTGTTTACAATGTAAAGCTGTTCCCTGAGCACCTTCTATGGTTCTTTTTCTTTTTCTGCTGTTATCTTTTTCCTTTTTTGGGGGGTGGCATGCCACATAGTATGCAGTTCCCCACCCAGGGATTGGACCCCCTGAAGTGGGAGGGCAGAGCCTTAACCACTGGACCACCAGGGAAGCCCCCTGGTTCCTCTTAAATTATCTATTCGTCTCTCTTAGAATAAAAGAGATTCTTACCATGGCCTAGGAGGTGCTGTGTGACCTGCCCTTGCCCCTCTCCAGAGTCACCACCTATCCCTATGTTCTTTCTCATTCTTGGGCAATGTAAGGATTGCTGTTCTTCAGAGACCCCCAACAGGTTCTAACATTGGGAGCTTCACTGCTTTCTCTCTACTTGAACTGCCCTTCCCAGAGCTTCCTATGGCTTTTTTTTTTTTTTTGCTGCCCTGGGTCTTCACNCTAATCTCCCTCATCTCAGGAAATGGTGTCACTGTCCATGCAATGGCTCAGACAAAACTGTTCTGCCTTCATTTTCTCTTACCTCTAGTCTGGCTTCAAATCTTCTGACTCTAGTCATCCCAAATGTGGGCACATCTTCTTTGTGACCCTTGCCTGGCACTGTCATCTCTGCCTAAAAGCACCTGACCTGTCCTCACCATATTTATTTCCTTCTCTATATATCAGCCTATCTGAGTGTTCTAATTGTTTACAATGTAAAGCTGTTCCCTGAGCACCTTCTATGGTTCTTTTTCTTTTTCTGCTGTTATCTTTTTCCTTTTTTGGGGGGTGGCATGCCACATAGTATGCAGTTCCCCACCCAGGGATTGGACCCCCTGAAGTGGGAGGGCAGAGCCTTAACCACTGGACCACCAGGGAAGCCCCCTGGTTCCTCTTAAATTATCTATTCGTCTCTCTTAGAATAAAAGAGATTCTTACCATGGCCTAGGAGGTGCTGTGTGACCTGCCCTTGCCCCTCTCCAGAGTCACCACCTATCCCTATGTTCTTTCTCATTCTTGGGCAATGTAAGGATTGCTGTTCTTCAGAGACCCCCAACAGGTTCTAACATTGGGAGCTTCACTGCTTTCTCTCTACTTGAACTGCCCTTCCCAGAGCTTCCTATGGCTTTTTTTTTTTTTTTGGCTGCACTGGGTATTATCAGGACTCAGGATCTTCTATCTTTGTCTCAGCTCACAGGATATTTAGTTGTGGGCTTAGGATCTAGTTCCTGGACCAGGGTTCAAACCCTGGCACCCTTCACTGGGAGCTCAGAGTCTTAGACACTGGACCTCCAGGGAAGTCCCTCCTATGGCTTGCTTTCTGAGATCATCAAGTTTTAACTCAAAGACCACTTCTGCAGAAAAGGCTTTCCTATTCTCTCCCTGTCTCAGGAAGCTCCACCCTCTTCCTGTCAGTCTTTGCCATCAATACTTTTGGTGTGAATAGCCTTAAGTATTGGGCTTCCCTAGTAGCTTATCATTAAAAAAAAAAAAAAAGGGGCTCAGTGGTAAAAATAAAAAAAAGTCTGCCTGCCATTGTGGGAGACATGGATTCATTCAGTCCCTGAGTCTGGAAGATCCCATGGAGGAGGAAATGGCAACCCACTCCAGGATTCTTGCCTGGAGAATTCCATGGACAGAGAGGCTTGATGAGCTACAGTCCATGGGGTCACAAACAGTCAGACACTACTGAGCATGCAGGCTAGCATGTAGTGGCTCAGATGGTAAAGAATCTGCCTGCAATGCAGCATACCTAGGCTTGACACCTGGGTTGGGAAGATCCCCTGGAGAAGGGAATGGCTACCCACTCCAGTCTTCTTGCCTGGAGAATCCCCTGGACAGAGGACCCTGGTGGTCTACAGTTTGTGGGGCTGCAAAGAATCGGACATGACTGAGCACGCATGTGCACACGTAGTGGCTCAAGCGGTAAAGAATCTGCCTCCGATGCAGGTCCCAGGGTTCAGTCCCTGGATGGGAAAGGTCCCCTGGAGAAAGGAATAGCTACCCACTCCAGGATTCTACTAGTTGAAATGGTTGCTTATTTGTTTGCTTGTGTCCCTCCCGGACTCAAGTAGGAGCTCCATGAGAGCAGAGACTTTAAAAAAACAAGCTGCGTTTCCTGAGTGCTCAGAACATACCCAACACGTAGTAGGCAGACAATGACTATTTGCTGTATAAATCAATAGGAGACCCAATGTTTATTAGATTTGGATGCTTTGATTTGAGTGGTTATTTTTCCCTCTTTAAATGTATTCAGCATGTTCTTGGCAAGAGAACACAGGAGAGTGACTGTAAGTCAGATGATATATGGGAAAATGAGAAAATAAAAAGGCAAAACTGCTGAGCTACTGAATAGCGAATCTTAAGGGGAACTTTCTTATTTTCAATATCTTTATTTCCTGGAATAGAAACAGAATATCTTCATTGGGAAAGGAAATCCCAGCGGAACTTACAAAACATGAAAGAGAATTGCTTTGCCTTTTTGGACTTTGTTTTCCTTTACTTTGCTTCTATGTATGAAATGAGGTTTCTGTGCAACTTTATTAGGTCAATGTTTACAATAATATTATCCTCAGGGCATAGGAGAGAGATCAGAAGCATTAGAGAAGGGTACTGGGCAAGAAAATTACCAGGCTTTCAGACCTACTCTGTGCTTTATGGTAGTTGTAATAGTAGCTGAAACTAATTGAGGAATTCATTGTTGTCCTCTGATACTTGCACTGTCTGATTTGATCCCGTTCAATTTTTATGGCATCTGGATAAATTAGTACCATTGTCATGATTTTGTTGATGATGAAACTGACTCAAAAGCATTTCACTTTCCATGCCACATGGTTGATGCCTGATGAAAGCGTCCCTCCCCCTCCCAGGGACTGTAACATCTTCGTTAGCTGATCTACTTGATCCAGTCCCTCTTCCTCTAAGGCTTTCTCAAGACTGGACTGTCAGGCTGTCACTGGGTGGTCAGGCATGTTCCCTGAGTCCTTCTAACTCACCAGCTTCAGGACACGGGATCCTGCTGGTGTCCAAGGGACGTCTGTGGAGTGCCAGAGAGAGCATGAGCCCTCTACATAGAGATCAGAGGGAAATCGGCAGGCTTGAGACAAGGCATGGGCTTTGTTCATCTCTGGACTCCCAACACTTGACACGGTGCCAAGAACAGATAACATAGTCCATAATTTTTAACTTTCCCATGAACCTGCTATTTTACTTGATCTCTCAGAAATCCTCTTATAACTCTGGTGGATGGATCTGTCAGGCAAGTAATGGCCATCTGGGATAAGGCTGGTAATGGTGCATATTGTGGCTAAAAATAGCGTGTCACTTTGCAGAACACGGACCAGAAGGCAACAGTCTCTCACTTTCCTTGTGTGGGATATGGAGATAAAAAATATCATAGTGACCATGTGAGATTTCTGTGGGGTTCCATGAATTAATGTGCAGAGCTTCTTAATAGTGTGCCAGGCTTATCATGAGTACTTAATAAATGTTAGCAAGAGCTATTAAAGTTCATATGCAAACCTTATGAGGAGATCATCTTGCATATGCCCATTTCATGGATGCTCTCACTGAGCCTTGGCTGGTGAAGTGACTTTTCCAAGTCCTCACAGGTAGGAAGCAGAAGTCCTTAGGTTTGCCCCAGTATCTGTTTGTCTCCAATCCTAGAATGCTGAGTCCTCCAAAGGACATTTGACAGCAACAGGAGACATTTCTGATTGTCACCCCTGGTGGGTGTTGCTCTTGGGACATAGTGTGTCGAGGTGTAGAGTGTCCTGAGCATACTCCAATATGCAGGGCAGCCTCTTCAACAAAGAATGAGCCCAGTCGCTTCAGTCATCTCTGACTCTTTGCCATCCCATGGACTGTAGCCCGCCAGGCTCCTCTATCCATGGGATTCTCCAGGCAAGAATACTGGAGTGGAATGCCCTCATCCAGGAGATCTTCCTGACCCAGGGATTGAACCTGCATCTCCTGCACTGCAGGTGGATTCTTTAACCAATGAACCACCTGGGGAGCCCACAACAAAGCATAATCCTGCCCAAATGTCACTAAAGCCACGGTTGAGAAATTGTGCTTTGACCAGTGATCAATTCCATTGATTCACCATAACGCTGTAATCACAATCTAATAACCGCAGAACAGACACCCCCAGGCAGTGCTGCCAACCTTATTCCCAAGAGATCTGGTTACCTTCAGTTGCCTGGAAGCTGGTATTGTTAGCAGAGATGATTCAACTGGGCCAGCCTGGGGCACCAGCTCGTCTCTAAGTCATAATGAAACTCCTGGTAATAGTATCATTGTTAAAGGAAAAAATTCTATTTCGATCACAACCCCAAGATTACCCTTTGTGATGTTTGCCACACCTATAATTCATTAACCCATGATATTGTCTCTTTATGTCGTCTTCCTTTCTTACAATATAAACTCTCTGATGACAAGGACTGTGCTGGGCTTGTCCACTGCTTCTCCTTAGCTCCTGGCAGAAGGTTCTGGATGATAGTCTAAAATAGGCCCAAGTTAGAGACATTCTTGCATAAATAAATAATCCAGGCCAGCAACTGAAAATATAAAGACAGTGTCTAGTGCCCAGGAGAAAAGTTTGTGCTATTTAAGATGTGATAGACACTATAGGATGTTTGAAGGATTTGAAATCCAATGTTCATTCATTCAAGCATTCATTTACTAGTGCTGTGCTTAGTCACTCAGTCGTGTCTAACTCTTTGCAGCCCTATGGACTGTAGCCCAGCAGGCTCCTCTGTTTATGAACATTTCCAGGAAAGAGTACTGGAGTGGGGTTGCCATTTCCTCCTCCAGGGGAATCTTGCTGAGCCAGGGTTTGAACCTGTGAACCTGCGAACCTGCATTTCCTGCATTGACGGGAAGATTCTTTACCACTGAGCCAAACTATCATCTAATATAAAATAAAAATCTTACAAAGAAAGATCATTCCAGGGTTATGTGCAGCTTCTGGGCACAGAGGGTGTTCAGTCAATGGGTCATCATATGTGGTGGCTTTTAAACATGTCCACACGTTACTGGACATACCATCAATTAAGAGGGAGCATCTCTGTCCNTGTGCAGCTTCTGGGCACAGAGGGTGTTCAGTCAATGGGTCATCATATGTGGTGGCTTTTAAACATGTCCACACGTTACTGGACATACCATCAATTAAGAGGGAGCATCTCTGTCCCTCCCCTTAAACCTAGGCAGACTTAGAGAGTCCCTTGGCTAATAGAATGTGGCAGAATTGAAGCCATGTGACATCTGAGGCCAGGTTGGGAAGAAGCAAACGGCAAGCTTAGTGTCCTTGTAGAGAGACCAGAGCATTAGAGAGGGAGAAAGACACACTGAGAGAGAGAGAGATCCACAGAGCCTCAGGTATTCTGTCCAGGTGTGTGTGAAGATGCCAGAGAGCCAGACACATCCTGACTGTAGACACATCTCCTGCTTCGGGGACATCAAATAGGGAAGGGTAAGGAGATGGGGAGACGTATTTTGGAACTTGAGTCTTAAATATTTTATTGAAGTCAGATTTTTTAAAAGTCCTATATGGTTTATTCTGNAATCACGTGTGTTCCTTGGTTTCACCAAGCCTGCATCCATCCTAGAGGCATACTTGCTGCTGCTTCTGTCTGGAAGCCTGTTTCTCTGACTTCTCTCTTGCCTGGCTTTTTCACATCCATTGGGTTTCTGCTTGAGAGTCACATCCTTGAAGAAGAAGGCCCTTTGTAAAGAGGTTCTGCTCAGCTGTGACAGAGCCCAACATCTTTTTTTTCATAGACCATATCATAATCTATATCTNTTGCCTGGCTTTTTCACATCCATTGGGTTTCTGCTTGAGAGTCACATCCTTGAAGAAGAAGGCCCTTTGTAAAGAGGTTCTGCTCAGCTGTGACAGAGCCCAACATCTTTTTTTTCATAGACCATATCATAATCTATATCTATATTTTTTGCTAGTTTGTTATCTCTTTCTTCCTTGGAACATGAAAAGGGCAAGGACTTAGTTTGCTTTACTTCTTCATTCCCAGCATCTTTCAGATGGCCTGGTGACAGGAAGTAATCCAAAAGCCCATGTTGGTTGAATGGATGGGAAGGACAGGTTCTCAGGCATCTTGGAGCAGAGCCCAAGTCCTGCTACCTGAGGCCATTGGAACCAGCCAGTCATTTCATCACGTCGCTCAGACTTGGTCTCCCCACCTGCAAAAATGAGAGACAGGACACCTGTGTTCACAGCGGCATTTTGCACGTGGCCAGAAGATGGAGGCTCCCAGGTGAGCATCGGCAGATGGATGGGGGAAGAGAGGCAGTCCATCCATGCGATGGAGTAGTAGTCGGCCTTAAAAAGGAAGGAAATGCTGACACATGCTACCACGTGGATGAACCCTGAGGATGGCAAGCGAAGTGAGGGAAGACAGTTATTAAAAGCAGATGTGGTAGTATATGATTCTACTCGTATGAGGTGTTTACAAGAGTCTCATTTATAGACACGAAGAGTAAAATGATGGTTGCTAGGTCTGGAGGGAGAGGAAATGGGTTATTGTGATTCAACAGGCATGGAGCTTCTGTCTTGTAAGATAAAAACATGTTCTGTGGAAGGATGTTGGTGATGGCTGTACCATCGTATGAGTGCACCCAACACAGCTGACCAGTGCATTTAGAAATGCTGAAGACGATTAGTTTCATTCATGTGTGTGTATACACACACACACACACACACACACACACACATATTACCACAGTTTAAAACAGAAAATAAAAGAAAAATTTTAAAAATAGAAGAGAGGAGAAAATGCTTTGTCTTACCAAAAATAGAACTTGGATAATCAAAAGCCTCACAGGGGCCTTTACAGGCAACCAAGTAAACGCTCTCAAAGACAGAGCAATTGAGTGTAGGATTTGAAATCAGAAAAGTGACGCATTGAGAGTGGGATGATAAAAACCATTATTGAAACAAAAATATAAACTTGTAATTAAATACATAACATTAAAAACAATTGTAATGGATAAAAAATTAAGGACTTAGATTTATTTCTCCTTTTAAGTACATTCTGTATGTATACAAAGCATATTTTATTTAGCTTACTCAACATTTTAGATGATCTTCTTATAGGAAGCTACAGAGGGCATTTGGTGAAATTCCTTCATTGCAAAAAACCTCTTTACTGCACATTTTAAAAAAGCTTCAGAAAGAAATCCTATATATATTTGTTGTTGTTCAGTTGCTCAGTCATGTCCGACTCTTTGCAGCCCCATGGACTGCAGCATGCCAGGCTTCCTTGTCCTTCACCATCACCGGAGCTTGCTCAAACTCATGTCTATCGAGTCAGTGACGCCATCCAACCATCTTGTCTTCTGTTGTCTCTGTCTCCTCCTGTCTTCGATCAATATCTATCTATCTATCTTTTTTTTTTTTTTTAAGTCGCTCAGTCGTGTCCGACTCTTTGGGACCCCATGGACTGCAGCCTACCAGGCTCCTCAGTCATGGGATTTTCCAGGCAATAGTCCTGGAGTGGATTTCCATTTCCTTCTCCAGGGGATCTTTCCAACCCAGGGCTCAAATCCAGGTCCCCTGCATTGTAGACAGACGCTTTACCATCTGAGCCACCAGGGAAGTCCCTATCTATCTATATGTATCTATCTATATATCTGATTCATTTTGCTGTACAGTAGAAACAGAAATTGTAAAGCAACTGTACTTTAATAAAATTTAATACAAAAAAATTAAAAAAAAAACCTCAGAGAAAAAAGCTGAACACCTGTTCCAAAGAGTTGTCATGTCCCTCAGTTTAATAATTGTTCTGTCTCCCCACCTACATACTGAAGGTTATTTTCATTTTAATGTGCATTTTGGTAATAATATTTATAAAGTAACTGTGGTGAGGCTAGTCTTGGCTGCAGTTTCTGTCTTGCTATATTAAACCCACCTGTCACCTCATTTATTTACACCTAGGACTGCTGCTGTCTGGTCCTTTTCTCTTCATCACTCACCATTTCCTTACCCTGAGGCCTGTCTGCGGCAAATACCTGGGACTCTTTAGCTGAGTCCTTTGCTCCCTGAACTGCACGGCAGAGGCAGCTAGATTGCTGGGGTGCAGCTCCCCTGAGGAAAACCCTCAACTGATGACATTCAGAAGTGGTGGATATTCACCCCAGCGTCCTTAACTTTGAGTGACATAACTCAGCAGTAATTATCTCTGGACCTGTTCAGTTCTAGTGGTACGGACTTCCTCCCGCCCCACCTCCCACTTGCTTGTCATCAATGCACAATTCACTGTGTTCCTTCCACCCTCACCTCAATTCCCCATTCATTTATGGTGCTTCCTGAGAACTCTCCCCATCTGAATGAAAAGGTGCATGCTCAGTTATGTCCAACTCTGCAACCCTATGGACTGTAGCCTGCCAGGCTCCTCTACCTATGGAACTTTCCAGGCAAGAATAGTGCAGTGGATTACCATTTTTTCCTCCAGGGGATCTTCCTGACTCAAGGACTGAACCTGTGTCTCCTGTGTCTCCTGCACTGCAGACAGATTCTTTACCACTGAGCCCATCTTTGTTCAAGGTGTGCTTCTGGGACCACCAAGTTGCAGACATCTGTCTGCATCTTCTGACTTTGGCATTATTTTTGGAAGGTTGCTTTTTCATTGCAAGCACTGTTGGGATCTTTCACTTGACTGGAGTAAGGTTGGTGAATGTGAATGGCATGGTTCCAACAGATCCATTCCCTCCAAGAGCATTGTTTCTGCAAGATTCCCCATCTGGCTATCAAGTCAAAAGGCTGTGAGAACAATGAATATGTTGCCTTCATTTATCTTCTCTTCACGTGGATAATTTTATTTAAAATTTTTGGAAGGTTGTACTATCAGAGCTATCAGTTATGGAAACTTGACTCCTCAAAGGAAGAAGAAAAGAAATAAATACTTCCTCAGTACATACTGTGAGAAAAAGGCATTGCTTGGTGGTTTAGACTTAATTATTATATATTATCATCAGAATTTGGAAAATATTATTGCCCTGCCTGATGATTAACTTTATGTGTCAACTTGACAAGGCTAGTTCAGTTCAGTTCAATTCAGTCACTCAGTCGTATCCAACTCTTTGCGACCCCATGAATCACAGTACGCCAGGCCTCCCTGTCCATCACCAACTCCTGGAGTTCACTCAGACTCACGTCCATC
>SJYW01017354.1:497382-525947 GCA_006410735.1 Raphicerus campestris
CCAACTCTCACTTCCATACATGACCACAGGAAAAACCATAGCCTTGACTAGACGGACCTTAGTTGGCAAAGTAATGTCTCTGCTTTTGAATATGCTATCTAGGTTGGTCATAACTTTTCTTCCAAGGAGTAAGCGTCTTTTAATTTCATGGCTGCAGTCACCATCTGCAGTGATTTTGGAGCCCCCCAAAATAAAGTCTGACACTGTTTCCACTGTTTCTCCATCTATTTCCCATGAAGTGATAGGACCGGATGACAAGGCTAAGGGATACCCAAATAGCTGTTAAGATATTATTTTTTGGTGTGTCTGTGATGGTGTCTACAGAAGAGATTAGAATTTCAATCTCAATTGGTAGACTGAGTAAAGGTCACCCTTCTCAGGGTAGGTGGGCATCACTTAACCCTCTGAGGACCCAAATAGAACAAAAAGACACAGGGAGCACAAAGAAGTCTTCTCTCTTCTTGATCTGGGGCACCCATCTTCTCCTGTCCTCGGTTATCAGTCATCAGAGGTTCAGTTGCCTGAGCCTGGACTGAATTACATCACTAGTTTCCTGGGTCTCCAGCTCACCAGTGGCAGACTGTGGGACTTAGCCTGTATAATTATGAGAGCCAGTCCCTATAATCAATCTCCTCTTATCTCTCTCTCTATATGTATAGATCCTATTGGTTCTGTTTCTCTGGAGAATCTTGACCTGTTTTATAGGTAATGGTGTTGAGAGAAGATGTGTTACCCAATGCCTCAATATGTTCTTATGTAAAATAGAAACAGTATTATGAATTTATTGCCCTGTGAGAATTACAGGCAATACCACAAAGGTATTGAGAACAATTCCCAGTAATTAGCATGACATCAGCACATCTTAACTGCTGACTTTCTTGTTACTATGACACAGCTGGTAAATGACAAGGGCAAGAATCCCTCTTGGGTCTTCCTAGAAGCCGTGCATGTTTCATCATTTCCCATGAGGTACTATGAAACTCCAACCTTTGGGAAGAGGATGGTACTATCTAACAAACATCAAGCTAAGGCTTACAAATAACAAGAAAGCAGTTAAGAGATTTTCCTGGTTAACAAAAATCTTAACCAGAGGTTAAGACTTCACCTTCCAATACAGGGAATGCAGGTTTGATTCCTGGTCTAGGAGCTAAGATCAAAGCATAAAATAGAACAATATTGTAACAAATTCAATAAAGACTTTAAAAATGCTCTGCATCAAAAAAAAAAAAACTTTAACAAAAGTGGTTTAAAAATTGTATGTTGCAGATTGTCACTGTTTGTAAGGTACAACAACATCTATGTTTTGTAAAGTATCCTGAGAGTGGTGTGTGTGTGTGTGAGCTAGAAACACCCATGCACAGGATAATCAAGCATTTACATTGCTGTGTGGTGGGGCTCTGAATGCACTGATTTTATTTTTTGTCATTTTCTCTGCTTTTATATTTTTTGAGAATGAGCAGCTATTTTTGTACAACTGTAACTGTTAAAAGTGCTCACCAGATAAGGTTTGCATGAGGGACAAAATAAAATATTCATTGGTTTCTGTAGATGAGACATGCTGGCACTGAGACCCTCTCCTTAAGCCCATCTGCAAATAGATGCTATAAAGGGAAGATCCAAGTCACTATGGGCCTTCATATTTTTATTAATACTCAGAAATATGCATCCCAGTAGGAGCCATTTTCCACAACTACGAATAGAAGCATGGTGATGCTTAAGATGCCGTTGAAGTCTCTCAGTAAATAATGCATTGAGCTCAATGACTTATTTCTAGATTTCATCAAATAATTGGCCTCAGGTCACAAAGTACTTTCCATCTTGATCAGGGTTGGCCTGGGGCCTGGAACAGACCTGAACACATGCATCGTGCCATGTGTTTGTCCCTTACAGAGGTCTGACTCTCAGTAAGCCGTGGCCTGGCATGTGTGTGGAGCTTCTCTGCACATCCATTCATCCTGCAGAGTGAGGAGGATGGCAGTTCTGGGCTTCCAGAAAACATGGTGAGCCAAGATGATGTACTAAAATGGAAATAGAGGAAAGAGAGAGGAATCTATAAATGATAATTATTGACAAGGATGTAGGAAAACATCCTTGCTTTCCTAATATGCTATTGGAAGGATAAAATGGTGTAGATAATAGGGAAAACAAGTTGTCATTACCTAGTAATGTTGATCAGACGAGTAATACTTCAACACACATGCACATCACACGTACACATACTTGTACCAATTGACATGTGTGAGGGTGTTCATTCTTCATGTCTTCCATTATCTCTTTCCCAATCTGATTACATGAACCAACATTATAATCACTCCCTTCTGGATACCTCCAACTCTTTAGACCTGAGGCAGGGTCATATGTTTTGTAAATAAAGTTTTATTGGAAACACAGAACTAAGCCATCTGTTTACATATTGCCTGTGGCTATTTTCATGCTGCTATGGCAGAGTTCAGTGGTCCCTACAGAGACCCTGCGGCACACAAGGCTTAAAACATTTACTGTATCTCCTTTTACAGAAAATATTTGCTGACTCCTGATACCGTCTCCCCTTTTTTCCAAAACAGAACTAAAATAAGCCTGCCTAAATCCAAGTCTTTTCTTCCTATCTCATGCAGCTCAATATGTCTGAAGAAAAGCCCACAAGTGTATTACCCTGTCTCCCTTTACATTGTTAAGTGTTAATCCTAATTGAGATCTTAAAATAAGTGATTTTTACTGAATTCTACTGTTTGTTTTCTCTCTCATCCTTCTAGATGAGTAATTTATACCTTCCTTCCCTGGTGGCCCAGATGGTAAAGCGTCTGCCTGCAGTGCAGGAGACCCGGGTTCAATCCCTGGGTCAGGAAGATCTCCTAGAGAAGGAAATGGTAACCCACTCCAGTATTCTTGCCTAGAAAATCCCATGGACTGAGAAGCCTGGTAGGCTACAGGCCATGGGGTCACAAAGAGTTGGACACGACTGAGAGAGTTCACTTTCACTTTCACTCACTCAAAAACCTCCTTGAAAGCTTGGTACCTAATCCTCACTCTCAGTCATTGTCCTAGTTTTCTGCCTCTGAGAACAAGTAGAAGTAAACAGGAAAGGTTCTCAGCAACACGTCTGCTCTGTCTTCACATGCATATCAGCTAGCTAATTTTGTGCACCAAACTGCTCCTAACCTTAACACAGTCATGATTTACTGTGTTCTCATAAGTGTATAGATCAACAGAGCAGTTTTGATTATTTGGACCAGGGTTGGCTTATTTCATTTCACGTATTTGTGGTCAGCTGATAACTAGCCTCGGTGGGGTGGGCTTCAGTGACTCAGTTTTCTTCACATCTCTCACATCCCTCAAGCAGGCTCATCCAGGCTTTTTGGTAGGCTGGTGACCAGGAAGCATAAGTATATAAGCAGTTTTTCAATCTCCTTTAATCTCAACCTGATACTATCCTATTGGCTAAAATAAGTCAAATGTCAAGTTCAAAGTCAATGTCAGCATGGACACAGGGAGATATGAAAAATCAAACCCACTAATACATCAATATCCTACTGTATTTATATAATTGGATTACTTACCACTCTAGTGGTACAAGTCACCATCATCCTTGAAGTTTATTTTCACAATAACCCCCAACCAGAGTCCTCAATTCATACCTGGATTTTTGATGTTCACACTCATCACAGCAACCAGAGTGACTTATTAAAGAGTAAATAGCACCATGCCACTCTTCTCATCAAATCTCCCCACAGACTTCCCATTCCATTTAGAGCAAAAGCAAAGATGCTTATCCTGACCATCAAGTTCTACATGTTTTAGCTTACCTGTAGCATTTTTGACGTCTTTTCTCCACTCTTTCATAGTCACTGATCCAGGCACCATAGCTCACTTACCATGTCTCAAATAGTCCAAAATCCTACTTACTTAGGCCTTTGTATTCTGTTTGGAATACTTTTTCCTCCAGGAAGCACCAGATTTAGATTTCTATACAAATGGTCACCTTGTCAATGAAAATTTCCCTGACTATGCTATATAACATATGACTACACTACATTTTCTAACTGCAACAATCCTAATCCCCCTTATCCTACTTTGTTTTTTGTCCACACCTGACATACTGTGTATTCACATTTATTTTTGTTTGCTTCTTTACTCAAGAATTTAAGCAGCCTAAGGGCACCGCTTCATTGGTTTACTACTGTTCCTAAGGGCATAGAAAGGTGCTTGTCACTGAACAGGCCCTCAGTGACTACCTGTTTGATAGATTAATGGATAAGCAAATTAAAAATAAAGAAGAAGAAAATTAGAAAACCCTGATTATGATTATGCAGTGTCTAGAAATTCATCATGTGGATTAATTCATTATGGTACCCTCTTACAAAGGAATACCACGTAACAGTGAAGCAGAGCAAATCACTGCTATGCATATCAACAAGGATGAGTCACATTATATGATGCTGAGAAGTCAATTGCAAGAGAATCCTAGTGGCTCAGTGGTAAAGAATCCACCTGCCAATACAGGAGATGCATGTTTGATCCCTGGATCTGGAAAAGCCTCTGGAGAAAGAAACAGCAGTTGGCTCCAGTATTCTTATGGGCCTTCCCATAAGTGGCTTAGTGGTAAAGAATCTGTCTGCTAGTGCAGGAGATTCATAAGATGTGAGTTTGACCCCTGGGTCAGGAAGATGCCCTGGAGAAGGAAATAGCAACCTACTTCAGTACTCTTGCCTGTAGAATCCCATGGACAGAGAAACCTGGGGGGCTACAGTCCACGTGGTCACAAAGAGTCAGACATGACTGAACATGCACACTCCTTGTGGAAATTAACCACACAAACAATCAAGTTGAATTAACATAAAGTTTTACATTTCTTTTCTTGACTGTATCCTAGAGGATGAACAATAGATTCATGGCAATTGTACTGAAGCTTGGGTGGTGGGGTGCCTGGGAAATATAAGCTCCTGACTGAGCAGGGTCTGGGATCTTACACACAGCTTACTGTTGGAGTAGCCAGTCATAAAGTTATCCTTCAAATTAAAAATAATGTATTCTCTTGTGTTTAACAGGCATTCTGCTTTAGCTAGTATCTTTTTTTTTGGAATGTGCATTAAAAGGAAAAGTCAACAAACAAGGTCAGTACAGGAAACAATTGGTCAAACTCTAAGACCAGGGCATAATTCCTTAACTGTATCAGGCAGTTATGCAGGAGATCTCTGTGTTCCTCTGAGTCATCTAATGGAAGCAATGAACAATATGTCTAACTACCTATTTAAAAACCACTTTAATAATGTACTACATCATGATCAAAACAAAGCAAACAGGACAATATGTCCCCCAAACACTGTAGAATCCACAAACCGTGGACTTTTGGGTCAGAAAGACCTGGGTTAAAATCCTAAATGTACAATTTATAAGCTGCATGCCCTTAAACAAGTTGTCTAAACTCTCTGAACTTCAGTTTTCAGTTTTTCTTCTGTGAAAATTGAAGCATTGATAAGTGTAACCAAGGTTTTTGCAATGATTAATTGGAAAACAAAATATTAAAACTACCAAATATAAGGCTGGCATTAAAGCTTGAGTCATTGCATGAATAAATACACTCTACAGTAAAGTGTGCGAGACATGCAATTAACTATAAGTCAAAGTTTGCATGTAATAAAGGTACCTGCATCACACTCAGGAGAGTAGTACCAATTCCTGTGTTAGGAAATACAACACTGGGGAGTGAATTTGGGATTTGCCATATGGTGAGACTTTCAGTTTATGGAGAACAGAAGATGTTTTCTATGTTGACAGGGGAGAGAGGAGAGGTTGCCTGGAGACCCAAGACAAAGTTGGGGTTTTTTACCAACTTGGCATTTGGTCATCGATCTACCAGTGGAATGCAGGGTTTAATATTAATCTGTATCCATACAGTACCACCAACATAGAAACACAGTTTCTCAGTCAATATCTGGAAGCTTTTGAGCCTGTGCTTTTGAATTCCCCTCTCTTCTTTGTTTCCTCTTCCCCTCCCTCCCTCTTTCCTTCCTCTTTCTTTCTTTCCTTTATTTTTAGAAAAGTCATGTCCTCAGTGGGGTCAGGGATAAGAAGTATAGATATTTATGCACTAGCCAACAAACCTATCCACACTAGAGGGATAAAGACTGAAAAAAGCCTCATGTCAAGTCAGGTAATGTTTTGCTGCAAAATGCTTATAAAGAAGTCTTCAGAATTTTGGATTTCAAAATTGCAGAGAAGTGATAGTCTCTATGGGTGTTGAGAAAGAAGCCTGACCACCCAAAAACACACTTGACCACATCTGCGATAAACATCTGATAAAACCACTTAGAGCAAGGGTCATGCAGAGGAAATGTTGGGTCCGTGGTCACTGGCTGCATAGTAGATTCGTTTCTCCTTGCCTTAAATAAGCCACAAGAATTGGGAGGTCTTCTGGAGGAATCCAAGCTGTCACATGCTAATTAACATGAAGAGCAATCCTCACAGGGATGGATTATGTCTGAAAAATCATCCTTGACAGTATACATCTAAGCATCATAGGAAAGTGATGACAAATAAGTATTTTCTCTCTCTAATGGCTTGAAATGCAAGATATTTCAAAAACAAGATCAACAGAATACCAATTTGTCTGACAAGGGAGAGAAAATGTGAGGCATGTTTTTCTGACTATTTTTTTCTCTCTTGAGATGTCAAAGATTTAACTCAAATCTGCANTGCGAGACATGCAATTAACTATAAGTCAAAGTTTGCATGTAATAAAGGTACCTGCATCACACTCAGGAGAGTAGTACCAATTCCTGTGTTAGGAAATACAACACTGGGGAGTGAATTTGGGATTTGCCATATGGTGAGACTTTCAGTTTATGGAGAACAGAAGATGTTTTCTATGTTGACAGGGGAGAGAGGAGAGGTTGCCTGGAGACCCAAGACAAAGTTGGGGTTTTTTACCAACTTGGCATTTGGTCATCGATCTACCAGTGGAATGCAGGGTTTAATATTAATCTGTATCCATACAGTACCACCAACATAGAAACACAGTTTCTCAGTCAATATCTGGAAGCTTTTGAGCCTGTGCTTTTGAATTCCCCTCTCTTCTTTGTTTCCTCTTCCCCTCCCTCCCTCTTTCCTTCCTCTTTCTTTCTTTCCTTTATTTTTAGAAAAGTCATGTCCTCAGTGGGGTCAGGGATAAGAAGTATAGATATTTATGCACTAGCCAACAAACCTATCCACACTAGAGGGATAAAGACTGAAAAAAGCCTCATGTCAAGTCAGGTAATGTTTTGCTGCAAAATGCTTATAAAGAAGTCTTCAGAATTTTGGATTTCAAAATTGCAGAGAAGTGATAGTCTCTATGGGTGTTGAGAAAGAAGCCTGACCACCCAAAAACACACTTGACCACATCTGCGATAAACATCTGATAAAACCACTTAGAGCAAGGGTCATGCAGAGGAAATGTTGGGTCCGTGGTCACTGGCTGCATAGTAGATTCGTTTCTCCTTGCCTTAAATAAGCCACAAGAATTGGGAGGTCTTCTGGAGGAATCCAAGCTGTCACATGCTAATTAACATGAAGAGCAATCCTCACAGGGATGGATTATGTCTGAAAAATCATCCTTGACAGTATACATCTAAGCATCATAGGAAAGTGATGACAAATAAGTATTTTCTCTCTCTAATGGCTTGAAATGCAAGATATTTCAAAAACAAGATCAACAAAATACCAATTTGTCTGACAAGGGAGAGAAAATGTGAGGCATGTTTTTCTGACTATTTTTTTTTCTCTTGAGATGTCAAAGATTTAACTCAAATCTGTAGCTCTTTGGCTTATTACTAATGAAATTCCAAAAGCAAGGCTTAATGCACTGGGCTCTAATGTGGTTAACGTGATGAGAGCAAAAAGCACCATCCCATCATACTCATTTCAAGAAGATCTCTTAATTTCTATTAAGAAATCTTTGCAAGGGAATTGGCAGGCAGGCTCGTGCCAGTCGCCTGTTCTGATGGATGTGCCCATCAAGATATTGGATTGTCTGAGCTTCAATCTTTTGTATTAAAATCAAGAGAGTCAGCACTTAGTGTAGACAACAAAAGATCACATGTGGACCCTGAGAGACCATCACTGAATTTGTCTTAATAACTTGATTTTCACCAATCCAGTTATACAAATATTCTCATGTTTTCCACTTGGAGTAAGAATTAGAGTGGACTTGGGACTCTGCCCAGGGTGGATGAGACCACAGGAGCCAGAGGTCGATTCCAAGCCACAGTCCTTGCAGGAAAAAAGAGTAGGATGAAATGAGTTTTAAAAAAAATCCAAAAGGTTGTGATAAATTGGAATCCTGAAGATCCAGTCAATGGTCACAAAATGAGAAAATCTGGGATAAAATCAGAGTAGATTTTCCTTGTGGAAAGCACTGCCTTTGGATTCAAGCAGAGCTAGATTTGAAACCCACTCCCTCACATGTCAGCTATGTGATTTTGAACAACTCATTTAAATTTTCTGAACTCTGAGCGGCTGTCTCTCCATCTGAAAGATAAAGAAAATGGTGTCAACTTTCTCTCATTGTGAAGGTTAAATAAGAAAGTGGCAGAATGTCTGGCACATGAAATGTGTTTGATAGAAGCAGCTATTATTGTAGAATGGTGTTGTTTGTGGTGATGATGACGGTGCTGATGCTGGTCATGATGGTGGAGATGATGGTGATGATGGTGGTGATGTTGGTGATAATGGTGGAGATGGTGATGTTAATGATGGTGATGATGATGTTGGTAGTGGTGATGGTGATAATTAGAAGTAGCAGTAATAGTCAGGTGAATTCAGATCCAAGAAGATCTGGAATTTAGACTGATCAGAGCTTCATTGTCTCATAGTCTTGTGGTGCATGAAGATTTAAGATGAACGTAAAAGTGAACAAAACAACTTGGGAAACTAAATGTTGGTTAGAAGAATTACCTACTTAGTGGGTAACCAAACTAAAATTTCCTCTCTAATTTGTGCCATAAATTCCTCCACATGTTGAGGACATGAGGGCAGATTAAACAGACAAAATTCCCAACAGAATTTATCTGCCAGAGAGGGAAGACAAATGACAAATACGTAGACAAATGAATTCAGGGATAGGTATGGATACTGATAAAATCTCCTAAAGTGATACCAGGAATTATATACAGAGGGAAATAAATTTTATTCTGTGGAGATGAAAGATATAGCACTGTCTTACCTAGAGTTGTCAGAAAAAGTCTCCCTGAGAAACAGGTTTTCAAATGGAAACTGAAAAGGTTAAAAAAAAAAAAAAAGGAGAATTTAGTTTATTATGTAGGACTGTAAAGAAGGGTAAGGATTTGGGAATTTTTTTTTTCCTAAGTAGAAAGGAAAATGATTCAATTGTTTTATTCAAGGGATGACATAATCTGATCATGCTTTAGAGAGAATATTGTGCTTGCTGAGTGCAGGGCATTAAGCTGGTGGGGGTGGAGGTGTTGAGTAGGGGAAAGCAGTTTGGGAGGTTGGTTTGGAAATCCAAGAAGAAAGTGTGTTAGCTTCATGGTCAGGGAGAAAAGGATGTGGTCAAATTTGGGGATACGATTTGGAGATATGCTGTCATGCCTTATATGCTTGAGTGACAGAACTCTTGAAACCAGGAATCAACAGCCTCCTGAGCTTGGAAAAATCCAATCAGATGCCAACTAGATAAGGAAAACCTATAGCCTTTTAGGGATTTGCCTGCACAAAGGATGCATTCTAAAGTCTGTAACTGAGCTTCAAATTCTCTTCATTACCTTGCCCCTACTTAGCTCTGTGTCTTTCATTTGCACCGATATTTCTGGCGCCAGAGTCGGACACGACTGAGCAAATTCACTTCACTTCAAGTTATTGTTTATGACATCCTCTTTCCTTGGAGTGCTCTAGGAAACTTGTCCAGAACGCTTCACCTAACTAATCCTCACACTTTCTCCAGGTTTTACTTGATTTTTTTTTAACTTTATTTTAGAAAATATTTATTTATTTTTGGCTGCATCGGGTCTTAGCTATGGCACAGTGGCTCTGTAGTTGTAGTGTTCAGGCTTAGTTGCTCCACAGCATGTGAGATCTCAGTTCCCTGACCAGGAATTGAACCTGCATCCCCTGCGTTGGTTAGGCAGATTCTTAAGTCACAGCAGATCTTACTTTAAATGTCATTTCCTTAGAAACCTTTCCTGACTGCGAAAGCTGAGTCTATCCCCTGGTACACACAAGCCTGGTGCCCTACACTTCCTGGTCATACTAACAGCATGATTACTAGGTAACTTCTTCTGAGAGCTCACTAGGTAGCAGTCTGTTTTAGCTGGTTCACATGAAACATCTACCTTAATCCTCCCAGCAGCATGATTAAGTAGATGTATTAATTTCATTTTACATAAAAAGGATCTGAGTTTTGGGGATAACACAGCTCATAGTAGGTGAGATTGGGGCTTGAGCAAAGCAGGCTAACTCAAACACCATAGTTCTATACTTAGCTATAATAATTCTGTACTTAACTCTCAGCCCTTTTCACGAGAGATGCTGAGCCATCATCTCCCTGCTGAGCAGTGTGGACATTTTGATCTGGACCCTCTCCTCATGGGTAAGTTTCCTTCCTGTGCACACAGCTGGCACTCCTGATGACCTCAAGTTGCTGTGCCACCAACACCTTCTCTTTTTTGTTTGCAGAAGAGTTGGGAATCCGCCTGGGCTTTGTATGGAAGGGTGGGTTGGGAATGTGGACTCCACCACTTAGCTAGCTGCACACGTAGNAGTAATTAATTGATCATTTTTAAATCAGGAAAAAAGTAAACATGCAAATATTATATGTCAAATGATTATTTTCTATGAAAAAGAGTTTCTTCGTTTTCATGAGGTAATTTTTGTAACTGTAGGATTGCTTCACTGATTAGTATTATGAATTTGGGTGAATATAAGAGTCATAGAATCATACTGATTAAAATGAAGGGATGCATTCAAAGGGACCTAGGTTGAGAAAACTTTAAAAAAATAACGATACTGCAGTGGGATTTCCCATAACATGATGAAGAAAGACAAAGTTCTCTCAGAATATCCTATTAATAATGACAATTGCTTTAAGGTCTGGGGAGCCACTTGTGGCTCAAATGGTAAAGAAAGAGCCTGCAATGCAGGAGATCCTGGTTCGATCCCTGGGTCTGGAAGATCCCCTGGAGAAGGGAATGGCCACCCACTATAGTATTCTTGCCTGGAGAATTTCATGCACTGGTGGGCTACAGTTCTTGGGATCGCCAAGAGTTGGACATGACTGAGCAGCTAACACTTTCTCTTCATTATATGTGGGTTTTCTTGTCCAATGCAGGAGACCTTCTTGAATCAGGTTAAGTTTCTTCTCTCCTGACTTCATCACACTTTGTACCTCCAATAACTCTGAGCATCCTGCCTAACTGTATGCAAGTAAGATATGACGTTTTCTAGACACAGACTCTTTAGGAACTACAAAGGCAATATATGCGAAACAGAGGCAGGTTACATAGTTGAGATTAAGTGCTAAACTGTAGAAAGCCAATGGAAGTGAACCTTCTGTGTTGTGTATTGAGAATCAAGGTTTCAGGTTTAGATGCTACATAGACCCAGATATAATCTCCATCTCTGTCTACCTGGGGAATTTGCCCAAGTATTATTTCCCTTATCTGCATGCCTGGCATAATAATATCTTAGGAGCAAAGTGCTTGTTGTGGTGATATGAGGACATTATCAAAATAGCTAGCATCAAGTTTGGTTCAAAGGAAGCTCTCAAACATACTTGGCTTCCTTACTGCTCTGTCCTTTCTGAGCCCATTTTGGGGAAATCTAGTTGCTTGTTGAAGAGGTTTCTTGAAAGGAATCTTACAGACAGAAGAAAGTTGAAAGAGGCAGGAGAGATTCAAAATTAGATTATGAGAAGATGGTTATTTTGAACACTTAGCCAACCTAGGAACACTAGTAGTTTATTCACAGCTATTTGCAATCTATTTAGAAGCAATTAAAAATATCTGATGGAGAAGGGAATGGCTACTCACTCCAATATTCTGGCCTGGAGAATTCCAAAGACTCTACAGTCCATGGGATCGCAAAGAGTTCGACACGACTGAGCGACTTTCACTCACTCACCCATTCAAAAGTATTTGAAACCATATCATATTCGACTCAGCTTAACTAGGTAATGAACTATAATGACTGCCTTTCTTGTTATTCTAATACCTAGTCCTGCTGCCTCAGACCTAGTAAATATTTGATTATGTGGTCCATCCGGGTCTGATACCTAGAACTGTAACAGAAGGAGTGTTAAGGAATCATTTCCTTTATCGGTTAACTCTTAGAGTTAACTGATACACCAGCAATGGGTGTATCTTGGAAACTGAGACGAAACCCTGCAGGCAGTAAAGTGAGAAGGATGGTGTAGTTCAGTTCCTTATNATTGAATGTAAAGCCAATGACTTCCACTTTTCTACAGTATAACATTCAGAGGTGATACTTAGTCCGCAGGAGTTTGTTTCTTACGAAAACATCTATAATAAAGAATAAAGTTTGTTCAGAGTAACTGCATATTTGGAATTTATATTGACTCTTAAACTAAACATGGACATGTTAATATCCTTTTCTTGTGGTTGAGAGTTGCTAGGATTTTGACTTTATTTATATTTCCGCTTTGAATAACCAAACTTTGGGTAAGTTGATTTAGTCAAAATTTTAGGCAGTTTTTGACTGGAAACAAGGTAGTGCGGCTTAATATGGAAGTTATTTTTCAGAACAGATGAACTCTGGAGTTGACATTTGTCAGCATGAATGAATCAGCAGAGCTATATGAAAGAGACTGGCTGGTTCTGAAGCCTTTAGAAAAGGAATGTTTTGGGGACAGAGGTGTTTGTCTCAGAAGTAAGGGATGGTGAACAGATTCTCAGATATTGGTTTTCTGGCTACCTCCTATTCTCTTTGAAAGAAAGGAAACTAGACAGACAGGCAGATGGGGTGGGGGACAAACAACTACCCAAACTCAACAGCGACTTAAACTGTGTGCTCGGTCATGTCTGACTTTGCAAACCCATGGACTATAGCCCTCCAGGCTCCTCTGTCCATGGGATTTTTCAGGCAAGAATTCTAGAGTTGGTTGCCATTTTCTCTTCCAAGGGATATTCCCGACCCAGGGATCAAACCCACCTATTCTACATCTTCTGCATTGGCAGGCTGATATTTTTTTCTTTCTTTAACCACTGAGCCACCTGGGCAGCCCAACTTAAACTACAGTATTGGTTAATAAAGATGTGTAAGGTTTTTGTTTTTCCTTTTTTTTGGCAGAGCAGAACATTGACGGCATTCCAACTAGCCTTGGGATAAGAGCATTTGTATTGGCATCTGTTTCTAAGGAAAGCTCACAGGGTAGAGATCCAAAGGAGGTCAATGAAAACATGCACATTTGATACACTTTCTCTGAATGGGAAAATTCGTGTTGTCCTCACTAGAATACCCGAAGCCTAGCCGAGCTCATGGGATGGTTTTCTGAGAGCAAATGATGTGAATCTCCTCCCCAAAATGCACACCAGGATGTCACACCCAAGAGAGGATGGAGAAAGGAACGATGGAGACCAGCATGATCCAGACACAATGGGAGGTTAGAACCAAGAGTGCAACGTCTCAGGTGCTCAGGGCTGTGAGAGGCAAGGGGCAGGAGGCAAGGACATCCCTAAGAGACCAGAGGGTGAGCAGGGATGTGCCATGGAGCAAACCAGGACGTTCCTATTTCTTGGATTGGTGGCTTGGATTCTCCCTGGTGGCTCAGTGGTAAAGAATCCACCTTCAATACAGGAGCCCCAGGTTCGATCTCTGGATTGGGAAGATTCCCCTGGAGAAGGGAATGACAACCCACCCTAGTATTCTTGCCTGGAGAATCCCATGGACAGAGGGGACTGGCACTCTACAGTCTATGGGGTCACAAGAGTCAGATGCGACTTAGTGACTAAACCACCACCACCCACTCCAGTATTCTTGCCTGGAGAGTCCCATGGAAGAGGAACCTGGAGGGCTATAGTCCCTGGGGTTGCAAAGAGTGACAAATCGCTAAGTGACTAACGCTTTAGTCTAATATAAAAGCCAGATTCTACCCATGTAGGTCGTTTGATATCATATAAGGAGACATAATATTAGCTAGATTTGCAAACTTGACACTTTACACTCACAATACTTTGCTTAAAATATTATTTTCTGTTTAATGCATGAGGAAGGAAAGACTGAGAGAACTCAGCTTGTGCGGGATTCCACAAAAATTCAGCTTTTCAGCCACAATTAGAACCCTTATTAGGTCTGATTCCTAAATCTAAGTCTTCTGCCTGCTCCGTGTTGCCTTCACAGACAGGAAATAAGGGGGCCTTGGTCAGGGACCACAGATCATGAATGGAAAATGGGAGGGAAGGAAAGATGAAGATTATAGCTAAGGGAAATTGTGTGTGTGTTTTGGGAGTGGGGTTTAGGAGAGCATGTTGGCCGGCCAAAATCTTGGCTTTCTCTGCCCATTGAAACCAAATAAAAAATGTAGAGATAGAGTCTGGAGGAAATAGAAAGTCAGCTTTAATTCTCAGATGGTGGAGAGTGGGCTCATGCTTCAACGGTGTCCCCCCTCCGTGAGGAGTCTAGGGGCTTATATAAGATGAGGGCTTGCAGTCAGGAGTAGATGATGGGAACCAAAGATGTTAGGATCTTGATTTCTTCCTCTGGCACTGTTTCAAAGACAGTCATAAACGGGCCTCAGTAACCCAGTAACTGAGTCTGGCAGTTCGGTGGCTCTGTGGCCTTCTTTCTGATATGTAACTACAAGGGGAAATGTGTTTTAAGGGTAAACACCAGATATAGGATGCATTTAGCATAAGTCAAAGGAAAATAGGTGTAAAGTATAACTCCTGCAGAGTTAGGGGGCTGGAATGCAAACTCAGTTACAGACATGCAGAGTTAGGAGCAGTTAAAGTAGAAAAACTAGAATCTTCACGTCTGCTCACTGTTATTATATTCCTTGTTCTCAGGAAAGAAAAAAGAAAAAACAAAACAAAACAAAACACTTTCCCCTTTTTTCCTTTTCACTGCAACAAGCATTCCTTTCCAGTTTCTGGGACATGGTTGTTGTGCCAGGAATCTGTGAATTCTCTGACCTGAATGTAGAAGGGAAGATGGAAATCAGTTTCAGGTTTTATTTTCTCAGAGCCTGGAGTAAGCTGGCTGTCCTCCTGTGACCCAAGTCCTCAGAGCTCAAGGTGCTCAGTGGAACTGTGTGAGTGGACCTTACGTCACCAGGAAGTGGAGTCAGGCAGATCTGAGCTCCAGCCTTCGCTCTGCTGCTTGTTGTTTAAGGGAAACTGGACACACTTAAACATTCCTTGAGCCTAAAGTTGCAAAATAAATACAAATGGATGTAATTTGTTCCTCAAAGCGTAATTGTGCCAATTCAATTAGGTAATGTAAGCTAATAAGCCTAGTACAATGCCCGGTACATTGCAGGCTCTTAATGCATATTAACTCTCTCTTAAACTTTTTGTTGTTGTTGGAGTGTAATTGCTTTACGATATTGTGCTTGTTTCTTCTGTAAGAGGGAGTGAATCTGCAGTATGGTTTACATATATTCCTTCTCTCTTACACCTCCCTCCCCTGTCACCCCCACTCCACCCCTCTGGGTCATCACAAAGCACAGAGCTGAAATGCAAATCAAAAGTACAGTGAGGTATCCCCTCCCACTGGTCAGAATGGCCGTCATCATAAAATCTACAAATAATACATGCTAGAGAGAGTATGGAGAAAAGGGAATCCTCTTGCACTATTGATGGGAATGTAAATTGATACAGCCACTATGGAGAAGAGTATGGAGGTTCCTTGTGAAGCGAAAGTGAAAGTCGCTCAGTTATGTCTGACTCATTGTGGCCCCATGGACTCCAGAATACTGGAGTGGGTAGCCTTTCCCTTCTCCAGGGGATCTTCCCAACCCAGGGGTTGAACCCAGGTCTCCCACATTGCAGGCGGATTCTTTACCAGCTGAGCCACAAGGCTACCCACTGGAGTGGGTAGCCTACCCCTTCTCCAGCTGATGTTCATGACCCAAGAATCGAACTGGGGTCTCCTGTATTACAGGCAGATTCTTTACCAACTGAGCTATGAAGAAAGCCAAACTAAAAATAGAACTATCATATGACCCAGCAATCCCACTCCTGGGCATATACCCTGAGGAAATAATGCAATGTACTCCACTGTTCATCGCAACACTATTTACAATAGCCAGGACTTGGAAGCAGCCTAAATGTCCATCAACAGATGAACTCTTCACTCTTTTTAACAAAATGATGTCACTCCAACTTCAGTCTTTCCATTACACTGTCAACCATTCACATCACCTAAAGCAGTAGGCCCATGCCCACTATTTGATTGATAGGATAATAAAAAAGATTACCTAGATGAATATCTTGGTGAAGTTGGAGAATGGGCAAAGATTGACTTCAGTATAGTAGCATTTCTTTCATGAATCATTTTTTCTTTCAAAAAAACTCTCTCCAACCACCTCTTCTGAAGAATGTATTTCTATCAGGCTCTGTCTAAACTTCCACCTAACCAAAAACTATTGGAAAGACATGGTTTACTATTAATCCTACACATCTTTTATTGTGATTGTTTTTATTCGTAGCATAAATAATGATTGTTCCTAGCAGTATCATTTTCTTCATTCATATCACCTCTGTGGAAAGAGATGCTCTAACTGTAGTTAAATACTTAATATACCTTCCTGCAAATTAGGGAACCCTTGTGGGGGATGGCCAGCGCACTTTCCTTACAATTATGACACACAAGGGATACAACACTAAATGCTAACCCACTCAGAATGAATGAGTTTTCTTTCTGCACTGCTCTCTGGACCATTCATTGGCCTTTAAGGCTGAGCAAGCTTGAGGATCAGAATTGTGTCACAGTGGTAAGGCTTTGACTATCCCACTCCAATAAAAAGAGCAGATTTCCTCTCGTTTGAAAGGAGGACAATGACATCTTCCATAAATTGATATTGAATAGTTCATGTAATAGCACTTTGCACTATTGGATACTTTACAAAACCTAAGAAGAAAGGGTTCTTTCTTAATGGGGCGATTATTTGTCCCTAGACTGACTTCTAATTCTTGGACGTTTGTTCAACAATGGCTTCCTTCTGCATTTATTGGCAAGGAGGAGAGGTTAGGTATCATTGCCTATCTAGTTATTCTTATCATTGTTTGATTAAATAGTTGTTTGAGAACTCTATAAAACTGCCTTGACATTGGGAGGGTGGAGGATCCCTTGAGGGAATTTTCAAAACCCAAAGGACCCAAATAACTCATTGTAGAAACATGGTAAGTATCCGTTTTATTTTTATAAAGAAACTGGAGGACAGCAAGGATTCACAAAATATTCCTGAGACATGGGCCAGTGTGCCACATAGAGGGCTAAAGCATTGTTGAGAGGGTGGGTTTTAAAAAGTTTAAATTATACTATTGCAATGATTTTTAAAAATACAATGATTCTCGAAATCCAAGATAGCTCTCATTCATTTATTTACTCGTTCAAGAATTAATTACTGAGTTTCTACTATATTCTACTCATCGTTTACCAATTATTTAATNACTGTCAACCATTCACATCACCTAAAGCAGTAGGCCCATGCCCACTATTTGATTGATAGGATAATAAAAAAGATTACCTAGATGAATATCTTGGTGAAGTTGGAGAATGGGCAAAGATTGACTTCAGTATAGTAGCATTTCTTTCATGAATCATTTTTTCTTTCAAAAAAACTCTCTCCAACCACCTCTTCTGAAGAATGTATTTCTATCAGGCTCTGTCTAAACTTCCACCTAACCAAAAACTATTGGAAAGACATGGTTTACTATTAATCCTACACATCTTTTATTGTGATTGTTTTTATTCATAGCATAAATAATGATTATTCCTAGCAGTATCATTTTCTTCATTCTTATCACCTCTGTGGAAAGAGATGCTCTAACTGTAGTTAAATACTTAATATACCTTCCTGCAAATTAGGGAACCCTTGTGGGGGATGGCCAGCGCACTTTCCTTACAATTATGACACACAAGGGATACAACACTAAATGCTAACCCACTCAGAATGAGTGAGTTTTCTTTCTGCACTGCTCTCTGGACCATTCATTGGCCTTTAAGGCTGAGCAAGCTGGAGGATCAGAATTGTGTCACAGTGGTAAGGCTTTGACTATCCCACTCCAATAAAAAGAGCAGATTTCCTCTTGTTTGAAATGAGGACAATGACATCTTCCATAAACTGATATTGAATAGTTCATGTACAAAACCTAAGAAGAAAGGGTTCTTTCTTAATGGGGCGATTATTTGTCCCTAGACTGACTTCTAATTCTTGGACATTTGTTCAACAATGGCTTCCTTCTGCATTTATTGGCAAGGAGGAGAGGTTAGGTATCATTGCCTATCTAGTTATTCTTATCATTGTTTGATTAAATAGTTGTTTGAGAACTCTATAAAACTGCCTTGACATTGGGAGGGTGGAGGATCCCTTGAGGGAATTTTCAAAACCCAAAGGACCCAAATAACTCATTGTAGAAACATGGTAAGTATCCGTTTTATTTTTATAAAGAAACTGGAGGACAGCAAGGATTCACAAAATCTTCCTGAGACATGGGCCAGTGTGCCACATAGAGGGCTAAAGCATTGTTGAGAGGGTGGGTTTTAAAAAGTTTAAATTATACTATTGCAATGATTTTTAAAAATACAATGATTCTCGAAATCCAAGATAGCTCTCATTCATTTATTTACTCGTTCAAGAATTAATTACTGAGTTTCTACTATATTCTACTCATCGTTTACCAATTATTTAATGTGCGTGTGTGCTCATTCACTCATGTCCATCTCTTTGCGACCCCATCGACTGCAGCTCACCAGCCTCTTCTGTCCATGGGATTCTCCAGGTAAGAATACTGGAGTGGGCTGCAATTCCTTTTCCAGGGGATCTTCCCTGCCCAGGGACTGAGCCTGCGTCTCTCAGGTCTTCTGCATTGGTAGGTGGGTTCTTTACCGCTGCACCACCTGGGAAGCCCTAAGGAACAGACTAGAGTGACTGCAAGCTAAGCCCCCCACATACCTCACCCCCAAAATATTCATGTTGCCAGTTCCTCAGTGAAAGTGTTAGTTGCTCAGTCCTGTCTGATGCTTAGTGACCCCATGGACTGTAGCCTTCCAGGCTCCTCTGTCCATGGGATTTCCCAGGCAAGAATACTGGAGTGGGTCACCATTTCCTTTTCCAGGGGATCTTCCTGACCCAGGGATGGAACCCATGTCTCCTGCATCTCCTGCATTGGTAGGCAGATTCTTTACCACTGGGTCACCTGGGAAGCCCAGTATTTTTATGGGTCAATATCAAATTCATTGTTTTGGTTGAAACCAGATTTCCCTCCTTGTCATTCCAGGGCTTATTTGGACAAGTAATTGTGTCTTTTGTGTAGAGATAACTAGTTCTCAGGAAGACTGTGGTCTCCAGGGCTGCAACTGAGCCAATCATGATGCACTCAGAGCGGCTGAGTGATTGATGTGTTGTATAAATAGAAAGTTGAAAACACAATATGGGAATAGGAAGAGCCAAATGTCGAAAAAACGGCCCTGAGAATAACCATTCAAATATATGCAAATTGCCTAATTAATTGACCTCATTTGTGCATGCAGATCTCCTCTGCCTTTCCCTTTGTGAATTGGTTATTTTTCCTTGTGCTCCAAAACAATATTCCAAGGCTAATTAAACCCTTTCAAGCTATAGGTTAATATTCAATTCATATGTAAACACATTTATAAACAGTCATCAAATTCAAATTACTCATTTCATAAATACTATTTTCTTCATTTTTCACTAATAGAGGTGTTCTCTGCATTTATTCAGTGCTGGTCTTGAGCAGGTCACGTGTAGGGAGATGATGGTTATTTAAATGGCAAGCCAGTGTTTACTTCCAATTTGATTAAGACTTTTGCTAGTTCCCAATTGTTTGTTTCTGTAAATATTTAGCACAAAGTCTTCATCTGGAGTGTTGGCGGGGTGAGTAAAATATAATGATGATTATCATTCATCCCAGAGCATTTGCTTTAAAGAGATGTCAAAGGGAAGACTTGCCATCTCTTTAGACTGACCTCAGGGAAGAGTAAAATGAATCTTAATGGGGTCAACGTCTTCTCAGATCTGGCCTCGGCTCAACATCATGTTTCTTTCTTCATTCATTAATTAGATGGCTAATGGATGTAGCATGAGCACCGGGAGATGGTGAAAGACAGGGAGGCCTGGCGCTCTGCAATCCATGGGGTTGCAAAGAGTCAGACACAACTTAGCGACTAAACAACAATAATAACAATGGATGTAATTGAGCTAGCCAAAACTCATTTAGGTTTCTCTGTAAAATATTACAAAAAACCCTGAATGAATCTTTAGGCCAATACAATATTTATTCATTGTTATCAGTCTACCCATCCATCCACCTAAACATTAACTCACTTGATAAACACAGGCAAACTATCTTCCAGCACTGAAATTTGAAAAATGATTGACCCAATGCAAGTTCCTGGATTGTATCACTAATCCACAGAAGCCAACACATTTACTTTCAAAATAAACTTCCAGAACAATTATGTGCATCAAAATACTTCTGTCTTACATAAATATATATCATGCATATGCTAGTGCCAGGTGCTGAAACACGGTTGGGCACTGGGCTGCAGCTGTGAGTGGGGAAGACACTCCCTTCTGTCATGGGGATGTGGCTCAGACAGTAAAGAATCTGCCTGCAATTCAAGAGACTCAAGTTCCATCCCTGGATTAGGAAGATCCCTTGGAGAAGAAAATGTCAATGCACTCTAGTATTCCTGCTTGGGAAATCTCACAGAGAGAACAGCCTGGTAGACTGTCATCCATGGGGCNTGATTCTCGAAATCCAAGATAGCTCTCATTCATTTATTTACTCGTTCAAGAATTAATTACTGAGTTTCTACTATATTCTACTCATCGTTTACCAATTATTTAACGTGCGTGTGTGCTCATTCACTCATGTCCATCTCTTTGCGACCCCATCGACTGCAGCTCACCAGCCTCTTCTGTCCATGGGATTCTCCAGGTAAGAATACTGGAGTGGGCTGCAATTCCTTTTCCAGGGGATCTTCCCTGCCCAGGGACTGAGCCTGCGTCTCTCAGGTCTTCTGCATTGGTAGGTGGGTTCTTTACCGCTGCACCACCTGGGAAGCCCTAAGGAACAGACTAGAGTGACTGCAAGCTAAGCCCCCCACATACCTCACCCCCAAAATATTCATGTTGCCAGTTCCTCAGTGAAAGTGTTAGTTGCTCAGTCCTGTCTGATGCTTAGTGACCCCATGGACTGTAGCCTTCCAGGCTCCTCTGTCCATGGGATTTCCCAGGCAAGAATACTGGAGTGGGTCACCATTTCCTTTTCCAGGGGATCTTCCTGACCCAGGGATGGAACCCATGTCTCCTGCATCTCCTGCATTGGTAGGCAGATTCTTTACCACTGGGTCACCTGGGAAGCCCAGTATTTTTATGGGTCAATATCAAATTCATTGTTTTGGTTGAAACCAGATTTCCCTCCTTGTCATTCCAGGGCTTATTTGGACAAGTAATTGTGTCTTTTGTGTAGAGATAACTAGTTCTCAGGAAGACTGTGGTCTCCAGGGCTGCAACTGAGCCAATCATGATGCACTCAGAGCGGCTGAGTGATTGATGTGTTGTATAAATAGAAAGTTGAAAACACAATATGGGAATAGGAAGAGCCAAATGTCGAAAAAACGGCCCTGAGAATAACCATTCAAATATATGCAAATTGCCTAATTAATTGACCTCATTTGTGCATGCAGATCTCCTCTGCCTTTCCCTTTGTGAATTGGTTATTTTTCCTTGTGCTCCAAAACAATATTCCAAGGCTAATTAAACCCTTTCAAGCTATAGGTTAATATTCAATTCATATGTAAACACATTTATAAACAGTCATCAAATTCAAATTACTCATTTCATAAATACTATTTTCTTCATTTTTCACTAATAGAGGTGTTCTCTGCATTTATTCAGTGCTGGTCTTGAGCAGGTCACGTGTAGGGAGATGATGGTTATTTAAATGGCAAGCCAGTGTTTACTTCCAATTTGATTAAGACTTTTGCTAGTTCCCAATTGTTTGTTTCTGTAAATATTTAGCACAAAGTCTTCATCTGGAGTGTTGGCGGGGTGAGTAAAATATAATGATGATTATCATTCATCCCAGAGCATTTGCTTTAAAGAGATGTCAAAGGGAAGACTTGCCATCTCTTTAGACTGACCTCAGGGAAGAGTAAAATGAATCTTAATGGGGTCAACGTCTTCTCAGATCTGGCCTCGGCTCAACATCATGTTTCTTTCTTCATTCATTAATTAGATGGCTAATGGATGTAGCATGAGCACCGGGAGATGGTGAAAGACAGGGAGGCCTGGCGCTCTGCAATCCATGGGGTTGCAAAGAGTCAGACACAACTTAGCGACTAAACAACAATAATAACAATGGATGTAATTGAGCTAGCCAAAACTCATTTAGGTTTCTCTGTAAAATATTACAAAAAACCCTGAATGAATCTTTAGGCCAATACAATATTTATTCATTGTTATCAGTCTACCCATCCATCCACCTAAACATTAACTCACTTGATAAACACAGGCAAACTATCTTCCAGCACTGAAATTTGAAAAATGATTGACCCAATGCAAGTTCCTGGATTGTATCACTAATCCACAGAAGCCAACACATTTACTTTCAAAATAAACTTCCAGAACAATTATGTGCATCAAAATACTTCTGTCTTACATAAATATATATCATGCATATGCTAGTGCCAGGTGCTGAAACACGGTTGGGCACTGGGCTGCAGCTGTGAGTGGGGAAGACACTCCCTTCTGTCATGGGGATGTGGCTCAGACAGTAAAGAATCTGCCTGCAATTCAAGAGACTCAAGTTCCATCCCTGGATTAGGAAGATCCCTTGGAGAAGAAAATGTCAATGCACTCTAGTATTCCTGCTTGGGAAATCTCACAGAGAGAACAGCCTGGTAGACTGTCATCCATGGGGCTGCAAGGAGTTGAATTGGCCACGCCTTAGCAACTAAACCACCACCACTGTATACAATGAGATATGCTGAGTACTATGACAGGGGATATATAAGGAGTTGTTAGTTGCAGCATATGGGATCTAGTTCCCTGACCAGGGATTGAACCTGGGTCCTCTATATTGGAAGCACAGAATCTTAGCCACTGAATCGCCGAGGAATTATCTGACTGCCTTCTCTTTTGCTCCCTTTTCTCTTTTTCATTCTCTTTCTCCCTATTTTCTTTTCTCCACTCAGCTGAGATCTTTCTTCAGCTTCTTGCAATGTGCATGAGTGAATTCATCGACGAATCTGTGTGAGGTATGAAGAAGGGAGAAGTGTCTGCTACCAAGACAGACCTCTTTACCCGTCCTGAAATGTTCTCGTTGTCTTTTTGTTTTTCTTTTAAGTTGTGGAAGACTAGAATGTGGTCACACCCAATATCTGGGTGAAGCCAACTTCTGTCATTTCTAGTGTTGAGATTTCTAAGAGCCAAGGCTTTTTGACTCTGCACACTTCGATGGGTCAGCAATAAACACCTAATTGTTTATATATCAGACAAAGAGGCAGGCCCAGCAGGAGACAAAAAAAGAAGAAAGCACAGAATTTCTGTGTGAGAAGGGCTTAGCAGCTGAGGCTGGGGAGAGAGTGAATGTTGGCACCACTGGTGTCATTAAACATGGAAGAAAACCCAGTGTGCATGGGTGGATTGTATCTGCATGTGCTCCAAGGGTGTGCATACATGTGTGCACGTACACATGTGTGTACATATGTGTGAGTAAGCATTCGTCATTGTGTGTTTTCCTGTATTGGCATACGAGTGTCCCAGAGTGCACTTCAGTGTGTGTTTATGTGAGAGTATGTGTGTGTATGTCTGCAGAGAGCCTCCAGGAATCCCTGAGTATGTAGTGAAAACTTAGAACTCCTTGGGAATTCCCCGGAAGTCCAGCGTTTAGGATTTGGAGTTTTCAGTGCCATGGCTGGATCTGACCCCTAGTCAGGGAACTAAGATCTTGCAAACAGAAAGCGTGGGAGGGGGAAAAAATTAGGTCTCCAAATTACATTTTGAAGCAGGAGAAGACATTTAAATTTTTTTTTCCAATAGTGAAGTACAATATAACCTAAGTCTAGTATAGTCCACAAATAATTAGTGTGAATTTTCACAGGTTAAACACATTTGTGTAACTGACACCAAGATGAAGAAACACAACATGACCAGAATGATAGAAGGCCCTCCTATCCCTATGCAGTCACACTTCTTCCCAAAGATGACTATTCCCTGACTTGTAACATCACTTATGTGGTTGGTTGTTCAGTTGCTAAGTTGTGTCTGACTCTTTGTGACCTGAGGGATGGAAACACGCACGGCTTCCCTGTCCTTCACTATCTCTTGGAGTTTGCTCAAATTCATGTCCATTGAGGTGGTGATGCCAGCCAACCATCTCATCCTCCTTGGTCCCCTTTTCCTCCTGCCTTCAAACTTTCCTAGCATCAGGATCTTTCCTAATGAGTTGGCTCTTCACAACAGGTAGCCAAAGTATTGGAGCTTCAGCTTCAGCATAGTCCTTCTAATCAATATTCAGTATTGATTTCCTTTAGGATTTACTGGTTTGATCTCCTTGCAGTCTAAGGGACTCTCAACTCCTCTCTAACACCACAGTCTGAAAGCATCATTTCTTCAGTGCTCAGCCTTCTTTATGGTCCAGCTCTCACCATCATACATGACTACTGGAAAAAACCACATATGTGATTCACCTGTTTTTTTTTAACTTGGTATAAAATATGTACATATATGCTATACTTTTTCATGCCTGGGATCTTTCACTCAGTATACCTTGACATTTTTTTGTGGAAGTCATCAAGGATTTGAGAAAATTTATAGGATTTTTTTTAAAATTTTAATACCTGATAGTCTATTTAAAGCTTTCAGTTAGTCATGTTCCTATGGATGGTCTTGTCCCTTGTCTTTGGTGAATGAATGTGTATTTGTTGGGTGTTAAGACTGGGTGTAGAATTGCTGGGTCACCGCATCTGTACATCCTCACCCTTAATATATGCTGCTACACAGCTGGCCCATGTTGTTGTACCAACTTATATTTCCGTTAAGAATGTATGAGTGTTACAGGTGTAAGACAAACCCACCAGCATTTCAAAATCTAGTATCAAGTAGCAGTAGTAGTAATTGCCAGGTGAGTTCCAAGGCCTGGTTTAAAATCATGCTCCTAGCTCTAACTCATAATGTCACTCCCCATCAGTCTGCCTCAGTTTCCTCATCTGTCAAACAGAGTTAATACTTCCCTCATAGGATTATGTGAGAATCAAAAGTCTGCAAATATTTACAAATCATTTAGAACAGTGCCTGGAAAGTAAGACTTCAATAGAAACTCAAATTCACTGGTAAGTAACTAATTCCTTTGTTCTGTAAATGAGGAACCCGTGCCTCCAAGTGCTCAAGGAATTGTCAAGATGTTGCCTTAAGAAAATAAACTTCCAAATCAGGTCATATCAGATCTTTATATATACCTTGGATTGGTATATTTGGAAGATCTAAATTATTCACTACTGTTGACACAAGGATTGTAATTCCAGCCAATGTGTTTCATTGCTGCTGCTAAGTCGCTTCAGTCGTGTCCGACTCTGCGACCCCACGGACAGCAGCCCACCAGGCTCCTCTGTCCACAGGATTCTCTAGGCAAGAGTACTGGAGTGGGTTGCCATTTCCTTCTCCATATGTTTCATTAATAGTGCATAATTTATTCCTAGATTTTTAATTCATACTAAATTTAGTTATTACATATGCTTATTTGTATCAAGGTTTATTTTTTGGTTACATGTATAATGAAAGTTCACATCTACATATATACATTTTACCCATTTTGGAATATGGTTATAATGCATATGCATTGATAAATAATTGGTGGGTGTGTGGGTGTGTGTTTACGTGTGTGTATGTATGTATGTGTGTATTTAGCATAGAAATGTGGAGTCACAATTATTAAAATTATTTCTTGCAGGGTTGTGCTGAATGGAATAATAGTTGGATATATTCACAGGTTCTGTGAAACATAAAGTATTTAGTATTTTACACTTATTTTATTTCCTGGTTTGTGATTCAAAGTGCAATGTTAGAGATGTGACTTGCATTAATAGATGAATGTTAGGGGCAGGGTAGTGCCACTGGATTCTTATGGGATTGTTCATGTAATATCCTAGAACCCCATCAGGACTTGTAAAGATATGGGGGATCAATGAAAACAAGATTGCTTGGGAAATTTACTGGCCTTGAAGATTCACTTTCAAGGCAGTTCTGTCCTTGTGTAGGAAATCCTATGATTTAGCTCCTGTGATTCTGGGTTGGTGTGTAATACTCAACTACTGATGTTTTTGAGAAGCAAGACTAGGTTGAGGTATGGAAGGAAAAATGTGGTGAGCATGGGGGCAGAATTCAGTATTAATTTCTTACATAGTCCAGGTATACAAAAGTTCTATATTTTCTCCAATAAAAAACTGTCTTAATTACTGTAACTTTATAGAACATCTTGCAATGAAGAATCAGGTGGTGTGAGTTCTGCAAATGTGTCATTTTTCAAAATTGTTTGGCTCTTCTTCTTCCTTTGCTTTCTATACAAATTTCACAATCAGCTTGTCAATAGGAGATAATAACTGGGATTGCATTGACTCTGTAGATGAATTTAAGAGTTCCAGCATGGAGTCTTACAATCCCCAAAGCAGTATTCTTCTCTCTGTTTACTTAGATCATACTTGGTTATTTCACTAAGGGTTTGTAGTTTTCAACCTTTAGATCCTGCCCATATTTTATTAAGTATGTATCTAGATCTTTCCTTTTTGGATGCTATAGTAAGTACTACTTTAAAATTTTCTGATCTCCAATTGTTTATTTCTAGTTTATAGAAATATTTTATATTACCTTTGTAAAGTGTGACCTTGCAGAACTCAGTCATTCATTTTAGGAGCCTTTTCGTAGATTCCTTTGGACTCTTCCTGCATAGGCAATCATGCTATCTGTAAACAAAGAGAATTTTCTCTCATTACTCCCTCACTCTTTATTGCTTTTGAAAGGATCATTGTTGTTCATCTGGATATATATCATTGTCTGGCCTCAACCTGTCCCTCATAAATCTCAGATTATATGTGTGAATTTGTCCATTTCTCCTTTTAGTTCTACCAGTTTTTGCTCCATGTAGCTTGAAAATCTGAATTTATACTCATGGACATTTAGTCTTGCAATGTTTTTTTGATATTATGAATCAAATTGTGTCCCTCTCAGATCTGTATATTGAAATCCTAGCCCTCAGCATCTCAGGATGTTACCTTATCTGGGGAATTGTTGCAGATATAGTTAGATGAGGACATCATACAGCAGAATGTGCTTCTAACCCAGTACAAGTGGCTAGTTTGTGAAAGGAGGAAACTTGCACTCAGACACGTATACAAGCAGAAGCATACGTGAAGATGAAGGCAGAGACTGGGCTGATCCTTCCACAAGTCAAGAACACCAAAGATTGCCAGGAAAGCAACAGGACCTAGGGAAAAGTCAAGAAACAGATTCCTTCTTAACTCTCAGAAGGAGTCAGCCTTGTGAGACTGAGTCTTAGCTTCTAGCTCCCAGAACTGGGAGACAGTAAATTTCTGTTGTTTAAGTCATTCAATTTGTGGTACCTAGTTATGGCAGCCTGCACAAACCAACATGCTTGGCAAATTGTCCATTTTATCAATGATACCTGTTTTGATTCCTGGTAAGGTTTCTTTTTTGCCCTAAGAAATCATAAACACTGTTAATTTTATTTTTCTACCTTTTTTCTGTTGTTGTTGTGCCCTGTGGCATTTGGGATCTTAGTTCCTTGGCCAAGGACTGACCCTGTGCCCCTACAGTGGAAGGGCGGAGTCTTAACCATGAGCACTGGGGGGAACTCCCACTAGGGAGAAACACATCAAGTTTTCTTGATCTAATACTAATAGCCAATCCATTTTTTTTGTTTTAAAATTCAGTTCAGTTCAGTCGCTCAGTCGTGTCTGACTCTTTGTGACCCCATGAGTTGCAGCTTGCTAGGCTTCCCTGTCCATCACCATCTCCTGGAGTTCACTCAGACTCATGTTCATCGAGTCAGTGATGACATCCAGCCATCTCATCCTCTGTCATCCCCTTCTTTTCCTGCCCCCAATCCTTCCCAGCATCAGAGTCTTTTCCAATGAGTCAACTCTTCGCATGAGGTGGCCAAAGTACTGGAATTTCAGCTTTAGCATCATTCCTTCCAAAGAAATTCCAGGGCTGATCTCCTTCAGAATGGACTGGTTGGATCTCCTTGCAGTCCAAGGGACTCTCAAGAGTCTTCTCCAACACCACAGTTCAAAAGCACCAATTCTTCAGCGCTCAGTCTTCTTCACAGTCCAACTCTCACATCCATACATGA
>SJYW01017354.1:528822-553550 GCA_006410735.1 Raphicerus campestris
AGTCTTTTCCAATGAGTCAACTCTTCGCATGAGGTGGCCAAAGTACTGGAATTTCAGCTTTAGCATCATTCCTTCCAAAGAAATTCCAGGGCTGATCTCCTTCAGAATGGACTGGTTGGATCTCCTTGCAGTCCAAGGGACTCTCAAGAGTCTTCTCCAACACCACAGTTCAAAAGCACCAATTCTTCAGCGCTCAGTCTTCTTCACAGTCCAACTCTCACATCCATACATGACCACAGGAATTGCTTAATACATAATTTTCCATCTTTTTGCTTGCAATTTATCTGTATTATTATATTTAACAATGGTATTTTATAGATAGAAATAGGTCTTTTCCCCACCAAATTAATTTGACATCTATTAATTGGTGTGTTTTGACTATTTACATTTCACATAAATATTGATATGACTGCATTTAAGTATATCACTTAATGACTTGTTTTCTTGTCTCCTTTGGTTTTTGTTCTTTCATCCCTCATTTACTTCCTTCTTTTGGATTATTTTAATATGAAATGAATAGCATTTCATTTTAATTAATCTATAGGCTTTTGAGTTATACTTTTGGGGGGGTCTTCTTATTAGTTCTTTTAGGTAATACAGCATCTATACATGTCATACATTTCACAGTCAGTTTGGAATGAATATTTCATGTAAAATAAATATTTTTACCTTTCTTCCTTAGGTTATATTTCTCACATGTATTACATTTACATACATCAAAAGCAGACTAAAAATGACTGGAGTTCCATTCTGTTCCAAAGGCAGCCTTTCGCCAGAACTGAGCAGGTGCTGTTGCAGTTCTTGCTGGCTGTACCCTGGTGCTTGCTTGCTCTCCCTGTGCCAAGCCTCCTCCTGGACGTCTACTCCAAGATCAAGGGTCAGCTATCGAGTCAACAATTGTCATTAGGATGGCCACACGTGTTGATAAAGAAGTCACAAGCAAGTGAAGTTTCCAGATTGAAACAGAACTTCAGCAGTGCCGTTTTCTAGAGTCCATATACTTGTGTTAATGTAGGATGTTTGTTTTTCTCTCTCTGACTTACTCTGCTCTGTATGACAGACTCTAGGTTCATCCACATCACTACAAGTGACCCAGCTTCCTTCCTGTTCAAGGCTGAGTAACATGGAGACTACAAAAACAGTACTGATGAAACTGTTTGCCAAGCGGAATAGAGACATGGATGTAGAGAACTGTGGACCCCGTGAGGGAAGGAGAGGATGGGACAACCTGTGAGCGAGCGTAGCGCTGATGTATATGCACTGCCTTGTGTGCAACAGAGAGCCAGTGGGAAGCTGCTGGGTGGCACAGGGGGCTCAGCTCTGTGATGACCTAGGGGGGTCACATGGGGAGCTGGGAGGGAGGCTCAGGGGGGAACACACCAGAGTGGGAGGCTGCCTGCAGACACTGGGCTTGTAAATCAGCCGATTACCAATTTAAATGAAATCTTGACTCTCAGCCAGGCAATCATGAACAAGTCACGGAATATTTCTGAGCATCTGCTTCATTATTTGTAACATTTGCCTGCTGATAATCATGCCCTCTATAGGGTTGTTATGAAGCTTAAATTAGTATATATTGGTACTGTGTTTAAAGTCTCAAGAAAGCCTCAAAACCCATGGTTTTGGTCATTTCCGAAGACATGGTGCCCCTAATTCGAGGTGTGTTTTGGAAAGGTCATGGCAAGTTGTCGGTGCCATTTNAGCGCTGATGTATATACACTGCCTTGTGTGCAACAGAGAGCCAGTGGGAAGCTGCTGGGCGGCACAGGGGGCTCAGCTCTGTGATGACCTAGAGGGGTCACACGGGGAGCTGGGAGGGAGGCTCAGGGGCGAACACACCAGAGTGGGAGGCTGCCTGCAGACACTGGGCTTGTAAGTCAGCCAATTACCAATTTAAATGAAATCTTGACTCTCAGCCAGGCAATCATGGACAAGTCACGGAATATTTCTGAGCATCTGCTTCATTATTTGTAACATTTGCCTGCTGATAATCATGCCCTCTATAGGGTTGTTATGAAGCTTAAATTAGTATATATTGGTACTGTGTTTAAAGTCTCAAGAAAGCCTCAAAACCCATGGTTTTGGTCATTTCCGAAGACATGGTGCCCCTAATTCGAGGTGTGTTTTGGAAAGGTCATGGCAAGTTGTCGGTGCCATTTCTCACCCATCTTCTCCACTTGAATGACTGTCTCTCTGGCTCTAAGCCTGCACTCACATGTCACTTGTCCCTGTGGTTTTCACTGAGCCCAGCTCAAACACCAAATTTATAATGTCCTCATCTGTTTCCCTAGAATACTCCAAGTGTGTCTCTCCTATTGAATCTGCCTCTTGGTCTCCATACTGTGAATTCAAGGACAGAGATCTAATCCTTTTCATCTTTGTTTTGTTAGACAATCAAGTAAAATTTGATGTTTTTTGTATTATTGATTATATTCCTACAGATTATTATCTTATCAAGCGCNGTCTCTCCTATTGAATCTGCCTCTTGGTCTCCATACTGTGAATTCCTCAAGGACAGAGATCTGATCCTTTTTGTCTTTGTTTTGTTAGACAATCTAAGTAAAATTTGATGTTTTTTGTATTATTGATTATATTCCTACAGATTATTATCTTATCAAGCGCCCAACTGGCCTTGCAGCTAATGCTGCTAAGGTACATAAAACAGGCATGGCTTTTAGTCATGCAAATGGTTTCCTTTATCAGTTCTACTCCCTCATTCACACCTTGGAGCCGTTTTATTTTAATGCTATTCTTTTCTTTTCAAATTCTACATTTTATCCTATTCTATATATTACAAGAAATCACTCAACAAGGCTAGCTTCTGTAGTCTTCTCTGTTAAATGGTTAAATCATTGTCTATTTTGAGTTTTGATATACAACTGTTTCCATAGATACTTGATCATAATAGCTAATTAGCCAGGCATGTTTTCCACAGCCTTTTGAATGACATTTTTTATAATAAACATCCAGCTTTTATTCAATTAGTACATTTTTCTCTTTTCTCTTTGGAAACATTCAGCAATGCTACATGATGTTTTAACAGATATAAGGTAAAAGGACTTCACTAGGTTTCTGGTCCCTGTGTGGAAGCCATTTCTGTTCATTGCACCATCTGGAAGTCATCTTTTTCTGCTTAATCAATTCCCAGAGCAGAAGACTTAACAACAATGATGCATACTTTAAAACTGCTTTTTTAGTTTAAAAAAGTGTTTCTGTATATGCTGTTTCACTAATGCCTCACAAAGAGCCAAGGAATTCAGTGTAGCCACCACTTTCATTTTATAGACGGGGATGTCAGGGACCCTCCATTAAGAAGTCTGGTAGATTTCTGGTGCATCATGGGTGTTCAATAAACACCGATTAGAACTGACTAACTTACTCGAGGTTGTACAGGCAGAGACGAGATGTTTTATAAATCTCCTCCTCTTCCTCCTGATCCATCACACTTTTGGTATTATCCCATCTCTCTTCTCCTGTATCAAACTTGGAGCAGTTACCATTCTCTGTACTGCCTTATCGTGATTTGCACACTTGTTTTAAAAAATAAATAATAAGAATCAAGTTGAAGCCTTTTCTAGTCCCTTCGTTTGGAGCGTGTTTATTTACCATCTATTATCTGACAGATAATAATGAATAAACACAATCCGTGCCCTCAAGGCATCAGTTCACCCCTGTGTTCCCCAAAGTGGTCTGCACAGTATTTGCTAATGGCAAAGACTTGAAGCTGTTTCTGGAAACAACATCGTTTGCAGAACATATCATCTGAATCAGCATTAGGTGAAAATTCTCCACCCCTGGCTTTTCATCAAAGACATTCCAGTTGGAATTTACAACATTACTTCTCCTCCTGTTGAGGTTGGCTTCATTCTTTGATCATGAGAATCTCCTCCAATTTTTCAAACACTAACCATGCTTAACTTGCTCTAAGGATAAATTTCTACAATTGAGATGAATGTTTACATAAGAAAAACTATTAGCAAAAGCCCTCCACACCATAGACTCTCAAGTTTCATTCTCATGCTATGACGTAGATTCCAAGACAATGTCCATTTTACAGATGAGGAAAGAGTATCAGGCAAGTGAAATAACACAGCCAAGCTCACAGTGACTGGAATGGCCAGAGGGTGAACCCTTTATTGCTGACACCGAAAGCTATGCTCCTGAGCCTTTGCAGCTGGCACACCTGACTAGTGCTCTTTGCTCACCTCTTGGTCTGATGAAACCATATCTAACTCTCCCATGGATGTATGTGAATGAAATACCTAAAGGGACATCCTCATCTATATTTCCTTTTCTGCAACCATGTAGTCTGGAAGCTGGAGAGACGATGGATTCTTGATTAAACCTGGCAGGTCCAAAAGAAAATTGTTTCTCACCTCTTTTGCTTTCCCACTGAAATTTCAGTTGCTTATGTTGGAAAGAGGTGTGCCTTCAGGAAAAGACAGACAGCATGGCCGAGGGAAAAAGCTGTGTAGATTTAAAGATGCCTAGAGCAATACTCTCGAAGGCGAGAGAAGCAAGCATCAGGCCAACTGGGATCAAAGATCATCTCTGAGCGTCAGAAACCATGGATGTCAAAATCTTCCTAAGATTTACTAATGCTACCACAGGGGCTTGATACCTAAAACCCTTATTCAGTGGTGCCTAGAGACACTCTCCCTCATTTGGAAAGCTGGTATTATGTAAACAAACAGTAGTAGCCAGATTTTAGCCATTCCTGGGTGTTTGTAGAGTAAAGTACTGGCAAAAATGAAGAACAGGGGTCCCCTTTTCTGCGAGGCCGCTTTGACCCACCCCTCTCCCCTGGGGCTGGGGCGTGAGTATCCCGGTTCTCTCTCAGTTCTTTGTGAACATATCTCTCACAGTGCGTTAAGCCTGCATTATTTCCTGTCTGTTCTTTCCCTCTATCTGCCCCCTCAGTGTATTATCAACACTTAGTACCAGGGGTGTTTACTCAATTTACAAATCTGGTGTGTAACACAGGACACGGATTAAAATCACTGCCTAACTGTTTGCTGTGTGAATAGGTNCTGTCTGTTCTTTCCCTCTATCTGCCCCCTCAGTGTATTATCAACACTTAGTACCAGGGGTGTTTACTCAATTTACAAATCTGGTGTGTAACACAGGACACGGATTAAAATCACTGCCTAACTGTTTGCTGTGTGAATAGGTATATTCCCGTATCATCAATACGGGAACTGATGATACGGGAAGAGACAAGGGGCTTCCCTGGCAGTCCAGTGGCTAAGTCTCCACACTTCTGATGCAAGGGCCGTGAGTTCAATGGCTAGTTAGAAACTAACATCCTACATGCCTTGTGGTAAGATCAAAAAATTACTTCTCAAAAGTACTACTGGGAGAGATCAGCAAGAAATGCAGATCTCTGTTCAGTGTGACATGTCAGAATGTACTAATACAAGTGAAAACAAAGGCAAAGTAGACATGAATATTAACTGCAAAGGATAAATCAGAAACAATGATTTTAAAGCTTTGGGGGGTTTTCTCAACACGGGTAGGGAGGAGANGACATTAACAGAGCTACTCAGCTGAGCCTAGGAGGCTGGCTGGCAAGCTGGGATCAGGTACCCCTGGATCCTGAGTGCTGGCTAGATAGGACATTTCATCTGGTGCAATTCAAAACAGGAAGAATGGGTTATCCCACCCGGGGTCACTGGGGAGAGACAGAGCAGAGGGCAGAGGATGGAAGCAACCACCAAGGCTGAGAAGATGGGATGAGATGGGGACCATGAGAAAGAGCCCAGGGTCAGGAAGTTGCTGTGGGACCTCAGATCCATGGATGAGTGGATTGTGAGCAAGTGCAGAGGGTCATGTGTGACTGGCTGTGTCACTGGCCCAATTTGGTCACTATGCACAGCCTGGCCAGTGCAGGCAGAGGTCAACAGACACTGGAAGGTCGGTCCTGACATTTGCATGCAACCTGCTTCGTTACAAGAGAAATGAGTGCTGGGCTGAGGACCAGTACGTTAGGGTTTGACACGTGGCACGAACCATGAACTACATTGCCCTGGATACCTCTCTCAATACTCTTCAACCTACTATTATCTTTAATTAACAAGATCAATCTCTTAAAATTTTCAAATTTCTTTCCCAAGTCTCCACTATCTCTGTCTTGGCCAGACCTGCCCTCCTGGATTGCTGCAAAAGTCTGTTAATTTCTTTCTCCTGTTAAGCCTCCTCCAACAGTTTTACAGTTTTCAGAGAGATAGTCTCTAAAAACTTTGACCTTATTCCTTCATGACCCTGTAAAAATGCCTTCAGCAGCTTACCACTGCCCACAGAATGAAAACTAAGCCTCTTACTTTGGCATAAGAGATCCTTTATGATCCTTTATGGTCAGGATTCTCCCACTTGTGCCATGCACCTCTCCCCACTCAGTAATAAATTCCTCGCAGTTCTGTGACCATATTGTAGTTTGCCCTTGAGATTTTTCTACTCACTGTTTCTTCTGTGGGATATGCACTTCCCTCCAGTCTCTGCCTTGTAAATTTCTAGCACTCATCCGGCTTGGTACAGTCATCACTTCCTCTTGGGTGTCTTATTGAAGATCTTCCCTCACCTCCCAGTGTATCGGTTCCTGCCTGGTCTTTCCAGAGCCATCTATGCATTTCTCCATTCTCAGCCCTCCTCACTTTCTTGCATTAATGTTCTTTTCCATGTTGGTGGACCTCATCAGCTTGTAGTCCACAGCTGCTAAGAAGCAGAGGCTCAAAAGGGTGTGGTTGAATAAATGGGTACTTATTCCAGTTGAGAGAGTGGGGAAGACAGGGAAGTTACGAGGAAGATCTCAACTGGAAGGTCCCTGAGTTCCAGGTTCTCCACAGGGACTCAAACTATTACCAGGAAAAATGGCACTTGGAAATCCCACACGAGGGAATCTCATTAGTTCCATTAATTCAGCGTCATTAGCTTCATTAGTCAAGATTCATACTGTTTAAAAGGCTGCTGGTTCCAGGACCATGATGGGAGCCTGAGTCTATGCTAACATCCACGCCATGCACAGCCTTCTTGATCAACCAAGCCTTGCCATGAAAAAATATGCCACATGCAATGTGATGAATGCATTCAGGCACAAACGTCTTTCCTCACTGGAGAATGAAAACACACTGTCTGTGGCTAGCAGAGGTCCTTGGGCCATGCTTCTGGAGTCTCTTCTGACTGATTTTAGGAGAACAGGCAGGATCTTAGAAGGAGTCAATTTTCACCTGGTATGACTGCTTGGCATAAAACTATCATTTGTTTTCTTTATTTCTCCCCATGGCCCAAATTAATATCTACCTCCAGGCTTTAAAAAAGGAAAAGGAGAGACCATGACTAGAAATAAAACTAAATTGCGCAGAGTTTCAGTCAGCTCTGTCCCTCCTTGTCTTTGTGACCTTGGCCAAATCACATCCTTTCCTTTTGCATTAGAAGGACTGATTAATCCCTGTCCCGTGTTCTTTCATGGCATTTGTGAAGATTAAATGTGATAATGGTTGGAAAAGTGCTTGAGGACTGTAAATTGATGTACAAATGGAAGGGATTAAGGGATTAGCTTCAATCCGGTAAAGATTTTCTCTTTTATAGAACAACCTGCTCAACATCAGTCCCTACGAGTTGCCAGCACACACACATACATACCACAAGTGTGTGCCCTAATGTTCCTTCCTGTCTCCCCACATGGTTTTTCATCCTTCCTCCTACAACAGTCTTGCTCAACATAAAGATCTTTATCCAACCTGACTTTAGGGAAACTGTATTGTGCTAGACTTCTCATGCCTGAGGGCAACATGTATAATGATGATGACGATGATGGTGTGTGTGCCTGTATGTGTCTGCAAAGTGAAAGTGAAAGTCACTCAGTCATGNTAAGTGATGGTTTAAAAAAAACTACCAGTCGTCTGCTCTGGATCGATTGGTTAAAGTGGAACCCGTGTTGCCGATTGCTGAGTCCAAAATCCATTTGTTGAGTCCAGAGAGCATAGACAATGAGTTTGCAGTCTGTTTTTCTGCTCTTTCTGGATGATTTCCAGGGTCATTTGTCCTATACCTGTGTGAATAACAGTCCTTTGAAGTACTTGTGCTTGCTTGTGTGGAGTGCTCTGAAATTCGATACTTCTAAAGGGAAAGGCCAAGGCTAACCATTAGCAAGGCCACTCGCCAGAACGACCACCCCACCACTGTGTCTTAGTGACCCACTGATGACCAGTTTCTGCTCTCAGACCCTTTGAGTGACGCTGCACATTGTTCTATTAAAACAGTGAGCCCCTCACTTCACATGGAGCCGATGAAGCTGAGTGGAGGCAGGGTGAGAGATGCCCGAATCATGCCAGCTCTGTGCCTCATCTTGCCTGGTTCTTGGGTGCCAGGACCCTGGAAGCCCCTGGCTCTGTCCAGCACACCCTCCCAGTGCGGTTCCTTCCCCATCTCTGGCATTCTGTATGGCTCTGTTGATTTGACTGGAAAATAATTTCGGGTCAAAATCTAAGATTTACTAGTTCAGTTGTGCATGGCTTGGTGGTTTTCAACAAACTGCTTTCTTTTTTTCTGATAATTTTATTGTTTAATAGGTTGCATTTGAAAAATTTGAAATAGCACAAAGAAGGCACATTTGGAAATGATCTAACATATGTGTATATGCAACAAAGATAGGACAAAGTAGAGAGGAAGCATAACATGTCCCTTAGAACAGGTACTAAGATACTGGGAAATTGAAAAGCAGCAGTCTTTTTCCAAGCAGAATTTTGCCCCCTCCGACTAAGGGCTTTTCCTACTGACCTTCTCAGGAGCCAGGGCTGACTCCTGCTTATCTCAGTTCAAATGCCCCTGCTCAGAGGGGCTGCCCTAAACACTCTCTCCCACTGTCCTTTATCTTTATTGACAATGTTGTCTTAGATTTTTAGTTATATATGTATGTATATATATGTGTATATATACTTACACACATTCTTTTTTATATTCTTTTCCATTATGGTCTCTCTCAGGATATTGAATATAATTTCCTGTGTTATGCAGTGGGACTTAATTGTCTATCTATTCTAAATAAAATAGTTTCCATGTGCTAATCCCCAATTCCCATTCCATCCCTCCCCTCTGCACTCTCCCCTGGCAATCCATAGATTTAATGTAAATAGATTTAATGTATAGAATTGACCTTTATCATAAGAAAAAATATTTCTAAAATTTAATATGGAACCATAAAGACTCAAAATCGCCAAAAACCTTTATCTCTTCAGGCTGTTTTATTTTCTTCATAAAACTTAGCACTAAGTGAATTTTTTGTGTGTTCATGTCCCTCTCCTGTCTACTAAAATTTTGATTCCACAGCCAAAAATAAACCTTTTCCTTCTTCTATCCCCTCTTCATCTCTGATCCTTCGAACAGTATCTGGTACATAGCACAGGCATGGAATGTTTTTTGAAGAAACCTGTGAGCCAGATATTGTTATCTGGCCCTCCTGGTGCCTCATCCATGGGGCACGTGTGCACTCTGTGAGCATCACGTTTCCTTCACCTTTAGAGAGCAAAGCAACAACCGGAGGCATGGTGGACTGTGGGCCTTACCAGGACAGCTGAGAAATTAGGTCCTGAAACCTTCCCTCTGAGCTATGTGGTCTCCAAGAGAAGTGGCTGCCCCATAGTCTTCAGGGAAGATGGAGCAAACACAAGGCCATTTGGGACATTAACAGAGCTACTCAGCTGAGCCTAGGAGGCTGGCTGGCAAGCTGGGATCAGGTACCCCTGGATCCTGAGTGCTGGCTAGATAGGACATTTCATCTGGTGCAATTCAAAACAGGAAGAATGGGTTATCCCACCCGGGGTCACTGGGGAGAGACAGAGCAGAGGGCAGAGGATGGAAGCAACCACCAAGGCTGAGAAGATGGGATGAGATGGGGACCATGAGAAAGAGCCCAGGGTCAGGAAGTTGCTGTGGGACCTCAGATCCATGGATGAGTGGATTGTGAGCAAGTGCAGAGGGTCATGTGTGACTGGCTGTGTCACTGGCCCAATTTGGTCACTATGCACAGCCTGGCCAGTGCAGGCAGAGGTCAACAGACACTGGAAGGTCGGTCCTGACATTTGCATGCAACCTGCTTCGTTACAAGAGAAATGAGTGCTGGGCTGAGGACCAGTACGTTAGGGTTTGACACGTGGCACGAACCATGAACTACATTGCCCTGGATACCTCTCTCAATACTCTTCAACCTACTATTATCTTTAATTAACAAGATCAATCTCTTAAAATTTTCAAATTTCTTTCCCAAGTCTCCACTATCTCTGTCTTGGCCAGACCTGCCCTCCTGGATTGCTGCAAAAGTCTGTTAATTTCTTTCTCCTGTTAAGCCTCCTCCAACAGTTTTACAGTTTTCAGAGAGATAGTCTCTAAAAACTTTGACCTTATTCCTTCATGACCCTGTAAAAATGCCTTCAGCAGCTTACCACTGCCCACAGAATGAAAACTAAGCCTCTTACTTTGGCATAAGAGATCCTTTATGATCCTTTATGGTCAGGATTCTCCCACTTGTGCCATGCACCTCTCCCCACTCAGTAATAAATTCCTCGCAGTTCTGTGACCATATTGTAGTTTGCCCTTGAGATTTTTCTACTCACTGTTTCTTCTGTGGGATATGCACTTCCCTCTAGTCTCTGCCTTGTAAATTTCTAGCACTCATCCGGCTTGGTACAGGAATCACTTCCTCTTGGGTGTCTTATTGAAGATCTTCCCTCACCTCCCAGTGTATCGGTTCCTGCCTGGTCTTTCCAGAGCCATCTATGCATTTCTCCATTCTCAGCCCTCCTCACTTTCTTGCATTAATGTTCTTTTCCATGTTGGTGGACCTCATCAGCTTGTAGTCCACAGCTGCTAAGAAGCAGAGGCTCAAAAGGGTGTGGTTGAATAAATGGGTACTTATTCCAGTTGAGAGAGTGGGGAAGACAGGGAAGTTATGAGGAAGATCTCAACTGGAAGGTCCCTGAGTTCCAGGTTCTCCACAGGGACTCAAACTGTTACCAGGAGAAATGGCACTTGGAAATCCCACACGAGGGAATCTCATTAGTTCCATTAATTCAGCGTCATTAGCTTCATTAGTCAAGATTCATACTGTTTAAAAGGCTGCTGGTTCCAGGACCATGATGGGAGCCTGAGTCTATGCTAACATCCACGCCATGCACAGCCTTCTTGATCAACCAAGCCTTGCCATGAAAAAATATGCCACATGCAATGTGATGAATGCATTCAGGCACAAACGTCTTTCCTCACTGGAGAATGAAAACACACTGTCTGTGGCTAGCAGAGGTCCTTGGGCCATGCTTCTGGAGTCTCTTCTGACTGATTTTAGGAGAACAGGCAGGATCTTAGAAGGAGTCAATTTTCACCTGGTATGACTGCTTGGCATAAAACTATCATTTGTTTTCTTTATTTCTCCCCATGGCCCAAATTAATATCTACCTCCAGGCTTTAAAAAAGGAAAAGGAGAGACCATGACTAGAAATAAAACTAAATTGCGCAGAGTTTCAGTCAGCTCTGTCCCTCCTTGTCTTTGTGACCTTGGCCAAATCACATCCTTTCCTTTTGCATTAGAAGGACTGATTAATCCCTGTCCCGTGTTCTTTCATGGCATTTGTGAAGATTAAATGTGATAATGGTTGGAAAAGTGCTTGAGGACCGTAAATTGATGTACAAATGGAAGGGATTAAGGGATTAGCTTCAATCCGGTAAAGATTTTCTCTTTTATAGAACAACCTGCTCAACATCAGTCCCTACGAGTTGCCAGCACACACACATACATACCACAAGTGTGTGCCCTAATGTTCCTTCCTGTCTCCCCACATGGTTTTTCATCCTTCCTCCTACAACAGTCTTGCTCAACATAAAGATCTTTATCCAACCTGACTTTAGGAAAACTGTATTGTGCTAGACTTCTCATGCCTGAGGGCAACATGTATAATGATGATGACGATGATGGTGTGTGTGCCTGTATGTGTCTGCAAAGTGAAAGTGAAAGTCACTCAGTCATGTCTGACTCTTTGCGACCCCATGGATGATACAGTCCATGGGATTCTCCAGGCCAGAATACTGGAGTGAAGTAGCCTTTGCCTACTCCAGGGGATCTTCCCAACCCAGGGATCAAACCCAGGTCTCCCACATTGCAGGCAATTTCTTTACCAGTTGAGCCACCAGGGAAGCTCTTGTGTCTACAAGTGTTTGTGTTTCCCTTCATTTCTTGGTTGTTTAGATTGTTCAGTAGGAAAAAGAAACTCCAAAAGGAAAAGTCTGAGAGAAACAAGAAACGTTGCTCTTTTATTCTCGACTAGGATTGTTTGGACTTCCCAGGTGGCGCTAGTGGTAAACAATCCACCTGGCCAGTGCAGGAGACATAAGAGACATGAGCTTGATCCCTGATTCGGGAAGATCTCCTGGAGGAGGGCATGGCAGCCCACTCCAGTATCCTTGCCTGGAGAATCCCATGGACAGAGGAGCCCAGTGGGCTACAGTCCATGGGGTCACAGGAGTCGGACACGACTGAAGCGATTTCACACACATGCACTAGAATTGTTTATAAACAGAAGGCTGATAACAAAATAGCACTCCCATCCTAAATTATTTTGTCATATTCCTCATTTTTTTCAGAGGCTAATTACTGTCTGACTCTAAAAAATGTTAACAATTTTCCCCCAAGCATGTTGCCAGTGATCCCACTTGAGAGAGGAATGCTAACTCCTACTCATGCATCTGACAGTTGTAGAACAGGAGATGATTTTTCCACAGTTCAGTTGTTTGACATCAGATGTGAACTATTCTAATATTGTCAAGAAACCTGGCAGCCCTANATGTTGCCAGTGATCCCACTTGAGAGAGGAATGCTAACTCCTACTCATGCATCTGACAGTTGTAGAACAGGAGATGACTTTTCCACAGGTCAGTTGTTTGACATCAGATGTGAACTATTCTAATATTGTCAAGAAACCTGGCAGCCCTAATGTACTTGCAGACACTCTGAGATTACTCTTAAAATAGTTCTCATATTATGTGTCCATATGTTTATCTCCCTTCATCAAAGTGAGCTTCTTGAGGGCAGGGATGTGTCTCCTCATTTCTGCATCCCAAACGTAGTTCCACCTGACATGTCGTTGTTGTTCAGTGGCTAAGTCATGTTGAATTCTTCGCGACCCCATGAAGTGCAGTACGCCAGGCTCTTCTGTCCACTATCTCCATAAGTTTGCTCAAATTCATGTCCACTGAGTCAGTGATGCTATCTAACCTGTTCATCCTCTGCCACCCCCTTCTCCTCCTGCTCTCAGTCTTATTCAGCATCAGAGTCTTTCCCAATGAGTCAGCTCTTTGAAGTAGGTGGCCAAAGTATTGGAGCTTTAGCTTCAGCAACACTCCTTTCAATGAATGAATAATTCAGAGTTGATTTCCTTTATGATTGAATGGCTTGATCTCCTTGTAGTCCAAGGGACTCTCAAGAGTCTTCTCTAGCACCTTCCTGACATAGAAGCCCTCATATTTCTTAAGTGATTGAAGCAATATATGTACCTGTATATTTACATACATCTAGTCTGTCCTTGTTCTCACATTTTCAGTGTTTATTTTTTATATTATATATGAAAAATTCAATTCTTTGTAATAAATAATTCTACCAGTATTTCTCTATAGAAATGCATACTCCATGCATAATTTAGAGATTATTCCTATTTACCCACATATGTATCTTTGAATTTTTATATCAAAATATGCATTAGCTACAAGAAATGAAAAGCCACAACAATGCAATTGCATTTTCATATGCTTTCAATTGAACTCCCATGGAGCAGACATGGATTGGTTGCAAAGCAGACCCTGAGAAAGAAAGCACTTTGTGATTCTGTGTGACTTGATGTTCTGTCTGCCCCAGTTGGGCTGGGCAGGATAGAGGAGGCTAGAGGTGGGAGGAGGAGAAATATTTGAAGGCAGTAGATGGGAAATCAGCAAAATGAAAAGGTACATTAGTTATGGGGTGTGCATTCTGGGCAGTAGTCAGTCAGGAAAATAAATTTTTTTTTCCCTTGAAAACCCGGGGAGGGTAATTAAACTCCTCCCATTACAGCTCCATAGCATCTCATAGAGGTTATTGTGATGTTTTTACATTCAAGGAGAGCTACGCTTGTTGAATTTTATCATTTTCATAGATTTACAAGATAGCTATTTGGGATGAAAATAAAGACCTAGGGAGACAGTTTATGAATTCTGGGTAATTAAAGCACGATTCCTTTAAAAGCTAATGTTTGAGAAAATGTATCCTCCAAAGACTAGTACTTTATTTAATGCTAAGCCCAACTAATGTGCACTATAAATAAATATGACATTAGTATTGGCTGACATAGATGCCACCTTTAGCTTTCTGAGGGCTCAGCCAGAGTCCCAGTGAGGTAGAATTGGTAAATACCATGAGACCCACAGTTAGGTGATTCTTATATTACATTTTTACGAAGTTTTTTTTTTTTAAATCCTAGATATTATTTTTATACTTATTCACCTATTTACTTGCAGGTGTTGGGTCTTGGTTGTGACATGCAGGACCTTCACTGCAGCACCGCATGTGGTCTCCTGTTGAGGCACTTGGATTCTCTAGCTGCAGCCTTCAAGGTTAGCCACTCCTTGGCATGCGCCATCTTAGTTCTCTGACCAGGGATGGAACCCGTGTCCCCTGTGTTGCAAGGCAGATTCTTCACCTCAGAACACCAGGGAGGCCCTTATATTACTTTTAAATAACATAGATTTGACCTAATATTTATTAAAGCCTATATAGACAGACTCTTTATTACATTAGTGTGTGCCTATGGACAACATTTGTATTCAGTACACGATTAAGTTGTATGTGGAAGGTAATACTAAATGTTTGTTGAAAACACCCTTAAATCACAAGTTTAGGCAGAATATAGTTTGTCCTATAGACTGAATTCATTCTTCTTATCTTTACAATTTTTCAAGTAAAAAAAATAAGTGAGGCAGTGCTGTTGGTATTTGTTAACACTGTTTTCCAGAGTCTCTAGAAGAGTTGAGAAAACAATTCTACTCTTAGGTTGAATACAGGGGCAATTTCTGCATTTGATTGACAGGTCTGAGCCCAGGTCTCACCCATTACCAGCTATGTGAGTTTGGCCAAGTCACAAATTTCTTTAGCCTTTATTTTCTCACACATGTAAAATGAACAAGATCACGCTTTTACAAGAGCTTCCCTGTTGGCTCAGTCAGTAAAGAATCTGCCTACAATGCAAGAGACACAGGAGACTTGTGTTCGATCCCTGGGTTGGGAAGATCCCTTGGAGAAAGAAAGGGCAAACCACTTCAATAGTCTTGCCTGGAGAACCCCATGGACAGAGGAGCTTGGCGGGCTGCCATGGGGTCATAAGAGCTAAACATGACTTAGTGACTAAACCACCACCATGCCCTCACAACGTGGTGAGGATTACGTTGAGAAATTTTTACATTAAGAACATTTAAAGCATTTTGTCTTGTTCCTTATACATGACAGAGCTTATTGATTCTAAGTACCAGCCAACACAACATTTGGACTATCTTGCTTCTAAGCCACTTCAGTTGTGTCTGGCTCTTGTGACCCCATAGACGGTAGCCAGTAGGGCTTCTCTGTCCACAGGATTCTCCAGGCAAGAATACTGGAGTGGGTTGCCATCTCCTCCTCCAGGGGATCTTCCTGACCCAGGGATTGAACCCATGTTTCCTATAAGTCCTGCATTGGCAGGCCGGTTCTTCATCTCTAGCACCACCTGGGAAGCCCAAGAATTGCCTATACACCAGTAAGTACCTTATGTGAATCATCATATGTCACCCTTGCAGACACTGAGAGATGGATATTATTTCTCCTGTGTATGAGAGAGGAAGCTAAAAATTAGGAGGATTAAATGATTTACCTACTCTTAGACAGTTATTAAGGGACATATTTTAGATTTACAGTAATATCTTTCAGGACCACAGGAAATGAACACTGAGCCATATGATTTCTACCTTCTTCACTTGATTTCTACCTTCCACTTTCCTAGGTGGTACATATAGCTGTCATATCACCTTCAGAGTGCTCCCTGAAGGACAAACACACAATGTCTCCGTTTCAGATGACCAAACAGAGAGAAAGCCAGTGCTATAGAAGAGCATCTGTCCTCCACTCCACTGGTCTGTGCAGTCTCATCAGAGGAAGCTTGACCTACATGGGGGAGGGACGACCGTGTTCCTTAAAGTCTCCAGAAAGTATTCCTTTCTGCTTATGTTACTGTCACATTCAGGATCACTGACTCAGGCACATGATTTGTGTGTTTTAAGTCAGAGAAGCCAATAGAAACACATGTAGGAAAAATCACAGATCATTTGTACACATGTATATTTTTAAAGTTCTAAGAGTTGTCCACTGATTATGTGCAAACTACCATTCTTCAGACCTTCAGAGTTCATCTGCGCAATACATTGGCAATCTCAGCCAAAGTCTATTTTTAGAAATGCATTGTCATTCTCCTCCCGTTGTGACTTTGTGTTTGGCACGGGCAATTAGACACAACCTAAACTTATTGCAAGCATAAATTAAAAACAGGATTACATAAGTTTTTTGTTTTCTCATACTGTGGAGTTGCTTCTATACCAATAATTAGGAGGGGAAATGGGCCACTGGAGATTGGTTTTGCAAAGGCCCACCTGCTCTGGCCCATCTTACCTGGGGCAAGACGCTTTTCTGGGGACAAAGGAGGCAGATTCAAGAATAGCAGTTGGTATTTAAATTCATGGGACTTCCCTGGTGGCTCAGCTGGTAAAGAATCTGCCTGCAATGTGGGAGACCTGGGTTTGATCCCTGGATTGGAAAGATCTCCTGGAGAAGGGAACAGCTACCCACTGCAGTATTCTGACCTGCAGAAGTGAAGAAGAACTAAAGAGCCTTTTGATGAAAGTGAAAAAGGAGAGTGAAAAATCTGGCTTAAAACTCAACATTCAGAAAACTAAGATCATGGGATCCGGTCCCGTCACTTCATGGCAAATAGATGGAGAAACAATGGAAACAGTGAGACTTTATTTTCTTGGGCGCCAAATTCACTGCAGATAATGATTGCAGCCATGAAATTAAAAGACACTTGCTCCTTGGAAGAAAAGCTATGACCAAACTAGACAGCCTATTAAAAAGTTGACAAAGGTCTGTCTAATCAAAGCTATGATTTTTCCAGTATTCATGTATGGATGTGAGAGGTGAACCATAAAGAAAGTTGGGCACCAAAGAATTGATGTTTTGAACTGCGGTGTTGGCGAAGACTCTCGAGTGTCCCTTGGACAGCAAGGAAATCAAACAAGTCAGGCCTCAAGGAAATAAGTCCTGAATATACTTTGGAAGGACTGATGCTGAAGCTGAAACTCCGATCCTTTGGCCACCTGATGTGAAGAACTGACTCACTGGAAAAGATCCTGATGCTGGGAAAGATTGAAGGCGGGAGGAGAAGGGAACGACAGAGGATGAGATGGTTAGATGGCATCACCGACTCAATACTCATGAGTGTAAGCAAGCTCCAAGAGTTGGTGATGGACAGAAAAGCCTGGCATGCAACATCTATGAGGTTGCAAAAAGTCAGACACAACTGAGCAACTGAACTGAACTGATTTAAATTCATAAGTCAGGAGAGAGCTAGGTAAAAACTGTAAACAGTATAATAAGCTTACTCTGTCTTCAGTGTATCACCCCTAAATTTTTGACACAACTCTGCAGCATGGATGTATCCTTAGTATTTTTTTTTACTTGATTTATAATTTTCTTACCAAGATGTGTTAACATCTTTTTATTGAGTATTCTTTAGTTAATCAAATGTCCTTTCTACTTCAACTTTTAGCATCTATGTTTTACATACTCATAGATGCAGGATTATATTATCTTTCTGGTGAATTATTCATTTTATCATTTATAAAGGTCACCTTTATCCATATTAATGCTTTTTGCATTCGCTTAATTAGTATCTTTCTTGCCTATGTTAAAAGAATGTAATAGTAATATTAGTCTTTCAGTTATGTCCATCTTTTTGTGACCCCATGGATGGTAACTCGCCAGCCTTCTCTATCCTTGGGATTTTCCAGGCAAGAATACTGGAATGGGTTGCCGTTTCCTACTCCAAGGGATCTTTCTGGATCAGTGATAAAACTCATGTCTTCTGCATTGGCAGGCAGATTCTTTACCACTGCGCCACTTGGGAGGCATCCAAATATTGATATCAAAAATAGTATCCTCATAAGGGGTATTTTATTTGGGGTATTGATGGGAGAAGCTTAGATTTTGGAAATGTAGCCTCAGAAAAAAATTGATTTTTCCTTCCCCTGGATGTCCAAGGAGTGTTCCAGGTCTGAGTTGAGTTAATGTGCTAATTCACTGGTTTAGAGATTACCGAGCATTTCAGATGAGACTTCCCTGATGGCTCAGCAGGTAAAGAATCCACCTGTAAGGCAGAGACACAGGACACTAGGGCTTGATGCCCGAGGCGGGCAGAGCACTCGGAGAGGGAAACGGCAGTCCACTCCAGTGTTCTTGCCTGGAAAACGTCATGCACAAAGAAACCTGCCAGGCTATAGCCCATGAGGTTGCTAAGAGTCAGATATGACTGAGTGACTAGAATGGATGCATTGCGAGTATTTCAGATAGAATAAAACCAACATATCCCACAGACTTGTATGTTTAAGAATTTCTCGTGAATGGCCTTCATTTTTTTCATCCTCAGCCAGAGGTCTGGCTGGAGACAAACTTTGTTCCCTCTTTCCTTGGCTATTGAACAGTATTTCTCTGGCCCCTCCTTGACTTAGGTATTTACGCAGCAAACTCATTTCAACATCTTTTGATACTCATTTCAAACTCTCTGGATGTTCTGGTCGAATAACAAATCTTCTTCCCTTCTCTGGGGTTAAGGCCCCTTAAGCCTCTAGAATGTCTGTTTTAATTTGTATCTTTAGGCTTCAAAGACTTCAAGAGTAGGTCATAAACTGATAGCATTGATTTCGAGCACCTGGGTATTCCTGCTCCTTTTTGGATTTTATGTTCACGTATATATCTAATCTGTAAAGAATTTATTTAATCCATTATTTCTATGGAAGATGGAAGAGGGACATCTATGTTACAGTGTTAGCTCAATCCACCATATGTCAGAACTAGAATCCAGCAACCTCATTTCTTCATCCCAGAAACCCTGTACATTGTTATATTTTTATCCACACAATTAATAATGGGACATTTGAATTTAGCAACATTAGGTAATATACTCATGGTCACACAGCTATTAAATAATGAATTTAAAAAACTGTGTTCTTTCCATTTTGCTATGTTGTGACTCTGACATATCATAAGACAAGGAATCACATTATAAGGATTTTTGAATAAACNAACATTAGGTAATATACCCATGGTCACACAGCTATTAAATAATGAATTTAAAAAACTGTGTTCTTTCCATTTTGCTATGTTGTGACTCTGACATATCATAAGACAAGGAATCACATTATAAGGATTTTTGAATAAACATAATACATAGATACAATTATATTCATCAGAAGTCTCTAGACTGCATATGATAGAAATAGCTCAAACTGAGGAATTCCCTGTCAATCCATTAAAATTCCATGCTTCCAGTTCAGGGGACATGAGTTTGATCCATGTTTGAAAACTAAGATCCCATATGCCACAGGGTAGGGCAAAAAAAAACCCCAACAAAACCAGAAATAGCTGAAACAGTTTAATGGGAAAAATAAATGGCTTATGTTTGTGAAAAATCCATTATGAAGTGGCTGCTTCTGTTCACCTCTTAGCTAGTCCTGATTTTCTATGCAGGGGCTTTGCTCTTGGGCAAGCTGTTCTAATGAAGTGGAAGAATGACCGTAAACTGATCTCAGTCTGCATCATATAGCTAAATGGCTAGAAAGAGTTTCTTTCTCAACATTTCCAGCAAATTCCAAGGGATGTCATTTGTAAGACTGACTCTGGTCAATGGGTGCTTTGATGGGTGATAGTAGTGAGGATTGTTTTTTCCATGGGTTTATTTGGAAACCAGACTTGAGGAGGATCCAACATCATGAAATTTTGGTTTTCAAGTTTACATTGATTATTAACATTCATCTGGCAGATGAATGAAGAAGTGAGAAAATAGAGGATCAACCAGAAGAGTGTTGAGTGGGGTCAAGCCAAGATGTGATATAAATTGCTTCCACTCTTGGCCACAACTCAATGATAAGTTTCTCCCTGCAACAATATCTGTGTCCCAGAAACACCTCTATATCAAGGAACAGAAACATAGATTTTTGTCAAAGAGGAATTGATCTTTGTCATAATAAACTTTATTGTCTACATTCATAATCTCAGCACACGTTGTTTCAAGTAAGACTGAGATACGGGAGCCTCTAGAGCAAATTCTAGTTCCTGCTTTTATTTTTGGCTTCTTTTTGGTTATTATTCTCATAATGAAAATTCAGTTTGTATTCTTGGATGTGGAGGAACCTGGGAGTTTGGGAAAACGTCACAAAGAACCGGGCACTGCCAGGGCCTGTCTGAAGAATTTAAAAACTGTCTTAGGGTTGCTATAGTAGCTGACACTTTTCTGGAATGCTGTATTTCATCTATCTATCTTTGACATACCTTTCTACTTCCTGGAAGATTTCAGAAGATAAGTGAAAGGAAGAGAAAGGAATAGAAGTAGCTTATACCGAGCTTCTATAATGTGTCTAGTCCCATAGTACTCACAATGCATAGATTATCTCATTCAGTTGCTTCAATAGCTCCATGGAGATGCATTAGAAAATTGATTTACTTATAAAATGAAATATGATAAAAATGGCAACAATAATGAAGTAGCATTTAAAAGGTTCTTACCATATACCAGCATTTTACATGGATGTTCTTCTTTAATCTTCTTGATAACCCAATGAATTTGGATGAACAAGACGTTAAGAGACATGATCATTCATGTGGTAAAGAGTAAAGAACAGGGATCTCCCTGTTGGTCCAGTGCTTAGAATTCCGGACTTCTACAGTAGTGGGCATGGGTTCAATTCCTGGTTGGGGATCTAAGATCCTGCTTGCCCTTGTGGTTCAGACAAAAAAAAAAAAAAAAAAAAAGCAGCAGCAGAAGAATAGAGAACAGACAAAAATGTAGCCGTGTCATTGAGTTAAAACCAGGCCTGGGATTCAGCCAGCTTCTCCAACCAGACTGGTGTCTTTGGTCTTCAGTACATGTTGTTACTTGCATGCCCCCAAGTGGAGGAAAACCAAAAGTCATATGACACCGGAGGGGAATTAGCTGTGGCAAAAAGGAATACACGGTGAGAAGGAGGCATGAGCAATATAGGGCAGTGTGCTGGCGGGGAGGTCCCTGAGAGGAGGCTGCCAAATGAGATGAGAAGATAAAACGCTTCCACTCGGTGCACTGTGCCATGTGGTGTAGGAGCTCTCAGGTGACATATGTCTTTGTTTGACTATAATTCCACAACGTCTGTTAGAACTTGTCGGTGCCCTGGTTCCAGGGTGATAAATCCATGCAGACAGCTCTCTAGGCAGGTTGCTTCTGTGTGTTTAAAGAAAAAACACACATCCTTAGGTGATGCAACACAGTCCCTCTCTAGTTTGATTTCAGGGCCTTATGTGTGTGTTTACACATAAGACACAGATACATACAGATCTGTACATGCAGATATAGATGTGTGTATACATATATGTGTATATCTATGCACACACATTTGCATGTGTATACATATACATATGTATACATGTGTGTACACACATATATGTGTACATATATTTACAAATGTGTACATGCATATTCACATATCTTGCATCTTTCTCTCAGCTACTTCACTGGGGGAAAAAGGTTTTCTTAGTCTCAGGAATAACATGCTGAGGATTGAGAAGTTTGGGTGACTACTCTTGGCTCAATCTTATCTTTCCCATTGCTCTCTACTTTCTTACCCAGAAGAGATAAATATCAGGTGACAGACTTTTTCAGTCCTTAAGGGAGATGCAGTAAACTTACACTCCCCAAGGCTTTCTGCTCTAGTAGTGTTGCCCTGGTGAGTATTAACATACTGTATGAATCAGCATTCTCTAGAGAGACAGAGCCAACAGGAGGTAGACAGGTAGATTGATAGATGAATAGATGAACGGATTTAAAAAGAAATTTATTCTAGGAATTGGCTGATAAGTGTTTTAGAGGTCAAGAAGTCCCACTGTCTGCTGTCTCTAAGCTGGAGAAAGAGGAAAGCAGGTGGCATAATTCAGTTCAAGTTTGAAGGTCAAGAATGGTTTAAGTCCCTGTCGGAGTCAGTAGGAAAGTTATGACAAACGTGGACAGCATATTAAAAAGCAGAGACACCATTTTGTCAACAAAGGTCCATATAGTCAAGGTATGATATTTTCAGTAGTCATATATGGATGTGAGAGTTGGACCATAAAGAAGGCTGAGTGCCAAAGAATTGATACCTTTGAGTTGTGGTTGGAGAAGACTCTTGAGAGTCCCTTGGACAGCAAGGAGATCAAACAGGTCAATCCTAAAGGAAATCGACACTGAATATTCATTGGAAGGACTGATGATGAAGCTGAAGTTTGGCCACCAGATGCAAAGAGCTGACTCACTGGAAAAAAACCTGATGCCGGGAAAGATTGAGGGCATGAAGAGAAGGGGGTGGAAGGGGATGAGGTGGTTGGATGGCATCACCGACTCAGTGGACATGAATTTGAGCAAGCTCTGGGAGATGGTGAAGGACAGCAAAGCCTAGAGTGCTGCAGTCCATGTGGTCACAAAGAGTCAGACGTGACTTAGAGACTAAACGATAACAATAGGATCAACTGAGCCAGTAGCCAGAGAAGCAGGAGTACCGGTGATATCAATGCCTGAGGGCAGGAGAAGATGAGGATCTCAGCTCAAGCGAAGAGAGAATTCCTCTGCCTTTTTGTTCTACTTAGACCTGCTAAGGATTGAATGATCCTCTACTGGGGAGAATCTTCTGCTTTACTCAATTCACCAAATGCTGATTTTTCCTGGAAGCACTCTCACACACAAACCCAGAGATAATGTGTTACCAGGTGGCCAGGCATTGCTGAGCCCAGTCAAGTAGACAGTAAAATTAACCATCATGCATATGCAGTCCTGGTGTGAAGCCAAACTCAGGGGACCAGGGAGAAAAGGAAATTTTACTGGGTCCTCACTATGTGCCAAACACCAGTCCTTTCAGCTCCCTTATGTTTATCTGTTCTGCCAATAACTTTGAGAGGGTGATAGACTTCTTCCCATTTATATATTCAGGGAATGAAGCTCCAACAACTTAAACAAATAATGTTTGAAGAAATGTTACTTCTAGTATATGATGGAGCTAGGGTTGAACCCAGCTCTTAGTGTCCCAAAGGCTAGGATATTTCCACTGAAACTATGGATTTCAAACTTTGGTTACCTTCAAAATCACCCATGCAGCCCTTTGAAAATGAAAATATCTGAGTCCTGCCTTAATCTGGCTGAATCTTACTCTCTTCACAAGACACCATGTCCTTTTTAGAAAAAATAAGCAAATGAACCAAAGAAATATCAACCATTAAAAATTTCAGTATATTAGGATGGTCAGCTTATATTCTTGAAAAGTCCTTGCAGTCTTCAAAATTTGTATGAGTTATTTATTGCTGTATAACAAAATGCCCCCAGACGTACCAACTTCCAGCAACAAGCTTCTGTGATCTGGTGTGTAATGTGGGTCACAGCTCTTGGCAAAACTTTGTTGAGTGCCTCTGGCTCAAAACCTCTCATGAGGTTTCAGTCAAGCTGTCAAGCAAGTCTGCGGTCTATCTGAAGTCTTGATTTACAGAAGAACATTCACTTCTAAGCTCATGTATGTGGCTGTTTGAAAGCCTTGATCTCTTACCCTATGGGCTTCTCCACAGGGCACACCAAAACCATGGTACACAGAGAAATTTCAAAGAGTGAGAGAAAGTGCCCAAGTCAGAAGCCACCATCTTTAAAACCTAATCAGGAGTGGCATGCTGTTGGTTCAGCTTTGTTCCCTTTGTTAGAAATGAGTCAGTAATTCCAGCCCACAGGGAGGAGAGGGGGTATTGTACAAGGTCATGAGCGCAGGGATGCTTGGGGGTCATCTTGGGGGCTGCCCACCACAATACATCTCGGGTTTCCTCTGGTAGAGCAGCTCAGGGAGGATACAAGTGGGGAGGTGTTTGGGCTCCTCTAGAGATGATTTATGAGCATGTGCATGAAAATAATATCTGATCCAAATTGTTTTTCTTTGCTGAAGTAGATTTGCAACAGAATTGGAACTGATAGTCTCTGCTTCAAATATTAATGAAATAGTGAGATATTGATTATTAACTATCTACATGTTACATTCATGTAGTAGACTGTCTAGAGAAACACTAGAGATGTCACATGATGTGGTTACGACCACTCCTTCAGCCTATTCCTTCATTACTGGTCCAATCTGCTGGTCTATAGCAGAGCAGAAAGTATCAGATTTGGGGGTAGAAAGCTTCCAGCTTTGGCTCTGCTATTTTTGGCTCATTTTCCTAAGCCTCAGCTTCCTCATATGTAAATGGAGTATCAAATCCTATGTTTTACTCATCTCACAGGATTGTGAAGAGGATAATAAAGTAAAATACATTATATGAAGTGTTTTGTGAAAAATTCATTATAATAGAAAGTGGTGTGCAGTGGTTGTAGTAAGAGAATTATATGTAATAT
>SJYW01017354.1:562683-581400 GCA_006410735.1 Raphicerus campestris
TTTGTATTTTTTAAAATTCCACATATAAATGATAACATGTGATGTTTATCTTTGTCTGACTTACTGCACTTAGTATGATAATCTCTAGATCTATCTGCTGCTGCTGCTAAGTCGCTTCAGTCATGTCCGACTCTGTGCAACCCCATAGACGGCAGCCCACCAGGCTCCCCTGTCCCTGGGATTCTCCAGGCAAGAACACTGGAGTGGCTTGCCATCTCCTTCTCCAAGGCATGAAAGTGAAAATTGAAAGTGAAGTCGCTCAGTCGTGTCTGAGATCTATGCTACTGCAAATTATTTTCATTATTATTAATGAAATTAGTAAAAATAACAAATTATTTCATTCTTTTTAATAGTTGAGTAGTATTTCTTTGTATCTATGCACACATCTTTGTTCATTTGTCTGTTGATAAACATTTAGATCGCTTGGCTGTTGTGACAGCTCTGCAATGAACATTCAGGTGGCCTTGCATCGTCACTTTGTCTAATGCCCCAGCTTCCATGAACTGATTCTAGTAAGTGCCTGGCAGTGACGTCTAGATGTACATCAGATCATCTGTGTTCCTGGTACTCCAGGGCAGACAGCTGTACTTGCTTGTTCATTTCAGATTTTCTTTAGGTTTGTTAGTGTGACTTGGGATGTTTTCATTGATTTTTGCCTTTGGAAATGCAGCCTCCGTTAATTCTCCTTTGATTTGTATTTCCTATTCTGCAGTTTGGAGCATCACCTCATTCCCACCATGTAATTTCTCCACCACTTCAGGTCCTAGTCCATGGAGGCAAGGAGATTCAACTACACAGTGTAGATTTTATAGAGGTACTTCTTATTAATTTGTTCTCTTTCCTATCAACCCAGCCTTAGGAGTGGATGGAACTATTAGACTGTGAATGTTTTGAATTAACTTACCTAATTATGAAGAATCCCTTAAACTTTCCCTTTAAATCTAATTCAGTCTTCTCTTTCCAGACTGATTCAATTAAGATTCATTTTAACTGCGGAACCCTGTCTTCGTAATTGTTCTTTTTAAGTCCTTTAAAAGACATGTATCAAATTCCCAAATGCTGTCTGACTTCTCAGTTTTACCTCCAATTCCTTACTTAATGAAGCTGAAAAGAGTGGGTGATTACATTGTTCTTTTATTTTTATTGGACCTGCCCAGGAGAATTTGNAAAAGACATGTATCAAATTCCCAAATGCTGTCTGACTTCTCAGTTTTACCTCCAATTCCTTACTTAATGAAGCTGAAAAGAGTGGGTGATTACATTGTTCTTTTATTTTTATTGGACCTGCCCAGGAGAATTTGTCCAGTTCTGCTGAAATACTACTAATTTGAAATTTTCACAAGGACTTAAAACACATTCTGCATGTGTATAGAAAGTAAAATAATTATTTCCCATGATTTTCTATTCAAAATATATTAATGGGAAAGAATATACCAAAGAGTGTATATATGTGTATAACTGAGTACAGCAGAAAATAGTATGACATTGTAAATCAACTATATATCAATTTAAAATTAAAAATTCCATAGTAAGTGTTTTAGCAATCTTAATGCAAAAACAAAAAACAAACCCCCCCCAAATATACTCAGTGTCCATTATATGCCAGACACTTTTCAGCATGCTGCTGTTTCAGTGGTGAAAAGACAGTTGTGTGCTTGCTTTTGGTCCTCACTTTAGTCCAGTGAGAAAGATGCTGGGGCAAGCTGTGATTCTGTGATGTGACATGTGTTGTGGCAGAGATACATTCAGAAGATCACATTGCCAAAGAGAAAGGACACTTATTTCTGCATGGGGAAGAAGTATCATGGCAGACTTCCTGGAGGAGGAGACACTTCAGCTCTTCCAGAAAGATGACTATGAATATAAAACATCCAGAAGAATTAATCTGATATTATTCAGATGTTGAGTAGGAACACCAAAAAGAATAAGCTTAAATACACAAAAAATAATCTATTGGCTCCCATAAGTGAGGGGTTCAAGGGAGTGTCTTGGTATGGATGGAAATCTGATTGAGACGATGTCTACAATTTTCTTGTTCTTACACATATAACGTATATTTTATTTTCTTGTTTATCTCTTTTGGATTTTTTCTTATTTAGGCAAGTGGAGGACCCTAAGCTGATCCAGGCTTGCATGGTCCTTGTACAAGTGATTCCTCTGTCAGGATCCATATCTGTTCCCTGAGAAAACACACTGAGAGGTCCAGACTGGGTTATGTTCCTGTTCTCTTGCTCACACATGGATTCACTCAGCCATTGCAGGTAATTAGAAGCACTGTTCTGGAGTTTGTCTCTGGACTCTGCAGTTTATGCACCCGGGTCAGCCTGAATCACCAAATGCCCTTAAGATAGGGGAGATCAGCCATGTATTAGTAATTAGCATCCCCATCAGGTTGGAGAGGAGCATCTCTTTAGGATTATTTCTGGACTAAGGAAAGTGCATCCTCTATGAAGTCCTGGAGTTCTCGCGGGCATGGTCCGTGAGGGCAGCGTCTCTTACGCTTCCCAGTGCACAGGAATCATCTGGTGATGTCGATTCACAGCGGATCTGGATTCAGCAGATCTGAGATGGAGCCTGAAACTCTGCAGCTCCCTGAGCATGCTGATACCGTGGGTCTGTGAACCCTTCTTTGAGCAGCAAGGCATCAGTGACCCAAGTCACTTAACATGGTTGGAGTTTAGGTGACAGGAGAGGGTCAAGTGCTAAAGGAGGCTGAAGCAATGAGAAATACTGCAAGGTGAAAAATAAGGGCTGAGCCCCCAAAGCCCTGGACCATCAAGTCCCATGTTCAATTCTTCTCTGTCTGCCTGATGGATCCATTTTTCACCTGACTTGGTGCCCCAGGACTTCATCGTCTGAGCAGCACTTCTGGTGTCTGGTTACTGGAGGGAGGCCCCAGCAGAGGAAGACTGGCATAAAAGTGGCTGCCGTCTTTGCTCTCACTGCTCTGTCTCTGTCAGACCAGAGTCTGGGGGGCAGCTGGTGCTTCTGCCCAAGGCCACAGCTCCCAGGGGGAAGTTGCAGCTCCTACCAGGTCCCAGAACACTGCACCTTTGCCCTGACCCTGGGTCCGCGGGTGGCAGTAGATACCCACTGAGGCTGTTTCCTGGGTCAACATCATCCCTTGATGTTGTCTGAGCCCTGCTGGAGTATGCCATCTGTTCTCCGCTGGACTCTGTCTGCCGCATCTCTCAGTCCTCATCTGTAAAATGGGCTAATAATGGCTAAACTGCCTGGTTCTTTTGAGAATGATATACAACAGTTTATCCAATGCACCCACCATGGTGCCTGGATGCATGGACTCTTCACAAACCGAACATTAGAAATTCTCATTGCTTCTCAGTGTTCATGCACTCCGTCTTAGACAGCATCACTTACCTTCTAAGAATGTGCTCTGGTGTCCCTTAGACTCTGCCCCCAGCCACTGCTGGTCTGGCCAGTGCAAACTAAGTGCCCAAATGAAGCCAACTGGCTTCTGCCTACAAGGATCTGGAGTTTAGAACATGGAGGCTTGTAGGTCTGCGTTGTGCCCTTTATCTGGGCAAAACTAAAATTGTGGGATGCGGGACTAGGTTTGTTTTTAGAGCAAGTAAGGAAGTTGGGAGGGCTTCCCAGGTGGTGCAGAGGTAAAGAATCCACTTGCTGATGCAGGAGACACAAGAGTTGCGGGTCCAATCCCTGGGTCGGGAAGATCCCCTGGAGGAGGGGGTGGCAACCTGCTCCAGTATTCTTGCCTGGGAAATCCTGGCAAGAAATCCTGGGACCTGCCTGGTTTGCAAAGAGTTGGACACAACTTAGCGACTGAGCACTCTCTCACACAAGGGAATTGAGAAGAGTGAGGATGAGAGATTGAAAGGTGAGGAGAGAGAAAGATGGGTAGAGAGGGAGAGAGGCCGTGAAATGCCATGGCATCTGATTGACTTCTTGTGCCTATTTCTAATCCCACATGAGGCTCAGCTTCCTTTGCAGGACTTGAGACTTTCCCAACATCCTCCAGGCTTTGAAAGTGACCATCTACAGAGACAGGCAGGTGATATGATGCCCTGTGGCCAAGGAGTAGCCCCCGAACAGAAGCTCTGTTGGGTTAGGATGGAAGAAGGGGTAGCTGGCAAAGCAGAGACCCAGACAGTTCTAGTGAATGAGCAGTTGATTCAGTGTCATCCACCGAATGAAGCAGTGCAGCAGGGAGCCCTCAAATCAATCACTCCCTCGGGGTTTTCCCNAGCTGGCAAAGCAGAGACCCAGACAGTTCTAGTGAATGAGCAGTTGATTCAGTGTCATCCACCGAATGAAGCAGTGCAGCAGGGAGCCCTCAAATCAATCACTCCCTCGGGGTTTTCCCTGGGCTTCCTGGTGGCTCAGATGGTAAAGAATCTGCCTGCAAGGCAGGAAACTTGGGTTCAGATCCTGAGTTGGGAAGATCCCCTGAAGAAGGAAATGGCTACCCACTCCAGTATTATTGCCTGGAGAATCCCATGGACAGAGCTTGGCAAGCTAGAGTCCATGGGGTCTCAAAGAGTCTGACAGGTCTAAAGCAACTTAGCACGCATGTACTACTTTCCATATAACTTTCAGAAGCTGCTGTTCACTCTCTGTCTTGCTTGTTTTCCAAATGGAGAATACTCACCTGACTTACACTTTCTAAAATTACTAACAGGAACCCATTGTGTACCACAGACTTCCTGAGCACCGAGGATGATGGAGCAGGACTGTCTCAGGACAGAAAATGTGAGACCTTAGTATAGGATGCGCTGTGACTTAAAAGCTCCCTTGGGCTGACTCTCATTGGCCGGCTTTCCCCAGATGATCTGGTNTTTTGTCAGGACCTAAAATTTCCCAGGTTTTTACATCAAAGGCATATGCGTGTCTCTGCTGTGACCCAATTGTGAACCAGTCAACTCGACAGAATTAGGTAAGCCATGTATGAACAACTGCAGCCTCACCATCCTCCCACTCCAGGGAATGGGTCGGGAAGTGACCTTAGGACCTTTTTCTGGGATTCCAGGCCTTGCCTTTAGACGGAGGTGGCTTTCGGCTAGTTGCGGTGTTCTCTGCTTTCTGCTTCTCTGCTCCTCCCCATCTAGGACTAGAACCCAGCCTCACTCTCCCCGCAGGTCCCCAACGAAGGCCGAATATTCTCTGTGAACCGAAGAATGGAGCCCAGAGACCAGGCTTCTAGTGTCAGGACTCCTCCGTGCTGCCTGGCCCTCTCTTCAGGAGACACACGCACCAAGGACCGTGGGGAAGGGAATGTGTGTCCTCTCTGTATTGACCCTCTTCGTATGACAAGTTGGTTTTGTTGTTCAGTCGCTAGGTCATGTCCAATGCTTTGGGGTGCAGCACGCCGTACCTCCTTGTCCCTTACTATCTCCTGGAGTCAGTGTCAAAGTTGGCCTTGATTCCCTCCTTATATGGGATCCAGCTCTCCATCCCCTTCTCTTTACCCTCAGCACACTTTAGTTTGGATCACAAGCATTGACACATAGTCTGGTTACAGCTTCGACTCCTTTCCCACCCTAATCTGAATTCTCAATTTGCTGGCATCTCCTGAGCCTACAGCGGAGGTTGATTCATCCCCAGCACCCGCTTACTTGGTGCTCCCATCCTTCCAACATGGTTTTCTCCATCCATAGGGTCAGAACTGGACAGAGCTAGCCAGAGCTAGCCAGATGTTCCAGATTAAGCAGAGAGTCCTTTGCCCCAACTGGAGAGATTGTTAGAATAGATGTCAGCTTTCCTTCTGACTTAAGTCTGCCAGAGCACCCTTGTCTCTGCTTTAAGCTCCGATGGAATCATGCCTTGCACTAAAGTCTATGCTAAGTTCACATTGTGAGCTATAGTTAACGTGGATTACGATACTTATTGCAATTCAAAAACATCTTTTGAGTACTTGGTAGGATGACAGTTCCCTTCTCCCTTTGAAGTTACACATGTGGAGTATTTTAGCCAACAAAATGAAGCAGAGGTGATGAGCTTTGCTTTATCAAAGAAAGTTTCAGACCCTGGGAACAGGGATTTCCCTGGTGGTCCAGTGGTTAAGACATTGCACTTCCATGGCAGGGGCATGGGTTCGATCCCTGGTCAAGGCCCTAGATCCTGCATGACATTTTTGGCGCTGCCAAAAATTAAAAAGAAGAATATACCCAGGGTACATTTTGCATTGTGCTCATCTTACTGTGATGACAGCATATACCCACGTGGGAGGAGGGCCTCTTACAGCCTGTGTACCTGGTTGATTGATTTCAGTCATGTAGCACAGGCAGAAATACCCACTGCCTCTTCCACCATTTTTTAATTTGACCATGCTGCATGGCATGCTGAATTTTAGTTCTGCAACCCGGGATTGAACCCATGTCCCCTGCAGTAGAAGCTTGGGGACCCTAATCATTGAACCACCAGGGAATTTCCAGTCCCTCCACCCCCGACTTTTATTTTTTAAAGCACTGACATGAGATTGCCTGTCACGGCAATCTAACCTTGCCTTATTGTGACTAATACAGTGATCACAGCCTCTCTCTAGGCCCTAGTTTATTCATTTGTAAAAGGGTGTAGTTGGACAAATTATCACTTAAGTTCTTTCATCTCAGACATCTGAGGACTCTACACCTTATCTGACATATCCAAGAAAGAAGGGTGGCCCTGTTATTTGCTCCTCCTGGAATGTTGCCACAAAGCTCATGAATGATTAAGATATGTGTCTGAATCACACCCAGTGGCAAAAGAAATGAGACAGCTGGCTAAACAATTTTAAACTATAATCAGGGTGTGTGCTCCAGATGTTCAAATATTCTTGTCAAATGTCCAAATAAATGCCCATCACAATTTGGATGCTGAGATTTTTCTTTTTCTTAACATGATTTTACTGGCTGTCAAACTAATTTATGGAAAGCCCATAATGCAAGTGCCATATTGTTTTATTAAGGACATATGAGCATTGTGGAAAGTGTTTATGAAACCAAGCATGCAGGATAGATAAATAATACACCAATAAAATACCAGAATCACAAGAGTAATTTTTCAAGTGGAAGCATCTTATTATTGAAATATCTTTTTTCATAATATTTACAAATATGGTTGACTATGTTTTCTTTTCGCTTAATATCATTATTATTATTTTTTGACTGAGGGAGAGTAACATGGAGAAAATCTATTTACAGACTTCCTTGATTTGATTATTTTACAGCAGATTCCATGCAGAAGTTTTGAAATCAGACTGACTGACTTGGAATTTTGATTTTGCCATTATTCATAATGTTACTTAAGCTTGCTGAGTCTTAGTTTCTTGAACTGTAAAATGAAGATATTATTAGAGCCCGAATATATAGTCATTGTTGTGCTATACTCAGTCTTTGTGGCTCCATGGACTGTAGTCCATAGAAATTTCCAGGCAAGAACACTGGGTTGGAGTGCTGTTTCCTACTCCAGCAGATCTGCCCAACTCCAGTATCAAACCTGCATCTGTTACATTGACAGGCGGATTCTTTACCAGTAGCATCACCTTGGAAATCCCACATATAGTCATTAAAGTGAAAGTGAAAGTGAAGTCACTCAGTCGTGTCCAACTCTTTGTGACCCCCTGGACTGTAGCCCACCAGGCTCCTTCACCCATGGGATTCTCCAGGCAAGAATANGGAGGTTGATTCATCCCCAGCACCCGCTTACTTGGTGCTCCCATCCTTCCAACACGGTTTTCTCCATCCATAGGGTCAGAACTGGACAGAGCTAGCCAGAGCTAGCCAGATGTTCCAGATTAAGCAGAGAGTCCTTTGCCCCAACTGGAGAGATTGTTAGAATAGATGTCAGCTTTCCTTCTGACTTAAGTCTGCCAGAGCACCCTTGTCTCTGCTTTAAGCTCCGATGGAATCATGCCTTGCACTAAAGTCTATGCTAAGTTCACATTGTGAGCTATAGTTACTGTGGATTACCATACTTATTGCAATTCAAAAACATCTTTTGAGTACTTGGTAGGATGACAGTTTCCTTCTCCCTTTGAAGTTACACATGTGGAGTATTTTAGCCAACAAAATGAAGCAGAGGTGACGAGCTTTGCTTTATCAAAGAAAGTTTCAGACCCTGGGAACAGGGATTTCCCTGGTGGTCCAGTGGTTAAGACATTGCACTTCCATGGCAGGGGCATGGGTTCGATCCCTGGTCAAGGCCCTAGATCCTGCATGACATTTTTGGCGCTGCCAAAAATTAAAAAGAAGAATATACCCAGGGTACATTTTGCATTGTGCTCATCTTACTGTGATGACAGCATATACCCACGTGGGAGGAGGGCCTCTTACAGCCTGTGTACCTGGTTGATTGATTTCAGTCATGTAGCACAGGCAGAAATACCCACTGCCTCTTCCACCATTTTTTAATTTGACCATGCTGCATGGCATGCTGAATTTTAGTTCTGCAACCCGGGATTGAACCCATGTCCCCTGCAGTAGAAGCTTGGGGACCCTAATCATTGAACCACCAGGGAATTTCCAGTCCCTCCACCCCCGACTTTTATTTTTTAAAGCACTGACATGAGATTGCCTGTCACGGCAATCTAACCTTGCCTTATTGTGACTAATACAGTGATCACAGCCTCTCTCTAGGCCCTAGTTTATTCATTTGTAAAAGGGTGTAGTTGGACAAATTATCACTTAAGTTCTTTCATCTCAGACATCTGAGGACTCTACACCTTATCTGACATATCCAAGAAAGAAGGGTGGCCCTGTTATTTGCTCCTCCTGGAATGTTGCCACAAAGCTCATGAATGATTAAGATATGTGTCTGAATCACACCCAGTGGCAAAAGAAATGAGACAGCTGGCTAAACAATTGTAAACTATAATCAGGGTGTGTGCTCCAGATGTTCAAATATTCTTGTCAAATGTCCAAATAAATGCCCATCACAATTTGGATGCTGAGATTTTTCTTTTTCTTAACATGATTTTACTGGCTGTCAAACTAATTTATGGAAAGCCCATAATGCAAGTGCCATATTGTTTTATTAAGGACATATGAGCATTGTGGAAAGTGTTTATGAAACCAAGCATGCAGGATAGATAAATAATACACCAATAAAATACCAGAATCACAAGAGTAATTTTTCAAGTGGAAGCATCTTATTATTGAAACATCTTTTTTCATAATATTTACAAATATGGTTGACTTATGTTTTCTTTTCGCTTAATATCATTATTATTATTTTTTGACTGAGGGAGAGTAACATGGAGAAAATCTATTTACAGACTTCCTTGATTTGATTATTTTACAGCAGATTCCATGCAGAAGTTTTGAAATCAGACTGACTGACTTGGAATTTTGATTTTGCCATTATTCATAATGTGACTTAAGCTTGCTGAGTCTTAGTTTCTTGAACTGTAAAATGAAGATATCATTAGAGCCCGAATATATAGTCATTGTTGTGCTATACTCAGTCTTTGTGGTTCCATGGACTGTAGTCCATGGAAATTTCCAGGCAAGAATACTGGGTTGGAGTGCTGTTTCCTACTCCAGCAGATCTGCCCAACTCCAGTATCAAACCTGCGTCTGTTACATTGGCAGGCAGATTCTTTACCACTAGCATCACCTTGGAAATCCCACATATAGTCATTAAAGTGAAAGTGAAAGTGAAGTCACTCAGTCGTGTCCAACTCTTTGTGACACCCTGGACTGTAGCCCACCAGGCTCCTTCACCCATGGGATTCTCCAGGCAAGAATACTAGAGTAGATTGCCATTTCCTTCTCCAGGGGATCTTCCCGACTCAGGGATCGAACCCAGGTCTCCCTGAATTGCAGGCATATATTTTAACCTCTGAGCCACCAGGGAAGCTATAGCAGAGCAATGTTACCACCATTCTTGCTGTCGTCATTGTCCCATAGAAAAGGCACTGATAGTGGCCTTTGTGACTTCACTGGGCATTGATAACACACCTGAACATTATCAGATGCTACCGACATCAAACAGCCACAGGGTAAGATTAACTGCCCTTAATGCTGCACTCTGTCATTTTCAGTGCGGTTTCAAGCACAGATATCACAGGGGCTTTCTCATAAAACCCAGCTTAGTGAGTTAATCAACCTTCGGGAGGTATTAGAGGACAGAAGGGATGTACATTTCAAAGGAGCTTTATCCCTAAATCGTTCCAAATCACATGTCTGAACAATTTTCTTTTTCACAGTTAACTTGTTGGTTAAAATTGATTGAACAGCTTTTACTTAACTGTGGTTCTGGAATAATCCTCACCATCCATCTCTCATCAATGTAGCAAATGCTTCCCTCTCTTCCTGAGTTTGTCTGTCTGTGAAAGGCGACAGATATCATTTCCCCAGAGTTCCAAAGATTTAAAGATTTGAATAATGATATCTTTCAGAATTTAAAATAATCCTATCTTTTGAAAAAAGAATCAAAATGTATCAATGCTTATCATGGGCTGGCTTTCTCTGGCATCATAAAATAGCATTGTTATTGCTGTTTCGTCTTTAAATTGTGTCTGACTCTTGTGTCTCCACAAACATGAGCCTGCCAGGCTCCTCTGTCCATGGGATTTTCCCAGCAAGAATACTAGATCAGGTTGCTATTTCCTTCCTGCATCTTCCAACCCAAGGATCAAACCTGTGTCTCCTGCATTGGCAGGCAGATTCTGTACCACTGAGCCACCAGGGAAACCCCAAAATAGTATAATAATAACTAACAGTTGTTAGGTTCTTACTATTTGTTGAGTTCTTCGGGGAGTTTTGTTCCCTACCTGGGTGGAGAAGATTCCCTGGAGTAAGAAATGGCAACCCACTCTAATATTCTTGCCTGGATATGACTGATGGACTGAGCACAGCCACATAGAGCATGCACATTCATGCTTTGGGGTCTCTATCAGGCAGCTCTGGTGTGCACAGCAACCCTGGATGGTACTTCACTACCTTTCCTGATGCTAAAGATGTCTCCTCCAGGCATAGAATTTCATATTTGCTCCAGATTCTCCCATAAATCCTTTCGGTTTGTCATCTTGTTACCGATGTGTTTGCTCTTCATCCCTTTATTGGATTAACCTCACTTTATGTATGAAAAAATAAGAAACTTTGGTTAGGTTTTATCCAGCATTCTATTTGTTTTAGCTTGGAGATAGAGAATTCTTATGTCAGCTCAGTCTCTTATATTGAATAAGAATCCTCAGCAGCTCTGTGCATAATAAAAATCTTGCTGGGGATAATGGTATTAGAATTGACAGTTTTCTTATTCATTACCACCTCACTTCAACTCTGTTCTTATGATGCCTGGTGCTGAATTCTGTCCCTGGAGCACGGTACTGCCCTCCACATATTATAGATCACAGGAAATGCTGACAATTCGATGAGTTGGCATTCATCCATTCATTTTCTTCCATGCTTACCCATTTGCTGATTTCCTATGTCTCCCTCCATTGTGACTTTAGTGCCTGCTGCCCCTCCCCCAAGCCTAGCAGCCTCTGGAATATGTTCCAAGCTGCTGAGTAATTTTATTCAAAATTTTCTTTTTATCCCCAAACTAATATTCAAGAACCATCTACTCCTGTTAATGACTGTGTCTCCATAAAATTTCTGGACCCACAACTTGGGTTCTTTTCTAGAATAACCCATGACTTGGAATGATCTCTTATGTTCATTGCTATATTGCTATATCTTGAGCTATCACTGCTCAGGTGCTCATGATACCCAGGCCTGGTACTCTCATGATGGATGGGAGCAAGCTGGATTCTGAAAAAGGTAGGATGCAGAGAGTACAGTGTCATGGTTGTATGGGACATTAAGTGAAAGTGAAAGCTGCTCAGTCATGTCTGACTCTTTGCGACCCCAGGACTGTACAGTCCATGGAATTCTCCAGGGCAGAATTCTGGAGTGGGTTGCCTTTTCCTTCTCCAGGGCATCTTCCCAACCCAGAGATCAAACTCAGGTCTCCCACATTGCAGGCAGATTCTTTACCATCTGAGTCACCATGGAAGCCCAAGAATACTGGAGTGGGTATCTTATCCTTTCTCCACGGAATCTCCATGACCCAGGAATCAAACTGGGGTCTCCTCTATCGCATGCAGATTCTTTACCAGCTGAGCTACCAGGGAAGCCCCTGGGATTATTAAAAGAGAATGGCAAAAGGTAAGNCATGGAATTCTCCAGGGCAGAATTCTGGAGTGGGTTGCCTTTTCCTTCTCCAGGGCATCTTCCCAACCCAGAGATCAAACCCAGGTCTCCCACATTGCAGGCAGATTCTTTACCATCTGAGTCACCAGGGAAGCCCAAGAATTCTGGAGTGGGTATCTTATCCTTTCTCCACGGGATCTCCCTGACCCAGGAATCAAACTGGGGTCTCCTGTATTGCATGCAGATTCTTTACCAGTTGAGCTACCAGGGAAGCCCCTGGGATTATTAAAAGAGAATGGCAAAAGGTAAGTAAGTCCAGAAAACAGTTCAGAATATACAAACTATGCCTGGGATGGAAACCCTAAGGGTAAGGTATATGTATCTTGAGGGCAGTGGGAAATTGGAGCACATGCACAGAGAAGGAAACTAGCATATAGCTACTAGAAAGGGTATATGGTTAAGGCTAATGTGTCAGAGAATGAGTTGACAACAGAGGTAACTAGAGTGTGTCTGTGTATGTATATGTGTGTGTGTGTTAACTTCCTGACTGAAGCAGACTATATGCGTGCACACACACACACACATTACATAAGGGCTTCCTTATGGTGGTGCTAGTGGTAAAGAACATGCCTGCTGATGCAGGAGACTTAAGGGACTCAGATTTTATCCCTGGGTTGGGAAGATCCCCTGGAGGAGGGCAAGGCAACTGACTTCAGTATCCTTGCCTGGAAAATCCCATGGATAGAGGAGACTGACAGGCTACAGTCCATAGAGTTGCACAGAGTTGGACATGATTGAAGTGACTTAGCACACATGCATATATACATAAATATACTTTTTTCTTCTGTGATTTGGATGGCCAGACCTTCAGATGATGGTACATCAGTCTCGCCAGTGGGTGCAGAAGGATGTGAAACCTGGGAACCTGGGGACCTGTTTGCACCATGTGCCCTGGAGAACTAAGCAACATAGGAGCATGGTTCCTGCCCTTCTCACCTCCAATCAAAGGTAGTTAGAACCACTTACGTGTGACCAAAGGAGGCCTGGATGGAAACAAGTAGGGACTGTGGGCTGCAAACAAGAAATTGAGTGTGTTTTTTCCCTCCCTGCACCCCTGATTTTGCTAGGGAAACCTTATTAGGTTGTTACAGTCTCAGCAGATAAATCTGAGAATTCATTTTTATTTATGTGTTTTCTTGGCATTTCCTGTGATAGACTTCAGTTGTAAAGAGAGTTATAAATGCTGTTTCTGCAGGCTGTTTTTACTGCACTGTATCTGTGTTATTTCAGAAGGACCCACTGAGACTTGATTCCAAAAGGTCTTGTTGTTGGATAGAGGTCTGCTCCTTGTTAGCTGCAGCCCAGAGGCTTCTTGATTGGCATTCTGGAGCAGCTCCAATTACCCAGAGTGGCCAGGGGAAGCAACGCACTGTGGACACAGCTCAGCTTGTTCACTTCTACACACTCAAGTGTCTGTGGAGTTATTCCTTTATTCATTTAACAGTATGAGTGCAAATCTAAATGGAAGTGGATTGTGCATGTGTGCATATACACATAGTATACATATAAGTATACATATATGCATGAATCATGTTATGATCGAAACTGTTTCATGATCAGGACTGTTTTAAGCATGTGGGGCTTAAAATATAGAACAAAAACAAAGACTCTATCCTCTTGGATCTTACATTATCACAGAAGTTGGGTGAAGAAGTAATACACTATGATAAACTATTATATCAATTGATCAATACATAATATAATTTCAGATAGTGATTATTGCAAAAAAAAAATTAACGCAGACAGGTAGCTTGATGTGATGAGGAGGAGGAGAGGGAGGGAGGAAACAGGAGTTGAGGTGGCCAGAGTAGGCTTCCCTGAGGACCTGAAATTTCCCTGGAGACCGGGGAACTGAGAGAGCAAGCTGTGCAAAATGTCCAAACAGAAGGGAGAACAAGTAGAGAGGCTGTGGGGACAGTCTTGACATTTTTTAATCAAAGCAGGATGGCACTACGGCAATAGTGCAGTGACTACCAGGTGGGATTGTAGGAGGTGAATGAGAGGAGACAGGGACAAGATTATGTAGGGTGTTACGAGACCTTGTAACAAATTTTATGGATTTGGAATTTTATTTTAATGATAAATGTTCTGAGCAGGAAAATGACATAAAATGATTTATGATTTTAAAGAATGCTCTGGAACTTGGCCATAGGGAAGGAAAGTGCCAACAAAGAACCGATTCAGAGGCAATGACATTGATGCACCTGAGAGATGAGGGCAGCTTGGGGCCAGGTTAGCAGCAATGTGAGTGATGAGTGGTTGGTTGTTTTTTTTTTTTTTTGTCATTCTTGTTTGTTTCCGCTTTACTGGATGTTTTAAAGGTATAAATGGAAGACATTGTTGGTAGATTGTGATTAGCAGATAAATGGAGGTGCCAAGGATAATTTTCTTTTCTTCTCTGGAATGCCTCGGTGAAAGGTTGCCACATGCGAAAGTGGTAAACTAGAGAGAATAGTTGACCACCATCTCTGTACATAGGTTATTTTAAAGACATGTGGTGGAGTAGCATCATCAAGAGTGCAAATATAAAGAGAGCAAAGAAGAGGTCCAAGGACTGAGCTCTTGGGATCTCTACTTTGTAGAGATCAGAAAGGGGATAAGGACGCAGAAAAAGAGACAGTGAAACAGTCAGCCAGGAGAGTGTGGTCCTGGAAATCAAGTGCCAGAAGTGTCTCACAATGATGTGGAAATGTGCTGGTGGATCACGTTAAGGAAAAAGAAAGACTTGGCCATTAGATATGGCAAGGTGGACATCATCACTGATGTTGAAAAGCCTATTTCAATGAAATAATGGCTGTGAAACCTGAATGAATAGGTCAGGTGAGACTGGGAGGTAAGAAAGTTGAAACAGTGAGCACATCAACTCTTTCAAATGTATGTCTATGAATCAAAGTAGAAAATAGGAAAGAAACTTTCTGGTTTTGAGTACCTAAGTTATAGAACAATTTAATCTCATTTATTAGATAATCTCTATTTATTTACTTATTTTTTGATGAGAACAATTAGGCTCAAGTTTTCAACCCAAGATCATAAGGTGAGAGGCTGGTGGAACAGGATACAAAGCCAGTCTACCGGACTATTTTATTTCCACTGCTACATCCCTGGAAGGCTGCTTTACCACACAGGAGATGCTTATATGAGCAAAGAGCAAGCATCCTCTCACTGTGGACCTCTACAAAAAAGCATCACAGATCAGATGTCTTATAAACAAGAGGAATTTATTTATCACAGTGCTGGGGGCTAGAAATTTGAGATCAAGGTGACATCATGGTAAGGTTCTGGTGGGGTCTCTCTGCCAGTCTGCAGACTACTGACGCCTCCCTGTATTCTCACATGGTGGGAAGAACAGAGACAGAGCTCTTTGGGCCCTTCTCTAAGGCAGTGATTCCATTCATGAGGCTCCACCCTTGTGACCCACTCAGCTCCCGAAGGTCTCACCTCTTCATACCATCACACTGTGTGTTAGGATTTCACTATGAATCTGGGGAGCAAAAATGACAGTCTGTACCCCAAGGAGGATATTTTTTCTAGATATCATTTCATATCTCATTCATCTTAAAGGCTTAATAGTCACCTTTGGACTGATTGACCTGACAGTGATATAGGTCTGTGTGGATATTTTTAGTTTTTAATTGCTTGAATAGAATTTTATTCACTTCCTCTCTTTTCTCCAGCTGCTCCCACCCCATGAAGAAACAGTGTCATAATTTGTCTGCAAAGCCTCTTCCACATCAGCTTTAACTTTGTGTCTCAAGAATGGCACCCTAAACATTAGCAGGCAGAAGTCGACCCTTTTGGGAGCTGTGACTTCCCAATATTGGACACATTGGCAAGCTGTACCATAATAGTTCCTCATAGTGCACTGTGCCAACAGCTCAAGCATCAAGGGCTCCCTGTACAGCAGTATTCCCTGACATGATGGATCACTATAGTTTCATTATAGTCTTGTGAGTCAATGATGTGGGAAGAATGGGCCATCATTTTTAGCCCCTTGGGAAAGAAGCTATTTTGCTTCCCAATGGAACCACCTGCCATTTTATCCATGTCCACCATTTTAGAATTTTTGACTTGCTCTCATATCAGCATTGGGCTATCACATCTGGAGAACCACAGTTTTTATGATTTTCATGATATAACCATTCAGTTCAGTTCAATTCAGTTCAGTTGCTCAGTCATGTCTGACTCCTTGTGACCCCGCATGCCAGACTTCCCTGTCCATCGCTAACTCCCAGAGCTTGCTCAAATTCATGTCCGTCTATTGGTGATGCCATCCAACTATCTCATCCTCTGTTGGCTCCTTCTCCTCATGCCTTCAATCTTCCCCAGCATCAGGGTCTTTTCCAGCGAGTCAGTTCTTCACATCAGGTGGCCAAAGTATTGGAGTTTCAGCTTCAGTATCAGTCCTTTCAACAAATATTCAAGACTGATTTCCTTTAGGATAGACTGGTTTGATTTCCTAGCAATCCAAGTGACTCTCACGAGTCTTCTCCTATGCCACAGTTCAAAAGCATCAGTTCTTCAGCTTTCAGCTTTCTTTATAGTCCAAATTTTACATCCATACATGATTACTGGAAAAGCCATAGATTTGACTAGACGGACCTTTGTTGGCAGAGTAATGTCTCTGCTTTTTATTATGCTGTCTAGGTTGGTCGTAACTTTTCTTCCAACGAGTAAGCCTCTTTTAATTTCATGGCTGCAGTCACAATCTGGAGCGATTTTGAAGCCCAAAATATAGTCTCTCATGTCTCACTGTTTCCTTTTAATGAAAGTAAAAGAGGAGAGTGAAAAAGATGGTGTAGGTTCAACATTCAGAAAACTAAGATCATGGCATCTGGTCCCATCACTTCATGGCAAAAAGATGAGGAAACAGTGGAAACAGTGACATACTTTATTTTGGGGGGTCTCTAAAATCACTACAGATGGTGACTGAAGCCATGAATTTAAAAGACACTTACTCCTTGGAAGAAAAGTTTTGGACCAACCTAGATGGCATATTAAAAAGCAGAGACATTATTTTGCCGACAAAGGTCCATCTAGTCGAGGCTATAGTTTTTCCAGAAGTCATGTATGGATATGAGAGTTGGACCATAAAGAAAGCTGAGTGCCGAAGAATTGATGCTTTTGAACTGTGGTGTTGGAGAAGACTCTTGAGAGTCCCTTGGACTTCAAAGAGATCCAACCAGTCCATCCTAAAGGAAATCAGTCCTAAATATTCAATTGGAAGGACTGATGTTGAAGCTGAAACACCAATACTTTGGTTACCAGATGGGAAGAACTGAGTCATTTGAAAAGATCCTCATGCTGGGAAAGATAGATGGCAGGAGGAAAAGGGGATGACAGAGGATGAGATGGTTGGATGGTATCACTGACTCAATGGACATGAGTTTGAGCAAATTCCAGGAGTTGGTGATGGACAGGGAGACCTGGCATGCTGCAGTCCCTGGGGTCGCAGAGTCAGACATGACTGAGCGACTGAACTGAACTGAACTGTTTCCATTGTTTCCCTGTCTATTTGTCATGAAGTGATGGGACCTGATGGCATATTTGTTTTCTGAATGTTGAGCTTTAAGCCAATTTTTTCACTCCTTTTTTCACTTTCATCAAGAGGCTCTTTAGTTCTTCTTTGGTTTTGCCATAAAGGTGGTCATCTGCATATCTGAGGTTATTGATGTTTCTCCCAGCAATCTTGGTTCCAGCTTGGGCTTCATCCAGCCTGGCATTTCCCATGATGTACTCTGCATATAAGTTAAATAAGGAGGGTGATGATATATATTATAGCCTTGGTGTACTCCTTTCCCAATTTGGAACCAGTCTGTGTTCCATGTCTGGTTCTAACTGTTGCTTCTTGGCATTTTCCGTTGTATTTATGGTGTGAGGAAAGAGCACTAAAGTGATATATCAGAGTAGCAGTTGGTGGGGAGTCTGGTCACTCCATTTTCTTTATTATTTCAGAAAAGTGTGTGCATGTGTGCATGGCACTGATGTCCAACCCTTTGTGACCGCATGAACTGTAGCCTATCAGGCTCCTCTGTCCACAGAATTTTCCAGGCAATAATACCGGAGTGGGTTGCCACTTCCTCCTCTAGGGGATTGGCAGGCTGATTCTTTACCACAGGTGCCACATGGGAAGATACAGAAAAGTAAGTAATACTTATTGAGTGTCTTATATGTAGACAGAGATGGACATATGTACATACAAATGGGTACATGTGTACACATATATGTTCACAAATACATGCACATGTATGTATATTTGTATGCATGTATCTGTCTAACTACTATCTGCAAATTAAATCTTCAAACCATTAGTAGCACGTTTGACTCCTAGCAGGAATATAGTCAGTCTAACCCTTTCCTGTGTGAAAGTGTTAAGCATGTTGTTGTTCCTGCCTCCTTCACAGTGCTGCTGGGAGACCCGAGGAAGGCAGCAGTGTGAGAGTGAGAGTAACTGTAAAGACAAAGTACAGATGTGTCAGGCACTGGGCTATTCACTGGAAATACAGTGATTCGATAGAAATGTGTCCAGAGCCGCTTCCAGGCAATTTGTCTCCTGCCTGGAAATATA
>SJYW01017354.1:582356-609230 GCA_006410735.1 Raphicerus campestris
CCCAGCATCAGGGTCTTTTCCAGCGAGTCAGTTCTTCACATCAGGTGGCCAAAGTATTGGAGTTTCAGCTTCAGTATCAGTCCTTTCAACAAATATTCAGGACTGATTTCCTTTAGGATAGACTGGTTTGATTTCCTAGCAATCCAAGTGACTCTCACGAGTCTTCTCCTATGCCACAGTTCAAAAGCATCAGTTCTTCAGCTTTCAGCTTTCTTTATAGTCCAAATTTTACATCCATACATGATTACTGGAAAAGCCATAGATTTGACTAGACGGACCTTTGTTGGCAGAGTAATGTCTCTGCTTTTTATTATGCTGTCTAGGTTGGTCGTAACTTTTCTTCCAACGAGTAAGCCTCTTTTAATTTCATGGCTGCAGTCACAATCTGGAGCAATTTTGAAGCCCAAAATATAGTCTCTCATGTCTCACTGTTTCCTTTTAATGAAAGTAAAAGAGGAGAGTGAAAAAGATGGTGTAGGTTCAACATTCAGAAAACTAAGATCATGGCATCTGGTCCCATCACTTCATGGCAAAAAGATGAGGAAACAGTGGAAACAGTGACATACTTTATTTTGGGGGGTCTCTAAAATCACTACAGATGGTGACTGAAGCCATGAATTTAAAAGACACTTACTCCTTGGAAGAAAAGTTTTGGACCAACCTAGATGGCATATTAAAAAGCAGAGACATTATTTTGCCGACAAAGGTCCATCTAGTCGAGGCTATAGTTTTTCCAGAAGTCATGTATGGATATGAGAGTTGGACCATAAAGAAAGCTGAGTGCCGAAGAATTGATGCTTTTGAACTGTGGTGTTGGAGAAGACTCTTGAGAGTCCCTTGGACTTCAAAGAGATCCAACCAGTCCATCCTAAAGGAAATCAGTCCTAAATATTCAATTGGAAGGACTGATGTTGAAGCTGAAACACCAATACTTTGGTTACCAGATGGGAAGAACTGAGTCATTTGAAAAGATCCTCATGCTGGGAAAGATAGATGGCAGGAGGAAAAGGGGATGACAGAGGATGAGATGGTTGGATGGTATCACTGACTCAATGGACATGAGTTTGAGCAAATTCCAGGAGTTGGTGATGGACAGGGAGACCTGGCATGCTGCAGTCCCTGGGGTCGCAGAGTCAGACATGACTGAGCGACTGAACTGAACTGAACTGTTTCCATTGTTTCCCTGTCTATTTGTCATGAAGTGATGGGACCTGATGGCATATTTGTTTTCTGAATGTTGAGCTTTAAGCCAATTTTTTCACTCCTTTTTTCACTTTCATCAAGAGGCTCTTTAGTTCTTCTTTGGTTTTGCCATAAAGGTGGTCATCTGCATATCTGAGGTTATTGATGTTTCTCCCAGCAATCTTGGTTCCAACTTGGGCTTCATCCAGCCTGGCATTTCCCATGATGTACTCTGCATATAAGTTAAATAAGGAGGGTGATGATATATATTATAGCCTTGGTGTACTCCTTTCCCAATTTGGAACCAGTCTGTGTTCCATGTCTGGTTCTAACTGTTGCTTCTTGGCATTTTCCGTTGTATTTATGGTGTGAGGAAAGAGCACTAAAGTGATATATCAGAGTAGCAGTTGGTGGGGAGTCTGGTCACTCCATTTTCTTTATTATTTCAGAAAAGTGTGTGCATGTGTGCATGGCACTGATGTCCAACCCTTTGTGACCGCATGAACTGTAGCCTATCAGGCTCCTCTGTCCACAGAATTTTCCAGGCAATAATACCGGAGTGGGTTGCCACTTCCTCCTCTAGGGGATTGGCAGGCTGATTCTTTACCACAGGTGCCACATGGGAAGATACAGAAAAGTAAGTAATACTTATTGAGTGTCTTATATGTAGACAGAGATGGACATATGTACACACAAATGGGTACATGTGTACACATATATGTTCACAAATACGTGCACATGTATGTATATTTGTATGCATGTATCTGTCTAACTACTATCTGCAAATTAAATCTTCAAACCATTAGTAGCACGTTTGACTCCTAGCAGGAATATAGTCAGTCTAACCCTTTCCTGTGTGAAAGTGTTAAGCATGTTGTTGTTCCTGCCTCCTTCATAGTGCTGCTGGGAGACCCGAGGAAGCAGCAGTGTGAGAGTGAGAGTAACTGTAAAGACAAAGTACAGATGTGTCAGGCACTGGGCTATTCACTGGAAATACAGTGATTCGATAGAAATGTGTCCAGAGCCACTTCCAGGCAATTTGTCTCCTGCCTGGAAATATACGGTATGCTGAAGGTAGGAGGCCATGTGCTCAGGTTCTCAAAGTCTAAATGACAGGTGGAAGACTTTTTCCACTGACAAAGGAAGAAAACTTGGTATCTGCAAAGCAACAGTGGATGCAGCTGAAAGACCCAGAAATTCTGATGACAGAGCCTCTTACTTGCCCTAAGAGGATATTTGGTATTTTAGCGTGGCCTTTGAAATACAGCTGGGTTTCTCCTTTTATTTTGCTAGATAAATATTTGTCTAAGCTCTCTCTTTTAAGAATAAAAATAGAAGCTCTTCACCATTGTAGAGTGTTGCTAACTTATTGCAGTGTTTTCACATAATTAGTTTCTGCAGTGCTCATGATAACCCCAAGTTATTTTGCCTTATTTTGATGAAGAAGCAATCTCAGAACCACGAAGAACCTCATCCAAGGTGGTGAAGGCGATAGTGAAGCTGGGACTTGGACCTGGGCCTATTTGATGCCACCTTGAAAAGTCACAGCTATTTGGATGCCTTCCTTGAACTTCCTGGTGGTACCCTACTTGCCTTAACACCAGACTCTTCTGATGGGATGCTGCTGGATGCTGCTGGTATCCCTGGAGCTGGAGCTGGGGGTCACGTGCTAAACTGGGCATTTACATATTCCTTACTAGACCCTGAGAAAGTCAGAGTGTTCAGGGAAGTAGGGTGGTTAGGTGAAGAGGTGCTTGAGGCTGAGCCTATTTACCAAACATGATGCAATTATTTCAATATCTTTACAGATAGTGTAACCACACCAGAGAGAGCTGACTGAATCTCAGCTCTTCTTAGGGCAACTGTTAAAAATATATGTCTCTAGACACCTGCTGTGAAGGTTTTGATGAAGCAGGCATCCAGGGAAGCTCGGGAATAAATCTGTCTGTGTGTGTATTTGAGCACAGTTCTGGTAGATTCTGGGGAGCAAGCGAATTCTGGAAACAGTGGCATCATGTTAAATGTGGTCAGGTTGAATCAGACTGCCTATATAAATCCCAGGTATGTAACCTTAAGAAAATTGCTTAACCTTTGAAAATCTCATTTCCTCATCTATTTTCTCTCATCATGTATATTTGCAATAATTAAAGTGAGTATCTCACATGGATGTTCAAAAGATCAAGGTTAACCAATCTATGTAAAATGCTAAGTACAGTCACCAGTGGGTCCCTATGAACAGCCCATAAATATTGGCTATAAAGACATCCTTTCAGCTGTATAAGTGCCTGTCTTCTAATGCAGCCTTTGTCCACATGCAGAGTGTCTTTGAAGCTGAGTTTCTCGTGTGAAGATGGCTTGCTGTCCTTTCATTATTTGAATAATTTAGCAATGATGAAAATAATTTAGAACAGTAGTTCATGAACTTAAATCATCAGGGGAGAAAGTTTATTACTGTCTTCCCACTTCAGAGAAATGTGTACATGCAGCTGCAAACAAAACCCTCTGTAAAATAATCTGAGGAGGCCTAAAACTTCCTAGAGCTTCCCTGTTGGCTCAGTGGTGAAGAATCCACCTGCAGTGCAGGAGACACAGGTTTGATCCCTGGGTTGGGAAATGGCAACCCACTCCAGTATTCTTGCCTGAATACTTAATATCCCTAGGTGCCCCTGGGGATATTAAGTTCCCTGACCAAGGATCGAACTCATGCCCCCTGCAGTGGAAACATAGAGTATTAACTACTAGACAACCAGGGAAGTCCCTCCTACTCCCTTTAAATGCTGATTTAGAAAAATTCTACGAGCACTGATATTGTCAATATTTTTATCTATGTTCTGTTAATTACCAAAAGAGGAATGTTGGAATCCCTGTACTTGGTGGTAGATCTGTCTATATGTCCCTTTAGTTCTGTCAATGTTTGTTTTTTAAATTTTTCTTTANACTGATGTTGTCAATATTTTTATCTATGTTCTGTTAATTACCAAAAGAGGAATGTTGGAATCCCTGTACTTGGTGGTAGATCTGTCTATATGTCCCTTTAGTTCTGTCAATGTTTGTTTTTTAAATTTTTCTTTAAAAAATTTGTTTTAATTGAAGGATAATTGTTTTACAGTATTGTGTTGGTTTCTTCTGTACCCCAGGGTGAATCAGCTGTACGTGTACATATGACCCCTCTGTCTTGAACCTCCCTCCCACCTCAGCCCCTAGCCCACCCCTTCTAGGTCATCACAGAGTACCAAGCTGAGCTCCCTTTGTTATACAGCAACTGCCCACTAGCTATGTGTTTTACATATGGCAGTGCATATGTTTCAATGTTTGCTTTGTAAAACTTTTTGAAACTCTATTATTAGTTTAGTACAGAGTGTGATCCTGACACCTTCTTGATTAATGTAATCTTTAACCATTGTTAAATGCATTTGCTTAGTAATATTCTTTCTTTTTGAAGTTTACTTTGATGAATATTAATAGTTACATCTTTTTCTCTCAAAGTTTGCATAATGTACTGTTTCTATCCTTTTATTATCAGCCTGTTTGAAGTCTCTTGTTAATAACCTGTAACCAGGTCTTGCTTTGTATCCAATTTTACAAGTTTGGCCTTTTTATTGGATTGCCTGGTCTCTTTGTTTTTAATATAAATACTGTCTCTTTTACANCCTTTTATTATCAGCCTGTTTGAAGTCTCTTGTTAATAACCTGTAACCAGGTCTTGCTTTGTATCCAATTTTACAAGTTTGGCCTTTTTATTGGATTGCCTGGTCTCTTTGTTTTTAATATAAATATATACGTTTCAGTTGAATTCTACCATAATTCCTATTGGTCTGTTTATCCCATTTACTTTTTGTTTCTCTGCATCTCATTTCTTTCTTCCAGTTTTGAATTTGTAGTATTCTATTTTACCTCATTCACCTATTTGTTATAGCTCAGACTTTTCATTGGTTGCTTTAGATATTACAACATGCATGCTAACATTTTACATTTTTCTGCAATTAAAATAGCAATAAAATTAAAATTGCATTTTTCTGCAATAAAATTATACCAGCACGTGAAAATGTAAGATTCCTATAATGGAATTTTCTATAATTTCTATAGATGGAATTCCTATAATTCCATTTTCCCTTTTCTACTCAGAGTAAGGACCAAGGTGAGGTACATGAGGTGCAAACATGGCCTCAGTCCTTCAGTTCAGTAGCTCAGTCGTGTCCGACTCTTTGTGACCCCATGAATTGCAGCACGCCAGGCCTCCTTGTCCATCACCAACTTCTGGAGTTCACTCAAACTCATGTCCATCGAGTCGATGATGCCATCCAGCCATCTCATCTTCTGTTGTCCCCTTCTCATGCCCCCAATCCCTCCCAGCATCAGAGTCTTTTCCAATGAGTCAGCTCTTCACATCAAGTGGCCAAAGTATTGGAGTTTCAGCTTCAACATCAGTCCTTCCAAAGAACACCCAGGACTGATCTCCTTCTGAATGGACTGGCTGGATCTCCTTACAGTCTAAGGGACTCTCAAGAGTCTTCTCCAACACCACAGTTCAAAAGCATCAATTCTTTGGTGCTCAGCTTTCTTCACAGTCCAACTCTCACATCCATACATGAACACTGGAAAAACCACAGCCTTGACTAGATGGACCTTTGTTGGCAAAGTAATGTCTCTGCTTTTGAATATGCTATCTAAGTTGGTCATAACTTTGTTTCCAAGGAGTAAGCATCTTTTAATTTCATGGCTGCAATCACCATCTTCTGTGATTTTGGAGCCCCCAAAAGTAAAGTCTGACACTGTTTCCACTGTTTCCCCATCCATTTCCCATGAAGTGATGGGACCAGATGCTATGATCTTAGTTTTCTGAATGTTGAGCTTTAAGCCAACTTTTTCACTCTTCTCTTTCACTTAGATTTTGTATTTTCGGTGCCTTATTCACCTCACCCTCAGCCCTTCTCCCATTCTGACTGTCTGATTATTTTATGCTATGGACCTGCAGTGCATTGCTGTTACGTTCACATTAAACAATCATCTTTAAAGAAATTATAAAAACACATATGCATGTGTGTGTATGTGTACAAAAAAAAAGGTATATTGACCCTTTTGTTACTTTTTTGCTTTCTCCTGCAATCTAACTTTTACATGGTATCTTTTAGCATTCTTTCAGTTTAGATCAGCACAATTGTAGGCAAATTTTCTCACCTTTTATCCATCTCAAAATGTCTTTATTTTGCATTCCTTTTTGAAGAGTAATGTGGTTATATAAAAAATTCTGAGATAGGACTTCCCTGGAAGTCAAGTGGTTAAAACTTTGCCTTCCAATGCAGGTGTGCAGGTTTGAACCATGGTCAGGGAGCTGGGATCCCACATGCCTCCTGGCCAAAAAAAAAAAAAAAAAAAACACAGAAAACCAAACATAAAACAGAAGCAATATTGTAACAAATTCAAAGAAGACTTAAACAAATTCTGAGTTGATATTTTTCTTTTTTTTTCAGCACTTTAAAGATTTCACTTCAAAAACTATGAACTACGTATGTGTGATTTCCTGTGTATTTATCTTGCTTCTGAATTGCTGAACTTTCTTGGTTCTGTGAGTTGATATCTTTCAAAAATGTTGGAAAATTATTGTGAAGTCTCCAGTTCTCTATATTCTTTCCTCTGGTACCTCAATCACATGTATCATTCATTTTGTTCCAAAGGTCTTGTATGCTGAAACTCACTTTTACTGAATCCCTTTTTCTCTTTGTGTTGTATGTTGGATAACATCTACTGACCTGTCTTCAGGTTCAGGGGACTTCCACGTGGATTAGATGCCAAAGAATCTCCTGTACTGTAGGAGATCTGTGTTTGATCCCTGGTTGGGAAAATCTTCTGGAGAAGGGAATGACAACCCACTCTAGTATTCTTGCCTGGAGAATCCCATGGACAGAGGAGCCTGGTGGGATATAGTCCATGGGGTAACAAAGAGTTGGACATGACTGAGCAACTAACACTTTCACTTTCAAGTTCAATGATCGTTTCCTTGATATATGTGCTGAATGTTTTGAAGCCAATGAAATAATATTATATTTTTAATTTCTAGCACTTCACTGAACCTTTTTATTGGTTTCACCTCCCTGCTGAAATTCTCCATCTGTTCCTATGTGTTAACTTTTCCCACTAGATTGTTTAATATATTTTTCATACCTATTTTGAAGTCATAATGTTCTAATTCCAAAATTACATCCAATGTCAGACCTGCTTTTATTGACTAATTTCTCTCTTGATCAGGAGTCATATTTTCTTGCATTTTTCATGTGCTCCAAATTTTAATCACTTGCCAGACACCCTCTACAGAATACAACAGATAATGAAATAGGTGGTACTTGCCTCTAGAAAAGGGTACACCCTTTATCACTTCAGGCTCCTCGTGAGCTGCTTGAGTCAAACTACTCTGATGATAAAGTGAGTCTAGCTACTCTGTGGAGAAATGAATTTGAGGATTCCAAGATCATGAGGGTAATATAAGGAGGGCCACGTGGAAGAGTTCTCTGTTCCCCAGAGAAAAGCAATGATGGCTGAAATCAGGGTGTTAGCAGTGGAGAGGACAGTGGTCAGATTTTAGGGGTGAACAAGTATGGGCAGAAATGAGGCCAAAAATGAGAGCACACTGTGAGTAAAAAGCATCTGTAACCTGGAGCAGAACAGATGTGCAAGTGAGAAGGATGGAAAGACCGAGGAAGGATGATCTTGGGGTTTACCAGCTGGCTCTGCCTCTTCAGGACTCATCATATGACAAACATGCCACCCATTTCTCCCACCAGCCCAGGCACAAAAGATGGCACATAGTAGGTGAACAAAAACATTGCTACCAAATAACATATACTCAGCCTGATTTGCCATCTCTCTTAAGTCTCCCTCACTGTTCCCTGAGCTCTCTTGGTCTAGTCCTATCTACTAGCTGACTGATATAAATAAAAGATTTAATGTTATTTCAGGGGCAGTGGAGACTACAGAGCTAGTGGTTTTAATATCCTGTCAAAGAATCTGCCACCCAGTGAAATTCTAGGGCTTGCTTTGCTTTAATTCTGGGAGAAGAAAAGCTACCGTGACCTTGATGAATCTCCACTTGTAGTTCCGAGACATCTAAATATTTCAAATTCCTTCTGCGCACCATAATCCTGCCCAGTAAGTAGCAAATAGTTTCAGTANCCCATTTCTCCCACCAGCCCAGGCACAAAAGATGGCACATAGTAGGTGAACAAAAACATCGCTACCAAATAACATATACTCAGCCTGATTTGCCATCTCTCTTAAGTCTCCCTCACTGTTCCCTGAGCTCTCTTGGTCTAGTCCTATCTACTAGCTGACTGATATAAATAAAAGATTTAATGTTATTTCAGGGGCAGTGGAGACTACAGAGCTAGTGGTTTTAATATCCTGTCAAAGAATCTGCCACCCAGTGAAATTCTAGGGCTTGCTTTGCTTTAATTCTGGGAGAAGAAAAGCTACCGTGACCTTGATGAATCTCCACTTGTAGTTCCGAGACATCTAAATATTTCAAATTCCTTCTGCGCACCATAATCCTGCCCAGTAAGTAGCAAATAGTTTCAGTATTTTCTTTGCTCAAACTGCATTATACATTTCTGGACTTCCAGATCATAACTCTGCAATGACTTGCTACCTAGGCGTGACAGGCAGGAAGATTAGCACAGAGAGGAACTGACAAAAATGCTTGCAGAGAGACATGTTCATTCTCAGTGAGATGGAGGGCATTTGGGTCGTGATTTTCAGTGTCCAAAGATGGGGGTTGGCAGGTGGAAATTAGATTGAGTGTGCAGAGTCTGGATTATTGAGCTGCTTTAACTTATCTCCTCAGCTTTCTTCTATTTACTGCCTTCTAATTAGGCAGGCTCTCTGAGAATCCCTCAAGCCACAGGGTTCCCCTCCTGATCTTTCTTTCTGGGTATAATATTATTGTCCAAGGGAGGGAAATTAGTGGGTTCCTATAAAGGCTCTGTAAGAGAGGCATTGGCCAATCATAACACAGGTGAGTACCAGAAAGAGAATGGTTGTTAGTTCTTTCAGGAGATCCTAAAGCCAGAAGCTTTGATTACCAAGCACAGGTCTTGAGAAAAAGTCTTAAAGTCCAGCTAGGGCTGTTGTAGACAGTCAGATGCTTTTTATTTTATCTTAGTCACAGACTGTTCTACTGGACTGGTGATGTTTATGTACATGAAGCAAGATGTGCTTCTAGGACAAATTCCTTCTTGGCTGGTTGAGAGAACAAGTGACTATGTGATCCTTCATCACAAATTTTGTTTGTTAAGACCTCAGGGAAGCTCCTGTGTCTTGCATGACTTTTGTTTCAGTCAGAGATGACTTCTGAATATTTTCTTTCCAATCGTAGTATCATTCCTATCATGAAAACTTAAGCTCCCTCTCAGAGTTCAAGGTGAATCCTTCTTGGGCGATAATGTGGTGATGAAGAGGACCAGTTAAGTCAGCTACAGCAACATAAGTGATCTTATCCAAGAAATCTCTCTAGACTTCTCTAGAGATTTCAATCTGTCCTTGCATAAACACTTTTCCTTAAAAAATACACACCTATCATTCAGTGCAAGCCACAGGACTGATTGATCTTAACAAAGCTATAAACATGAGTTGGCACCTAATCAAAACCCTTCTGCTTCCTGTTTATAGAGACAGGAAAGCATGAAACAATGCATTTCATTTTTAAAGAAAGGAAAGAGAATGGACTTTCTGAACACCTACTCTGTGCTACCTACTGAGTGAGATAATTTGCAGTCACTTATTTTAATTACTCCACAACTTTATGAGGCTCAAATGCTAAATTTTCAGGAAAAAAAAATAAGTAGAATGGATTCTGCTCGTTGTGTCTATCCCGTAAATTATGCCTCCCTCTTTTGGAAGCAGCACTCATAATTCCCTTTGGGAAATCATCCTTCTCCTTGTCCATGGGATTCTGACTGAGTTCATCTCAGCCCTTATTTTGAAGGGTGGGTCTACCAGCCAGAACAGAATCATCAGAGCTGTTGGTCTGATGTGGCACATGAGACCCAATTTGGTCTAATAAGAGTGAATCTTCATTTCAGTCAGTCGTGTCTGACTCTTTGCGACCCCATGGACTGCAGCACGCTAGGCTTCCCTGTCCATCACCATCTCTTGAAGTTTGCTCAAACTCATGTCCATCAAGTCGGTGATGCCATGTCGTCCCCTTCTCTTCCTGCCTTCAATCTTTCCCAGCATCAGGGCCTTTTCCAATGAGTCAGTTCTTCGAATCAGAGGGCCAAAGTACTGGAGCTTCAGTTTCAGCATCAGTCCTTCCCATGAATATTCAGGGCTGATTTCCTTTAGGATTGGCTGGTTGGATCTTCTTGCAGTCCAATAGATTCTCAAGAGTCTTCTCCAACATGATAGTTCAAAAACATCAGTTTTTCAGCTCTCAGCTTTCTGTATGGTCCAACTCTCATATCTACTGGGAAAAACCATAGATTTGACTAGATGGCCCTTTGTAGGCAAAGTGAATCTTATAAATGTCTTTTTGAGCAAGTCAGACAGTGAGGACTTTTTTCCTTGAGGAATCAGAGTCAATAAGGATAATGCACATGTGGAGACAGCAGAGGTTGCCATCTGAGAAACCCTCTGGAGAAAAACAAAGGACGGCAAACAGGTGATAGGGAAAGGGTGACATGGAATCAGCTGCATATATGTGACTATGAAGACAGCTGCGCTTACTGTCATTGTCCACCAGACATCTCAGTCCTGCAGTCCAGTGAAGCCTTTCCTTGTCTTCCCTGCAACACTTTGGGTTGGATATCTTCTCACTAAAAATCTGTAATTATAGACTTGTTATAGGGTGTGGTGGGGAAGGTCATCAAGGTGCAATTTCTTGCCTTAATCAAAGCTAGTATTAGGACAACTCTGGAGGAGGGAATAGCGACACACTCCAGTATTCTTGCCTGGATTTTGTGGATAGAGGAGCTTGGCAGGCTATAGCCCATGGGATCACACAGTCAGACACGACTGAGTATACACACACATTAGGGCAACTAGGGCCTGACAGATTAGTTTGGCTCTGATGTCCCTGGTGACACAGAGAATGGAGTGGATGCTCCGAAGACACAGAAAGCTTCGTGAAGAAGACATGAAGGACTAGTAAAGCTTTGATAAACTATGGTGAGTAGAATGTCCTCTGGCATTTTTTATGGTGCTGCACTGTCCCTGGCGATCACGATTAAATTTGTCTCTTTCTGTGGCAGGAACACCATTCTGAGGACAAAGGCAAGCATTATCAATAACCTGGGAGGCAAGTCACATTACTCATGTGTTTTGAAATTCCTGGACTTTGAGATGTTCAAATCTATTCAAGAGCCATTTTTTTAATTGAATCATCCCAAGGAGAAACACAGTTAACAGAGACTCACAAGCTTCCCAATAATTGCATTAATTTTATTTTATATCCCCAGTATTTAGCATGGTGCTTGACATACAGAATATTATCAATAAATATTTGTTTAGTGAATGTATAGATTAATTAATTCTACCCAGGCATAACTGCCAACAACCTGTTTCTCAGCCATTTGCTATCAATTTCCTGAGTTTGGATAGAAGCAGCTCCTTTCACTGATAAATGGCCTCATTGTTCCTTCAACTGTAGATCAGAGAACATCTGTCTTACAGGAAAGCAAAGTTAGTTTCATAACTGTCCAGGTTTCCATTATGCTCCTGAGAGCAAGTTTGGATCACTCCCTAAAAGATTGTGCATAACAATATGCTTTCCGTTCATGATGCAAACAGGGAAGGCAGCAGACTTAAAATATTGATATAAATAATGACCCGAAAGCCAGGTAATTTGGAACTGTTTCGTAACTGATGAGCCATTATTCCTCCCTATCATCAATGCATCTAAAACAGGCTCTCCTATCACCTTGTTCAACCTCCATCATAAAATTAATTACCTCTGGATAGATCCCATTTAATTGCTCATAAAATTGATCTTACTTTCCAGATTTTATGGCAACTAGTATGTCATCAACAGAAGTGCCTAGCATAAATGGGATGCTCATTATCTACCTGGAAATAAAATAAAAGAGACCCATGATGGATGTAGGGGCCTTTGACACCTGCGTCTCTTGTACCATAATGGATAAACCGCACACCACACCCTAAAGATCTCCCCTAGGATGCGTCTACCTTCTCAAAAGAGAGTAGAAGGGTGTTTTCTTTCATTTAGGAGATTCAGTGGATTTCATTTTTTTTAAAGTGCTCTTGTGAATGCATTTCGCTGGTTCCTGTGCATTCAGTTATTCCATCTGGAAGGAACGTGGTTACAGAACCTGAATTTTAACCTGACTTCCTCCATGTAATAACCATATACCTCAGAGAANTCTCTACATTAACACCTGTTGTCCTCTCTTGATGAGCACGGCACTCTTGTTTCATTCAGACTTGGCCACATGACTATAGAGAAAGCAAATCTTTTGTAGGAAAACAGCAAGTCTCCCCCTACCCCTGAATAAAGCACAGCCATGCATTTCTCTACCTGTTATATTTAAGACACTAAATGCTAGAAAGTGTAGGAGAATGCTCACAAAAAAGCTGTGTGCAGCAAGTGTAAAATGTTTATTCATTCACTCACATACTCATTCAATTCACTCACAAAAACTTTGTGTTTACTGATTCACGGTTTACAACTATATGTCAGTTATTTGGCTAAGTTCTGGTATCATAATGAATAAGACCTTACCTCCTTCTAAAGAGATTCTTACGAAACCATGAGGTCAGTGTAGTGGCTTTCTGCCCCTCCCCCTGCCCTCAGTCACCATAGGCTCATGGAACCCCTATTCCTAATATTCCTATTTATTTGTTATTGTTGCTTAGTTGCTAAGTCGTGTCTGACTCTTTTGTGACCCCAGACCCGAAGGCTCCTCTGTCCATGGGATTTCCCAGGCAAGGATACTGGAGTGAGTTGCCATATCTTCCTCCAAGGGATCTTCCCAACACAGAGATTGAACTCGCATCTCCTGCATTGGCAGGTAGATTCATCCCACCCAGTAGGTAACTTCTAACTCATAATGCAGGAAAACAGGGCATCATGGAAAAGTCTTAGAGGAAGTTTTAAAGGGTGAGAAGGAATAAAGGCAGAGTGGAAAGGCTTCAAGGCAGAAGGAAGGAAGCAGCTCCAAGTATGTCTAGGTGCCCAGAGCATAAGCCACTGCTGGGGGCGGGGGTGGCAGGAAGAGCCGCGGACAGGCCCTAGTGGCTCTGATTTGCACTGTTTTACAACTTGCATTGTTTGATAATCACACAAAAATCCTTGATAATTAATTCCACTCAGGAGAGTAACGTGAGGCTCTGTTAAATCGGGTGCCTGCCTAACTGACTTCTTTACTCTTTTGTTCCATCTCATTCCCTCTCATTTGTCCATTAGTTTAATTGTCCCCCCTCCTTCTCTTCTTCCCTTCCACCCACCCCACTTTCTTTCCTTCCTTCCTTCCTCATTTCTCCATCTTTTTTGTTGTTTCTCCCAAGCAAATGTTTATTGATTACTTTCTAAGCATCATGGGCAATGTTATTTAATGAGGACAAAACTGAACAACAATGAAAAAAAAAACAAACCCAAATTAGACTTAATAAATTTTGCATTTTAGTCTAGAAAAAACATATTCCAGCAAGCAGGCATATATTTACAAATCATTGTGAACTAAATCACTGTAAGCTAAATGTTTAAAAATCATTGTAAGCTAAAATACATATTATGAAGGAAAAAATAGAGGCTGAAATGATGTTCAAAAGGATGGGCTTTAGTTTGATTAGTCTGGATAAGAAATCTTCCAAAGAAAGGGACATTTAAATCAAGACTCAAAGGAAAAAAGGGGGCCCCCATGGCCATGGCTGTGGAATGTGGGGATGTATGGTAAGATGATCTGGATGAGACTGGTGCAAACCCAGAAGGAAAGTGGCGAATGGAAGCCTGACCATCAGGTTCACAATGTTATTCTGTGAAACGTACACCCAGGTCTATAGACGGCATAGTCCCGGCTATTGCCTTCACTTCAGGATAGTCATCTGTTACTGAATCTCTCCTGGATACTCAGAACTCTCCGGTATAGTCATAAACCAACAATTCAACTTACACTAATCTCAACTACTCTGGAAGAAGAAATCCCTCAGAATTCCTCCTCTCTCTCTCTCTCTCTCTCTCTCTCTTTTTCACAAGCACACACATACACACACTTGAGGGGCAGGGAGCGGAGAGGGGGAAGGAGAGAGAGAGGAGAGGAATGAAAATATAGATGCATTCATTCAATTGTATTATAGATGAAGCTCTAGTAGATATCAGCTTTGCTAAATCAATCATTTTGTCAGTATTCCTTGGATAAACATCTGCTATACAAGAAGTTGTGAGCTTCCCTGGTGGCTCAGTCAGTAAAGAATCTGCCTGCAAAGCGGGAGACTGCCTGCAGCACGGGAGACCTGGGTTTGATCCCTGGGTCTGGAAGATCCCCTGGAGAAGAAAATGACAACCGACTCCAGTATTCTTGCTTGGGAAACACCATGGGCAGAGGAGCCTTGTGGGCTACAGTCTATTGGGTTGCAAGAGTCGGACACGACTTAGAGACCAAACCGCCACCATACAAGAGGCTGAGTAGCAGGAAAGGCAGGAGTCCTGGTCTGGAAGAGATACGGAGGCTCAGATCTGCATGATGTGCTGAGATGCTTGGTTGTTGCTGTTCAGTCCATTTGTGGCCGCATGGGCTGCAGCATGCCTGGCTTCCCTGTCCTTTAATATCTCCCAGAGTTTGCTCAAACTCACGTCCATTGAATTGGTGATGCCATCCAACCATCTCATCCTCTGTTGCCCTCTTCTCCTTTTGCCTTCAATCTTTCCCGGCATCAGGGTCTTTCTCAATGAGTTTTTAAAATTTGCATAAAAAGTTTTGGTGTAAAAATTTGCGTAAAAAGTGTTTTTAAAAAATTTTTAAATTTGCATCAGGTGGCCAAAGTACTACAAGGGACGCATGTGTGTGTACTAAGTCGCTTCTTTGTGACCGTATGGACTTTAGCCTGTCAGGCTCCTCTGTCCCTGGGATTCTCCAGGCAAGAATACCGGAGTGGGTGGGCATGCCCTCCTCCAGGGGATCTTCCCAACCCAGGGATCAAACCTGTATCTCTTACATCTCCTGCATTGGAAGGTGGGTTCTTTAACACTAGTGCCACCCAGGAAGCCTACTCCAAGGGCTACCAAGATTCAATTCAGGAGGAATCTGGGGCTGAGGACAGGAGAGAGAGACTGATTGGAAGAATCCACATATTTATTAAATTATGGGCATTCTTCTCCTAGAGGCTGCCCAACTTTTGGATTTCCAGTTATGTGAGATTATAAATTCCTTTATCGTTCATATGCACTTGAATTTGACGTTTCTGTTCTTTGCCTCTAAAGCATTATGACTGAAGGGAGTCGTCACGGGTCTCATTTGTCTCTCCACCTCTCTACACACAGCCACCAGAACAGAGGACCTGTAAGCATCTCCTAACTAGATAACCCAGCTGCTCACCTGACTCCCTCCACCTCATTCTCCTGTCCTTTCCTAAACATCACTTCCTTGGGGAGACATCTTTTGACTTTAAAACTGGATGAGAGCCCCTGATTTACATTCTTTCCACACTGTCTTTTCCTTCCTTGCACTTATCAGACCTTGACTGATTATTTACTGCGTGGATCATCCACCACATCGTGAGCTTCCTTGGGGTAGGGTGATGTTGGTTCAGCTCTACCCTGTTTCTATGGCACCCAGCCCACTTCTGGGCACACAAAGCATTTGTAAAATGAGTAGTGAATGAATAAATAAATGAAGAGCCAGTCTTTAATAAATGTGTGTTGAGTTGGAATTGAGATTCAATATATCTGCACGTAATATGGACTTGGGAGTGACATTGCCAATTGATAGCAATGAGCACCTGCGATGTCTCCTATGAACCTAATATAATGGTTTCACTCTGGTGTCTTTGAAGGTGGTGGCTGGAGTTCATTTGAAATGGTGTATTTGCCAATTTCACTTTATTTCCTCAGCCTAGATTTCAGAGGCAAGCGGCATGCCTTTCATTTATCCAACTTACCCAGAACCTATTCAATAGAATAATCAACTCCCAGCATGTTCCACACTTGTTGCTTGTCAAAGGCTCTTACAGTCAAGGAATGTAAGTAATCGGAGAAGTATACTTGGCAACACATGGACTGAGGGGTTCAGAATTCTAATTTTGTGCTGCCTTTAAAGGCGAGTCTCTGTCCGGTCCAGCATGGGCAGCCTTTCTGCTTTCATCTGTACAACTATGAGCGAGCACAGGGCCAGTCTGGAGTGGAGCCTCCCTCCACACTCACCTCACCTTCTTCCCTTTCTTTCCTCAACTTCTCACTGCCAGATGTTATGACACTCAATGATGAAATCTGTGACTTATTCACCCTAGTCCCCAGAGTTCCAGACGGGTTACAGTCCAACTCACTATCACATAGCAATACTTCCTGGAGGCTTGCAATGGAAAAGACACTGTGGTGGGCGTGATAAAAACACTACCAAGACAGGGAGCCTGTAGCAATTGTGATCAGAGAGTTGTCTTAAAGGAAATGTCTGAGGGAACAAGGGAGAGTTATGCAGAAGACAATACAGAGAACTCAGGATATACTTGTGAATCAAGATATATATATGTGGTGTGAATCAGGAAGTGAATTACATGGACGAAAGGACAGAGGGGCTGATGAATGTGAAAGAACTTTGAACAAAAATGACTCATCTGTCAAGTCACAGCATGTGTCTATTTAAAAGAAATACCAGTCCAACATCTAAAAAAGAGACAGAAGTAATTAAGAATTTATGAGTTCTCTCCATAAAATGGAAAAGGAAAATTTGGCACAATCTGCAATACAGTCTACTCATCTTGTCAAAGTTGTGCATACAGCGTGGTGATGACCCCCTCCAGCCTGCCACTCTCAATCTAACCAGATTTCTTTTTGTCTTTTTCTCTCAAACTCTCCTTGGACTCCATCTGTTCTGGCTCTTATGGATCCCTTTGCCCTTTCCATAAATCCTGGATTAATTTATTTCTTCTAGGGGTGTCTTGATGACCTTTCTCATTAAACAAATGTAACCCCTTCTATTAGCTTCTGACATATTGATTCTTTATGTATCAATATTTTCTACAGCATAATAAAAGACCTCTGTATCTAACTGGTGAACACAGAGTATTCTTCAGCAAAATGGAAAAGAACAATAGGCTCTATTGTTACCTATAGTTACCTATTGTCCCAGTGATGCTAGAGAGAAAACTAGGTTTGGAGCCTGAAATTTAGTTTCTCTAAACTCAGCAGTTAGTCGCTCTGCATTTGGTACCAGTTATTTTTGGCTTCCTTTAGACTTCATGTTTCTCATCTCAAGAATGGAACAGTGGAAAAGTGGGATTAGGAACAGTCCAGATTATGTCAAAAGTCCTTTCTTAATTATTCTATTTTTCCCTTGAAAAATGTAAGTTAAATTTCCTAGGGACATTTTTTTTTTCAGTGACACTTCTCACAATCCTGGAGGAGATTCCTGATGAAGAGTTCTGAGTCTAAGCTGAAATTCACCTTTATAAATGATGACCTGGACAGCATCTGGCTCAACCCCAATCTCAAAGGGAATGATTAGATGAATAGTTCTCACTCATTCAGCAAAGCAGTGCCTCCAGTGTGGTAGGCTCCTGTGCTTCAGAGCTGGTGACAACACTGAAATCCCCTGGAGGCAGGAAATGAAGCGTCAGTCCTGAGAAGGGGTGGGCTTCACAATGCAGTTTCCAGTCTGGAAAATAGAGCTAGAGAGAATTGAGGCATTTGAAAGAACATTTCCACTGGACTCAGACAGACCTGGTTTGAGTCCCACATTAGCTGGATTTTAGCTGTGCATTCTTGGACAAGTTACTAAGCTTCACTGAAGATGAATATCCCTTCTGTGAAAGGAGAACAATTACTTGCCTCATATCTTTATAAGGATCAAGCAAGGTAACTTGAACGAATGTTGCTGTTGCTCGGTTGCTTGGTCATGTCTCACTGTTTGTGACTCCATGAACTGCAGCATACCAGGCTTGCCTGACCTTCACTATCTCCCAAAGCTTGCGCAAACTTAAGTCCGTTGAGTTGATGATGCCATCCCACCACCTCATCCTTTGTCACCCCCTTCTCCTCCTGCCCTCAGTCTTTCCCAGCATCAGTGTCTTTTCCAGTGAGTCAGCTCTTCACATCAGGTGGCCAAAGTATTGGAGCTTCAGCTTCAGCATCAGTCCTTCCAATGAGTATTCAGGACTGATTTCCTTTAGGATGGACTAGTTTGATCTCTCTGCAGTCCAAGAGACTCTCAAGAAGCTTCTCCAACACCACAGTTAGAAAGCATCTATTCTTTGGTGCTCAGTCTTCTTTATGGTCTAACTCTCACATCCATACCTGACTACTGGAAAAACCATAGCTTTGACTATACGAACCTTTGTTGGAAAAGTTACGCCTCTGCTTTTTAATTTGCTGTCTAGGTCTGACAGTATATTGAATAGGTACTTAAAAGTTAACAGAATAATAGCAGATTAAAGTTATTTTTAGTCTCAGTTTCATATAGGTCCCAATAATTGTTGTTTTTCACTTGATAAGTGGTGTCCCACTCTTTGTGATCCCACAGAGAGTAGCCCATCAGGCTCCTCTGTCCATGGGATTTCCCAGGCAGGGATACTGGATTGGGTTGCACTTCCTTCTCCAGGAGACCTTCTGGACCCCTTGGCAGGCAGATTCTTTATCACTGGCCTCCAGGGAAGCCCCGCAGTATAGTAGATGCTACCTTCTAAACGGAGCAGCAAGAGAGGATCATGCTGTCTCTGTAAGAGAAGGAAGCAGATTGGTTTTGCCCCTTGATGGGCCAGAGTTCACCAACTTTTCTGTGAAGCCATGACAGTATAACGGTTTGAGCTTGTGGACCATAGTCTTTGGTGCATCTATCTATTCAACTCCGCTGTTGAAGAGCAGATGCAGTCAGAGACACTATCAGTGTGAATGAGCCTGACTATGCTGCAATATTATTTTGTTTATAATCGTAGGTAGTGGGCAGGGTTTGTTGGAAGGTTATAAATTACTGACCCCTGCTCTAGACTACAAAAGATGTCAGAGCAACAGAAAAAAAATTGTTGGCGAGTAAAGGGGATTTGGGGATAAAGCCACTCATTTACCTTAATATCTTACCTGATCCTCTCAGCCAGCCTCAGGGTGGGTGGGGTAGGGAGCATCTTCCTTCTACCTTAGGTGAAAGAGGGGGCTTGAAGGAAGGGCTGTCAGTGAACTAGTGTAGGACTCATTCCCGAGACCCTTAAACGGCAAGGGGCCTGCTGACTGAAGGTTCTAAGAAAGGAGGAACTGTCTGAGTCAGGACTCACGTGAACTGTCAGAATCTCTAAGGATGAAGGACGTGTCATGGCCTCCTATAATGTGGGCTCCTTGCAATGGAGCTGCCTTAGATTTTGCTTGAGAGGGAAGAGTGGACTTGAAAGAAACCAGAGGCATACCACAGGTGGCCCCAGTTTAAAAGAGAAGCCCTGTGTGATCCACTGGAATGGAGATACATTGACACACATGGAGGGAAGGGAGAAGAGAGAAGGGGAAGCCCTGGAGAAGAGGTGGCAAAACTGAGAGATTCACAGCTGCTTCCTGAGAGAGAGGTGATTTTAACACACCAGCCCCAAGGAGAACCTGAGTCTTTCCTGCTCAGCTCAATCAAGGAAGACATCTCTTACCTTTTTCCTCTCTCTTNAGAGAAGCCCTGTGTGATCCACTGGAATGGAGATACATTGACACACATGGAGGGAAGGGAGAAGAGAGAAGGGGAAGCCCCGGAGAAGAGGTGGCAAAACAGAGATTCACAGCTGCTTCCTGAGAGAGAGGTGATTTTAACACACCAGCCCCAAGGAGAACCCGAGTCTTTCCTGCTCAGCTCAATCAAGGAAGACATCTCTTACCTTTTTCCTCTCTCTTTTTTTCACATCCCTATCCCTGGGCCTGGGCTCAGAACTAGGAAGACAGGATAGTACCAGAATATGTGGAGAAAGAAAAAGGGCGTCAGTATGAATGTCTCCCTGAGGACAGGTGGCCAGGGGACAGTAAGCCAGGTCCAGGAAAGAGAAGTAGCTGCAACTTGACCGAAGTTTAAAGTCTTGATTATTTCACTGTAACTGACAAGCTGCTTCTTGATTAGCTGCATGTTAATTACTCATATCTGACCAGAAGGAGTATAACAATGGCCCTAAATATAATCCAGGAGCAGAGCATAACTATCCTCACGGGGTATATGTAGAGAGGCAAAACCAGACCAACAATAAAGTTACCTTAAGACTGTAGCCCACAGTACATTTTTTTTTCAACATAATGCACACAAATTTTAGTATCCTCTTTATATCCAAGAGTCTGCAACCTAGTCAGAACTGAGCCAGGAGCTCTGTGTTGCATTGTGAGTACTGAACTTTCATCTACTGAATCAAGCATTTCAATGGAAATCTCCATTCCTCAAGCACTGCTATTAGATTGTAAAAAGAAATGGTTAAACAGCTTGGGAATCTAAGCTTAAAGATGAAACCGAGTTCCTTTAACATGGTAAGCTTCCATGCTCCAGACACACTGCATCTGTAAATGTACATCATGGTGCATTAACATCTAAGAATGGTAGCATGATGATACTGGAAAAACACAGAAGTTTTATTTCTTAGAATAGAGTTTATTGGAAATATAACCTCAAGATGCCTTAGAATCTAAGATTAAAGGCTCTTAAGATCATAGCATCATTGAAGCTTAGGAAACTAGTGGATTTAAAGTACCATAGAGTAACAAACAGAGTCCCAGGAATTTAGAAATAGCTTCTTAGAATCATAACACATAAAATCTTTTAGATCTTATCATCTAGGGATCATAGAATTGTTAAAGGGCACAATCATAGTATGTTAAAAACCGGTGTAATAGAATTTTTGAGAGATGCAACTTAATCTTTGTGGGATCTTAGGTGTTATCTGTTTTAGCTTCTAACATTGTGGATATTCTTTTATGAGGGTGTTTCTCAAATAGCATTGCAACTGACATTTTTGACTAGATAATTCATTGTCAGCATGGGAAGGAGAAGTTGCCATCCTGGGCACTGTCATATGTTCAGCAGAATTTCTAGCTTTTACCCAGAAATTTGCAGTAGCACCACCTCCATCATAACAATGAAAATTACCTTCATCCACTGCCAAGTGTCCCAAGTATTGCTTTATAGCATCTCTTAGCTGATCATCCCTGAGGGAGAAAATTATCTTCTGAGGATTTCCCCAGCACTTAAAATTTAGTGTGTACACTCTGCAAGGTTTGATCTCACTTGAACCTCACAGTTATTATCTTGCCACTTTATAAGGGAGAAGGCAAAGGTTTGGAGAACTTGAGTTTTGGGGGGTCACACAGCTGATAAGGGGGTGGGGAAAGACTTGAAGTCAGATATTGGACATTTCTCTAAATGCTGACTTCCCTCTCCAATTTCTGTGTTGGTGGCTTGAACGATAGGAAAGCAGTTTCCTTTGTTGAACTGATTCCTACTTCTTCTTCCAGTCTTATTCATAATGCAGTTATCTTACAGTTATAGATTGTCAAAAAGTCAGACCACAGGGCAGACTCTCTGGAGTCCAATCTGAGATCCATGGTGTGTCATCAATGTGACCTTGGAAAGGTCTTCACTTTCCGCCTATGTTTCTTCAACTGATGTTTGGTGTTTTTACTGCTGTGTGAATACTGTCTCCGATTTTAATATGTTTAATACCTGTTTTAATATGCTGCATAATTTCAGTTCAGTTCAGTTTAGTCACTCAGTTGTGTCTGACTCTTTGCGACTTCATGGATGGCAGCACGCCAGGCCTACCTGTCCAGCACCAACTTCCAGAGCTTGCTCAAACTCATGTCCATCGAGCTGATGATGCCATCCAACCATCTCATCTTCTCTCATTCCCTCCTCCTGCCTTCAATCTTTTCCAGCATCGGGGTCTTTTCAAATGAGTCAGTTCTTTGCATCAGGTGGCCAAAGGATTGGAGTTTCAGCTTCAGCATCAGTCCTTCCAATGAATATTCAGGATTGATTTCCTTTAGGATGGACTAGTTGGATCTCCTTGCAGTCCAAGGGACTCTCAAGAGTCTTCTCCAACACCACAGTTCAAAAGCATCAATTCTTTGGTGAAATCTATATAGATAGGGCTTGGCTGAATGATTCTTCTCTTCTACATGGTGTCAAAGGAGGTCACGTGATGTTATTCAGTTGGCATATGGCCTGGTTGTGAGGATCCCAGATGACTGTTTGCTGACATGTTTGACTCCTTGTTGGGGTGAGGGAGAAGCTGGGCGTGTATGGAACAGTTGACTGAAGAGCAAGCACAGATTTTCTGGCATGGAGGTCAGACATCTTACATGGTGGTTCTGAGCTCCAAGAGTGAGACTTCTGACAGTCAAGGTGGACACAGAATGGCTTTTGTACAACACGTTTCTGGAGCCACTGAGCACCTCCTGGGTTATTTCTCTAATGGTCAGCACAGTCAGAGCCCACCCAGGTCTGAGGGGAAGAAACAGACCCCATCTCACCACGAAAGGAGCGTCTAAGAATTCACAGCCACGTTTGAAAACCACTGCACCTATAAAAAGAGACAAGAGCAATGCTTACCTCATCAGGCTCTGAGTCTTAAAAAGGCTATACTTGTAAAATGCTTAGCATATGAAGAGTAATCTAAACTGTGAGCAGCTTTTGTTTATATGTGAACTCTAATTCACAGGAATATCTCAGAGCTTGCAAGATCCCTGAAGCCTTCAGCCTTTCCCAGAGCAGTGGAAACCTTGAAGGTTGGGTGGGAGCCAGGGCACTTAAGGACACCGGATTAATTTAGACACAGCTCCTAGAGAGGGGCTGCTAGATAAAAGCATTTCCATTTTAGAGGGTGAAGAGCTGCTTCCATAAGTGACCAAGGCAGAAGGGCCAGCCTGGATTTATTCACATCCGTATTGGAGGCGACGGCAAGTGTGTGCACCACTTACGTGGCTACCGTGCTGAGCACAAGCAGCAAATACAGTTAGGAGGTGAAATAATAAATCATTAGCAACTGTGAGCCTTTCCTTGCATGGAACTATGAGGGGGGAGGCTCCCCCAATCAATTCAAACTCAATTACTCTGCTCACAGGGTGTTTGAAATGGAAACAAATGAAGAAGGCAACCTTGGAGGCAGGGGGCATCCATCAGTGCGGCTGGATGCGTTTTTGTCCCGGGCCGCTGGTTGGATTTTGTTAAATGAAAACAGGAGGGAAAATACTGAGAGGGACCCCTCACATTTGTAGAGCACGTCTGAGTTAGCAACGTGGCTTACTGTCTGTCATCCCCTTGAGCTTCCTGGAAGGTTCAAATGGCTGAGTCAATNGCATGGAACCATGAGGGGGGAGGATCCCCCAAGCAATTCAAACTCAATTACTCTGCTCACAGGGTGTTTGAAATGGAAACAAATGAAGGAGGCAACCTTGGAGGCAGGGGGCATCCATCAGTGCGGCTGGATGCGTTTTTGTCCCGGGCCACTGGTTGGATTTTGTTAAATGAAAACAGGAGGGAAAATACTGAGAGGGACCCCCTCACATTTGTAGAGCACGTCTGAGTTAGCAGCGTGGCTTACTGTCTGTCATCCCCTTGGGCTTCCTGGAAGGTTCAAATGGCTGAGTCAATTTTACCAAAGAGGTGACTGAAGTTTACACGCATCAGGGGCCTAACCCAGCATTACAGGCTACCTACTGCCAGGCCTAGGACTCGGGCCCTTGGGTCCTTACCTGTGCTTGTTTCCAGGGTTCTGGTGTGGGAAGAACTGAGTTATAGAGCAAGTGAGGCAGTTTTTCTGCTGGAGACTCTGTCTTCTCTTCCATCTTTGTGTGTGCTGTGCTTAGCCTGTTCAGTCGTGTCTGACTCTTTGCAACTCCATGGACGATAGCCCTCCAGGCTCTTCTGTCTGTGAGATTCTCCAGGTAAGAATACTGGAGTGGGTTGCCATGTCCTAATCTAGGGGAATCTTCCTGACCCAGGGATCAAACCCAGGTCTCCTGCATTGCAGGCAGATTCATTATCATCTGAGCCACCAGGGAAGCCCAAGAGTACTAGAATGGATAGCCTATCCCTTTTCCAGGGAGTCTTCCCAACCCAGGAATCGAATGGGAGTCTCCAGCTTTGCAGGCAGATTCTTTACCAACTGAGCTCCCGGGGAAGCCCCTCTCTTCCATCTGAAGTGAAGTGTTAGTCTGCAGTCATGTCTAGCTCTCTTGCGACCCCATGGACTGTGGCCCATCAGGTTCCTCTGTCCACGGGCTTCTCCAGGCAACAATACTGGCATGGGTTGCCATTCCCTCCTCCTTGGCATCTTCCTGACCAGCGATTGAACCTGTGTCTTCTGTATTGCAGGCAGATTCTTTGCCATCTGAGCTGCCACCTATATGCCCTCTATTCTGCAGAGTCTCTTCAGGCCTGGGTCTGGTGGGGGGCTATTCTCCTGCAGTAGTGGTTCGTGGAGTTCCGGACCTTACGGCATCTGCCAGAGTGACCATATGGCTTGTTAGGACACCATGACACAGTGCCAGAGACTGTGTGGCTTATACAACATGGGTTTACTTTCTCATAATTCTGGAGGCAGACGGCCCAAGACCCAGGTGTCAGCAGGATCGGTTCTGCAGCCTCTCTCCTTGGTTTGTAGGTGCCCATCCTCCTGTGGCTTCATGTGGTCTTCCCTGTGTGTGTGTCTGTGACGTCACTGTCTCTTATGAAGACACCGGACACATTAGATTAGGGCCTGCCCTAATGACCTCATTTTAACTTACTCACCTCTTCTGTCTGCAAATGCAGTCACAGTTGCAATGGTGCTTAAAGACCAGGCCTACTGAGATTATCCAAGGAGAGAATTTGGAAAGAGACTGAAAACCCAGGATGGGGCAATCCAGACCCCGAGCTGACATTCTCACAGGCAAGAGTTGGTTGGAGAAAAAGCCAGTGAAGAGGCTGAGAAAAGGTGACCCAAAATTGGGTATGGCAACAGGAAAAGATGGAGGTCCAGGAAGTAACAGCACAAAAGAGTGTTTTGAGACAGAAGGAGGATTTTCTGAATTGAATAAAAAGTAAAAACAGAGAAACAACGGTTGGGTTTGGCATAATGGAGGACATTATATCCTTGATAAGAAAAGATTTAGTGAGGAAGTAGAGAAAAAAGCCTGAATAAAATTACTTGAAAGGACACGTGAGGTATGCAAGTAGAAATGAGGATTATGATCAACTCTATTAATTTGGAATGAATGGGACTCATACTTCAAATGACTATGAACTTGACTGCTGGCAGCATTATGCTACTGTCTTGCAGCTTTGAATCCAAAGAGGGATAGCACTAGCCCTTAGTTACTCTTCCCAGTTCTGATTCAAAACATCCCTATTGGGACCCTACCTTGGCCTAATTAGTCATGGCCGAGGATGCCAAAAGAATGTGGCAGTTCCCAGGTAGATCTCAGTCTAGGATGGGCCAAAAAAAGATGCAGGCAGTTGAGAGGAAGGGGACAGTTCTCCAAACAGGGAGGAATGGCGCTGGTAAACAAAGCATTTTATAAATCAGCTTGGTAAAGCCACCCGGCAACCACATGAGGCAGACAGCAGTGTTACAACCAGTGTACGAAGGATGAAACTCAGGCTCCCCCAGCTCGTCAGTGTATACATGCTAAGTTGCTTCAGCATATCTGAGCCTTTTGTGACCACATGAAGTGTAGCCCACCAGGCTTCTCTGTCTATGGGGTCTCCCAGGCAAGAATACGGGAATGGGCTGCCATGCTCTCCTCCAGGGAATCTTCATGAAACAGGGATCAAATCTGTGTCTCTTATCTCTCCTGCATTGGCAGGTAGATTCTTTACCACCAGTGCCACCTGGTATACCCTGCAGCCCATCAGGACAGAGTGTCAATTCACACTCAGATCCTGTGGACTCCCAAGAACTTGTGTTCATTCCAAATAATTACAAAATGGCATGCAATGAAACTCAACACTTAAATACTGACTCAGTAGCCGTGGTGACACTTTATGCATCAATGCAGGTGTTTCTGGAAAGTCTCTGGCCACTTTATGGCAAGCCACTCTGCTTTGGCCACACCTGACAGCCACCCAAGACTGGGTCTCTAGATTTTTCACATGTCTTTAATAAAAACACTAAACCATAAGAAGTGATTTGTAGCTTAAAGACACTCTTTTCAACTTCTGCTTGGTCATTCTCCCCTTATGTTAATTTAGCAAAGAGCTCATGGTGAGTCTTCTTGACTTGGTCAGGCATAGATTCTTCTCTATGCATCAGTTGGGGGTATGGGAAGAGAAGAATCTGTTTGTAGCTTCTGGCTCATTATTAAGTGTCTCTGGGTTGTGTGTGTCAGAGAAGGCAATGGCACTCCACTCCAGGACTCTTGCCTGGAGAATCCTATGGATGGAGGAGCCTGTTAGGCTGCAGTCCATGGGATTGCTAAGAGTCAGACACTACTGAGCGACTTCACTTTCACTTTTCACTTTCATGCATTGGAGAAGGAAATGGCAACCCACTCCAGTGTTCTTGCCTGGAGAATCCCAGGGACGGGGGAGCCTGAGGGTCTGCCGTCTATGGGGT
>SJYW01017354.1:609464-622904 GCA_006410735.1 Raphicerus campestris
TCCCTGAGGGAGAAAATTATCTTCTGAGGATTTCCCCAGCACTTAAAATTTAGTGTGTACACTCTGCAAGGTTTGATCTCACTTGAACCTCACAGTTATTATCTTGCCACTTTATAAGGGAGAAGGCAAAGGTTTGGAGAACTTGAGTTTTGGGGGGTCACACAGCTGATAAGGGGGTGGGGAAAGACTTGAAGTCAGATATTGGACATTTCTCTAAATGCTGACTTCCCTCTCCAATTTCTGTGTTGGTGGCTTGAACGATAGGAAAGCAGTTTCCTTTGTTGAACTGATTCCTACTTCTTCTTCCAGTCTTATTCATAATGCAGTTATCTTACAGTTATAGATTGTCAAAAAGTCAGACCACAGGGCAGACTCTCTGGAGTCCAATCTGAGATCCATGGTGTGTCATCAATGTGACCTTGGAAAGGTCTTCACTTTCCGCCTATGTTTCTTCAACTGATGTTTGGTGTTTTTACTGCTGTGTGAATACTGTCTCCGATTTTAATATGTTTAATACCTGTTTTAATATGCTGCATAATTTCAGTTCAGTTCAGTTTAGTCACTCAGTTGTGTCTGACTCTTTGCGACTCCATGGATGGCAGCACGCCAGGCCTACCTGTCCAGCACCAACTTCCAGAGCTTGCTCAAACTCATGTCCATCGAGCTGATGATGCCATCCAACCATCTCATCTTCTCTCATTCCCTCCTCCTGCCTTCAATCTTTTCCAGCATCGGGGTCTTTTCAAATGAGTCAGTTCTTTGCATCAGGTGGCCAAAGGATTGGAGTTTCAGCTTCAGCATCAGTCCTTCCAATGAATATTCAGGATTGATTTCCTTTAGGATGGACTAGTTGGATCTCCTTGCAGTCCAAGGGACTCTCAAGAGTCTTCTCCAACACCACAGTTCAAAAGCATCAATTCTTTGGTGAAATCTATATAGATAGGGCTTGGCTGAATGATTCTTCTCTTCTACATGGTGTCAAAGGAGGTCACGTGATGTTATTCAGTTGGCATATGGCCTGGTTGTGAGGATCCCAGATGACTGTTTGCTGACATGTTTGACTCCTTGTTGGGGTGAGGGAGAAGCTGGGCGTGTATGGAACAGTTGACTGAAGAGCAAGCACAGATTTTCTGGCATGGAGGTCAGACATCTTACATGGTGGTTCTGAGCTCCAAGAGTGAGACTTCTGACAGTCAAGGTGGACACAGAATGGCTTTTGTACAACACGTTTCTGGAGCCACTGAGCACCTCCTGGGTTATTTCTCTAATGGTCAGCACAGTCAGAGCCCACCCAGGTCTGAGGGGAAGAAACAGACCCCATCTCACCACGAAAGGAGCGTCTAAGAATTCACAGCCACGTTTGAAAACCACTGCACCTATAAAAAGAGACAAGAGCAATGCTTACCTCATCAGGCTCTGAGTCTTAAAAAGGCTATACTTGTAAAATGCTTAGCATATGAAGAGTAATCTAAAATGTGAGCAGCTTTTGTTTATATGTGAACTCTAATTCACAGGAATATCTCAGAGCTTGCAAGATCCCTGAAGCCTTCAGCCTTTCCCAGAGCAGTGGAAACCTTGAAGATTGGGTGGGAGCCAGGGCACTTAAGGACACCGGATTAATTTAGACACGGCTCCTAGAGAGGGGCTGCTAGATAAAAGCATTTCCATTTTAGAGGGTGAAGAGCTGCTTCCATAAGTGACCAAGGCAGAAGGGCCAGCCTGGATTTATTCACATCCGTATTGGAGGCGACGGCAAGTGTGTGCACCACTTACGTGGCTACCGTGCTGAGCACAAGCAGCAAATACAGTTAGGAGGTGAAATAATAAATCATTAGCAACTGTGAGCCTTTCCTTGCATGGAACTATGAGGGGGGAGGCTCCCCCAATCAATTCAAACTCAATTACTCTGCTCACAGGGTGTTTGAAATGGAAACAAATGAAGAAGGCAACCTTGGAGGCAGGGGGCATCCATCAGTGCGGCTGGATGCGTTTTTGTCCCGGGCCGCTGGTTGGATTTTGTTAAATGAAAACAGGAGGGAAAATACTGAGAGGGACCCCTCACATTTGTAGAGCACGTCTGAGTTAGCAACGTGGCTTACTGTCTGTCATCCCCTTGAGCTTCCTGGAAGGTTCAAATGGCTGAGTCAATTTTACCAAAGAGGTGACTGAAGTTTACACGCATCAGGGGCCTAACCCAGCATTACAGGCTACCTACTGCCAGGCCTAGGACTCGGGCCCTTGGGTCCTTACCTGTGCTTGTTTCCAGGGTTCTGGTGTGGGAAGAACTGAGTTATAGAGCAAGTGAGGCAGTTTTTCTGCTGGAGACTCTGTCTTCTCTTCCATCTTTGTGTGTGCTGTGCTTAGCCTGTTCAGTCGTGTCTGACTCTTTGCAACTCCATGGACGATAGCCCTCCAGGCTCTTCTGTCTGTGAGATTCTCCAGGTAAGAATACTGGAGTGGGTTGCCATGTCCTAATCTAGGGGAATCTTCCTGACCCAGGGATCAAACCCAGGTCTCCTGCATTGCAGGCAGATTCATTATCATCTGAGCCACCAGGGAAGCCCAAGAGTACTAGAATGGATAGCCTATCCCTTTTCCAGGGAGTCTTCCCAACCCAGGAATCGAATGGGAGTCTCCAGCTTTGCAGGCAGATTCTTTACCAACTGAGCTCCCGGGGAAGCCCCTCTCTTCCATCTGAAGTGAAGTGTTAGTCTGCAGTCATGTCTAGCTCTCTTGCGACCCCATGGACTGTGGCCCATCAGGTTCCTCTGTCCACGGGCTTCTCCAGGCAGCAATACTGGCATGGGTTGCCATTCCCTCCTCCTTGGCATCTTCCTGACCAGCGATTGAACCTGTGTCTTCTGTATTGCAGGCAGATTCTTTGCCATCTGAGCTGCCACCTATATGCCCTCTATTCTGCAGAGTCTCTTCAGGCCTGGGTCTGGTGGGGGGCTATTCTCCTGCAGTAGTGGTTCGTGGAGTTCCGGACCTTACGGCATCTGCCAGAGTGACCATATGGCTTGTTAGGACACCATGACACAGTGCCAGAGACTGTGTGGCTTATACAACATGGGTTTACTTTCTCATAATTCTGGAGGCAGACGGCCCAAGACCCAGGTGTCAGCAGGATCGGTTCTGCAGCCTCTCTCCTTGGTTTGTAGGTGCCCATCCTCCTGTGGCTTCATGTGGTCTTCCCTGTGTGTGTGTCTGTGACGTCACTGTCTCTTATGAAGACACCGGACACATTAGATTAGGGCCTGCCCTAATGACCTCATTTTAACTTACTCACCTCTTCTGTCTGCAAATGCAGTCACAGTTGCAATGGTGCTTAAAGACCAGGCCTACTGAGATTATCCAAGGAGAGAATTTGGAAAGAGACTGAAAACCCAGGATGGGGCAATCCAGACCCCGAGCTGACATTCTCACAGGCAAGAGTTGGTTGGAGAAAAAGCCAGTGAAGAGGCTGAGAAAAGGTGACCCAAAATTGGGTATGGCAACAGGAAAAGATGGAGGTCCAGGAAGTAACAGCACAAAAGAGTGTTTTGAGACAGAAGGAGGATTTTCTGAATTGAATAAAAAGTAAAAACAGAGAAACAACGGTTGGGTTTGGCATAATGGAGGACATTATATCCTTGATAAGAAAAGATTTAGTGAGGAAGTAGAGAAAAAAGCCTGAATAAAATTACTTGAAAGGACACGTGAGGTATGCAAGTAGAAATGAGGATTATGATCAACTCTATTAATTTGGAATGAATGGGACTCATACTTCAAATGACTATGAACTTGACTGCTGGCAGCATTATGCTACTGTCTTGCAGCTTTGAATCCAAAGAGGGATAGCACTAGCCCTTAGTTACTCTTCCCAGTTCTGATTCAAAACATCCCTATTGGGACCCTACCTTGGCCTAATTAGTCATGGCCGAGGATGCCAAAAGAATGTGGCAGTTCCCAGGTAGATCTCAGTCTAGGATGGGCCAAAAAAAGATGCAGGCAGTTGAGAGGAAGGGGACAGTTCTCCAAACAGGGAGGAATGGCGCTGGTAAACAAAGCATTTTATAAATCAGCTTGGTAAAGCCACCCGGCAACCACATGAGGCAGACAGCAGTGTTACAACCAGTGTACAAAGGATGAAACTCAGGCTCCCCCAGCTCGTCAGTGTATACATGCTAAGTTGCTTCAGCATATCTGAGCCTTTTGTGACCACATGAAGTGTAGCCCACCAGGCTTCTCTGTCTATGGGGTCTCCCAGGCAAGAATACGGGAATGGGCTGCCATGCTCTCCTCCAGGGAATCTTCGTGAAACAGGGATCAAATCTGTGTCTCTTATCTCTCCTGCATTGGCAGGCAGATTCTTTACCACCAGTGCCACCTGGTAAACCCCGCAGCCCATCAGGACAGAGTGTCAATTCACACTCAGATCCAATGGACTCCCAAGAACTTGTGTTCATTCCAAATAATTACAAGATGGCATGCGATGAAAGTCAACACTTAAATACTGACAGTAGCGGTGGTGACACTTTATGCATCAATGCAGGTGTTTCTGGAAAGTCTCTGGCCACTTTATGGCAAGCCACTCTGCTTTGGCCACACCTGACAGCCATCCGAGACTGGGTCTCTAGATTTTTCACATGTCTTTAATAAAAACACTAAACCATAAGAAGTGATTTGTGGCTTAAAGACACTCTTTTCAACTTCTGCTTGGTCATTCTCCCCTTATGTTAATTTAGCAAAGAACTCATGGTGAGTCTTCTTGACTTGGTCAGGCATAGATTCTTCTCTACGCATCAGTTGGGGGTATGGGAAGAGAAGAATCTGTTGGTAGCTTCTGGCTCATTATTAAGTGTCTCTGGGTTGTGTGTGTCAGAGAAGGCAATGGCACTCCACTCCAGGACTCTTGCCTGGAGAATCCTATGGATGGAGGAGCCTGGTAGGCTGCAGTCCATGGGATTGCTAAGAGTCAGACACTACTGAGCGACTTCACTTTCACTTTTCACTTTCATGCATTGGAGAAGGAAATGGCAACCCACTCCAGTGTTCTTGCCTGGAGAATCCCAGAGACGGGGGAGCCTGAAGGTCTGCCGTCTATGGGGTTGCACAGAGTCGGACACAACTGAAGTGACTTAGCAGCAGCAGGGTTGTGTGTGTGGGTTTCCCAGGTGGCGTTAGTGGTAAAGAACCTGCCTGCCAATACAGGAGATGAAAGAGACATATGTTCGATCCCTGGGTCAGGACGATCCCCTGGAGGAGGAAATGGCAGCCCATTCCAGTATTCTTGCCTGGAAAATTTCATGGATGGAAGAGACTGATGGGCTACAGTCCATTTGTTCCCAAAGAGTCAGACACGACTGAAGTGACTTAGCAGGGCTGTGTGTGAATGGGTGTGAGGGAAGGGTCTGTTTCTTTAGGCAACACTATTATGGTGCAATCATTCACATATGAGAATAAACTCATGACAGAGGCAGTATTATTTTAAAAGGGATCATAATGACGAAAGTGATTTTGTGTTATTTGGAGCCAATTTATTTTTATGTAACATAATGAAATGTGGACTCGATTTTGATAACCTATTCTCTTACATCTGCAGAGTTGCTAAAATGCCAAGCCTTCCTTTGTGTGTGTCCTGCCCTGGGAACTTAAGGTAATGCTGACTTCTATGGGTAGACTGGTAGGGGTGAAACAGTTAAAACAATATTGGATTTGTTTCTTACTTAGTAAAATGTTCAGCCTTCTGGCCTACATTATAGTTGTGCTAACCCCTCTAATTTTCTGTGCAAGGCTCACTCTTTCTTTGGCACCAGCCTATATTTTGATTCTTGAATAATGGGATTGGTCAAACCAAGTGCTGGGCTTTTACAGCTTCTGCTGTGCTGGGGCCTGGTTGTCTGCTGTCAGTGTGGCATGAAGGAGGCCTGAAAAAAAAGTGAAAATGTTAGTTGCCCAGTCACGCTCAACTCTTTGCATCCCCATGAACTATAGCCTGCTAGGCTCCTCTGTCCATGGGATTTCCCAGGCAAGAAAACTGGAGAGGGTTGTCATTTTCTTCTCCAGGGGATCTTCCCCACCCGGGATCTAACCTGCATCTCCTGCATTGGCAGGCAGATTCTTTACCACCTTGTCACCTGGGAAGCCCAAAGAGGAGGGTGTGCTGTGCTTAGTTGCTCAGTCATGTCTGACTCTTTGCGACCTCTTGGACTGTAGCCCACCAGGCCCCTCTGTCTGTGGGATTCTCCAGACAAGAATATTGGATTGGATTACCATGCCCTCCTACAGGGCATCTTCCCAATCCAGGGATTGAAACCAAGTACCTGCATTGCAGGCAGACCCTTTAACGTCTGAATCACCAGGGACCCCTGAAGAGGAAGGTAGTGAGCACCAAATTTAACTACCAAGGAAGACATCTTGAACCAACATTTATTACAAAGATGTTATGGGAAATATTAAATTAAGTTTAAAAACTTGAAGTTGGATCTGCTCTTACTAGGCATATCACTTTTTCTCTCTCTTTACTTTTGGGGAAAGCAGAAACAATTAATATTCCGTGACTGTGGGCTATTTTTCTTACATAAGTCATATTAAGATATGGGTGCCATTGCCTAGGAGATAAATTATACACTTCGAAATAAAGGAAGATAAAGTGTAAAGCTGGCAACATATCTATGAATATACTTTCTATGCCAGAAATTAGATTTGCCTGCTTCAATTAGAAAATATAGAAAAATCTATCTCTTAGTGTTCAAAATGATAAAAGAATTATAAATAGAGGTTTCTGTTGCACATCCTTTCTGTTCCCTATGAGGAAAGAAGACATCAGAAGGGTTTCCTTCTTGTAGGCAGCTGCTTGTTTGAACCCGGGGGTTTGGTTGAGGGTTACAGGTAAATTCTTCAACATTCACTTATTTGTGTATGGGTGCTAAGTCTCTCCGGCTGTGTCCAACTCTTTGAAAGCCTCCGGACAGCAGCCCACCAGTCTCCTCTGTCCATGGGATTATCCAGGCAAGAACACTGAAGTGGGTTTCCTTGCTTTTCTCCAAAGGATCTTCTTGACCCAGGGACAGANGTCTCTCCGGCTGTGTCCAACTCTTTGAAAGCCTCCGGACAGCAGCCCACCAGTCTCCTCTGTCCATGGGATTATCCAGGCAAGAACACTGAAGTGGGTTTCCTTGCTTTTCTCCAAAGGATCTTCTTGACCCAGGGACAGAACCTGCATCTTCTATGTCTCCTGCATTGGCAGGTGGGTTCTTTACCACTAGTGCCAGCTGGGAAGCCCTGACTCATTTGTACACGTAGGTTAAGCCAGGCCAGGACCTAGTGCAGCTCCTAAGTTTAAAATAATTTCCCCTTTGCCAGAGTGATGAGCTGGATGCAGGCAGTGTCTAAGCATCGCTTAGCAGTATGTGGCACGAAGCCAAGGAAGAGTAGCCACCCTTTGACGGCTTCCGACGCCTTAACATACCACGGCTCTCCATCAGTGCGTTTAAAATAAGCTTTAAAAATGAATCTTATCCAGAGAAGGAGGTCTTCTCTATCCTATGGAAGGTTCTGTAGGTATCTGCTCCCATGTCAAGGGGGTGGNTGTGCCTCCCACCTCAGTTCCCTCAGTGGCGGCATTGCAGGCATCATCTGTGACAATATCGCAACCAGAAAAATGGTATTGGCACAAAAAAATAAAATAAAATACCTGCTTTTAGGGATTCTGCATAACGTTTTGATGCTCATATTGTAGCATTCACTTTGTCTTTCACTAAAATTTCCATCTGAGGGAGTTATACACAGAAATACAGGATCTACTCGTCTGTACAAAAACTTAACACTGCTAATGAGGGGATCTTGGGTAAAAACTGGATTGGAGAACATTGGTGAAGCTGGAGGTTTCAGTGAAATTCCATTTCCCCTTCTCTGTCTTCGAAGGTCAGGCACTTTCATTCCAGAGAGAGCACAACACTCACAGAAGTCAGGGGCAAGACTAGGTCTGCCCTGGATGAAGTAGGCACTGTCTCAAGTTGCTGAGCCCTGAAGCATCCAGAGTGGGCACACAGGAGCACCCTTTAGCTCACCATTCATTATCAGAGCAGAAGATGTAAGAGGGAGACTGATGGTGACCTTCAAAGACAATAACCTGGTTTCCTGGAAAAGTGTGCAGCCTAATACATCCTCTGACTTTCAGCTTCTCTCAACTTCTCCTCCTCTGGGACAGACAGTTCCAGCCCAGGGAAGGTGTGTGTTGAGACAGGCAGAGGAAGCATAAAGGGGGAGAGAGGGTTTTCATCACATACCNCAGCTTCTCTCAACTTCTCCTCCTCTGGGACAGACAGTTCCAGCCCAGGGAAGGTGTGTGTTGAGACAGGCAGAGGAAGCATAAAGGGGGAGAGAGGGTTTTCATCACATACCTCATAGGATATCTAAGAGGATTTTATGAGCAAGTACCAGCAAGATACTCAGCCCAGCATTGGGAGCATAGTGATTGTTCAAAAAGAATGATGTTTTCTCCTAACGTATATCCTATTCAAAAAGCTGATCCCCAAATAGTCAGGGAATTCCAGTGTTGGAAGGTGACTTAGAAAGTGGCCAGTCCCACCGAGTGCAGACATCCCTTCTCTGAAATACTCGCCGGGTTGTCTGACATTCTCTTCTAGACTGAGGCATGCTCCTGAGAGGGGACTCTGGATGGAAGCTAGAGTGGGCTGGCTCCGTTAGCACCCATGCCTGGCCTCCGAAGAAATCTTTCTGTGTTGAGGAGGCTGAAAAGATAAGATCTATACTTCCGAGACACCCTTGCAGCTAGAGTTCATGTAGATCCTAGACTCTGCAAAGCAGATATGCTTTCTGAAACCCAGAGACCGATGTGAGCCACCTGAGCTATTGCTCTGAAACAGTGATGGTGGTATTTCTAGCATCCAGTTACGGAGTCACAGGTGCCCAGCACAGACAGTGAGGGCAGCCGTGTTTCTGCTAGACGAGACCTGTGATGTGCTGAGCCTCTGTATTTACGGCTGTTCCCGGGAAATCTGATTGCCCAGAGATTCTGTGAGTGCTGAAATATAATAAATACTTCTTCTCCTGCTTAAGATAGCTAGATTGATTTTATTTTTTAAACAACGACCCTGATTAATATACCCTTCACAGGCTCTATATTATCTAAACAATGAAATGTGATATATTTCCTTGATAGCCAAGTGTCTACATGATTTACCCCCTGGGACATCTCCTGTCTCATCTCTCACCCTTGCCCAACCCCTGACCTTTCATTTCCCATTCTGCCTCAGAGTTTCATGAATATCGCCTTTCCACTTCGAGGAAAGTTTGGTTTAGATAAATCTGGCTTTTATTGAGCTGACTCTGGGCCCTCAGACTTTATGTCTGTTAATTCTCTGTGTATATGTGTACAAGAAATCACCATTGGATGCTTGTTATTTTCCAGTCACTTATCTAGGCTTAGGCTTCCAAAACAGTATGTAATTTTAAATTAGGTGGACTAAGAATAGGAATGAGAAAATAGAGATATATATTAGAAACATGTATTTTATATATGTTTGAAACATATCACTGTAAATGACTCATGGGGGAAAATGTTCCCTTGGGAGAAAATGCTGGATTTAGAATCAGAATTTTGACCAAGAGACAGTCCTTTTGAAAGAAAGAAAGAAAACAACCTCTGGAGAAAGATTTCTAAGCAGAGAGAACAACAAAGGCGAAGACTACAAGGGCTTCCCTTGTGGCTCAGATGGTAAAGAATCTGCCTGTGATGCAGGGGGCCCAGGTTCGATCCCTGGATCAAGAAGATCCCCTGGAGAAGGGAATTACAACCCTGCTCCAGTATTCCAGCCTGGAGAATTCCATGGATTGAGGAGCCTGGTGGGCTACGGTCCATGGGGTCACAAAGAGTTGGATATGACTGAGTGACTAAGTGCGAGCACTAAGGCAGAACAAAAGTTGTTGTCTGTGAAGAATCAAGGGAGGGCCCTTGTGTCTAGAAGACGGAGCAGCCAGATGATGAGAAATGGTAAGAGAGAGGGAGGGACGCGGGGTAGGGAGGTAGAGGAGCAAGCAATGAGAGTTTAAATTCTGACCTCTTGAATTAGATTCAACAATATAAGTCGTCTCTTGTGACAGTCCTGCAAAATTTTGAAGATCCCAGTGAACGTGGACTTGAGACCACTGTCACAGAGCAGTGCGGTGGAAGGTAGTTAAGAGGCTGGTTTCATGGGCACAGTGCACTCCAGGGAGATGTCCAGAACAAGGCAAAGTCAAAATGGAATAAATGTAACTGCTCGTCCTTTGGATCTCTTTAAACAAATTTCCAGATAGGTGGTTTTTCCCTGCACCCCCCCTCCCCAGTTCTTATCCAATCACCTGGCACAGAATGTTTACTCAGAGGGTGGTGATTATAGGATTGGTGGACGAAAAAGTACTTTCAGGCTGGCTGTGAACTCTCAACATAGCCCCTCATTCTTCTGTCTCCTTTTACAGATGAAGAAACTAAAGCCCAGATGGGCTGATGGAACTTTGGAAAGATCACACAAATATTTAGTGATGAAGCTGTAAGTAAAACCTGAGGCGTGTGACTCCCAGTCCAGTGATTTTGTGCTAAAAATTGCATGAAAATTACCTGACTCTAGTTTTCAATGGAATAAAAAATAAATTATACAGCTGGGAGCTGTCTAGCACGGTGACTGTAACACATATAAACTCTGCAAATGTTTGTGGAATTGAATTAGAAATCGGAAAGATTCAGAAAGCTTCTCTGCTTTATCTAACCTCTCATTTTGCTCTGAGATGGAAAGTGGGTGCCAGAGCTGGGAATGACCTTTGCCAAGGTCACATGGCTCATGAGCCACAGAGCTACCGAAAGAATCCCTGAGCCCTTTGCCTCTTGATCCAACACTCCCTTCCTCGCACGTGCCACTGGAGTGTGACTGAGGTTCTGGAGGCTGAGTCCGAGGGTAAAGAGGCATGACATTGTTTAAAGCCATTTCATTGTCAGCTCAATCTGAGGCAGCTGAGTAGGAAAAGACAGTAATTCAAGTTGTCAGGGCCCTTAGAAACCTGCTCTGGGGTGTTGTATTCATAATGGAAAGAATTGTAATGCTTGAACGTGGTTATTCTTGGGCCCATTCTAAAACCAAGAGTGTGTATTCTCAGCAGGCTTCATGCAGACAATTACAGTTAAACACAAACCTCCAGATAAGCTAAATTTGGGGGACTTGGTAAATAATTCCATGTTCACAGATAGCATCCTCTCACTGAGTGCTGCTGGCATAAGGCAGAGGGGACGGACAAAGCAACTGTGGACTCCATTTGCCAGCATCTCTTTGGGTCAGTCCTTGTCTTCTGTGTCACTTTTAACTTCGGGAGGCACATAAAACACTCCCCCAATTCTCTAACAGTGTAGAACCAGTCTGAGCCACTCAGCCTATGTTTTCTTGCTCTGCAAACTGATTTAGTCCCAAATGACCTTCTGAAGGCAGACACTTAATCAATAGGAGGTTCTAATGAGCCTCATTTGCCACCGCAGCTATGTGGGAGGGGAGAAAGCAAATCACAAATAGGAGAAGCCTTATCTCCTCTCCAGCTGCCTGCACGAAGTGAACTCATGCCCTTTTCTGCATCTTCACCTATTTCTTTCATTGCTATAAGTATTTTTCCTTTCTAGAGAGAGTGAAGAGAGAAAAAAAATGTGCTATGCCAACACTGAATTCACTCCAACTTTTTAGCAGAAAAAGCCTTCAAGGCTTCTTGGGGCTGGTGCATGGGGATGACCCAAGAGATGGTACGGGGAGGGACGTGGGAGGGGGGTTTGGGATTGGGAACACATGTACACCCATGGCAGATTCATGTTGAGGTATGGCAAAACCAATACAGTATTGTAAAGTAAAAAAAAAAAAATAATAATATTTAAAAACCCCACTTGCCAATGCAGGAGATGTAAGAAGGTGGGTTCGATCCCTGGGTTGGGAAGATCCCCTGGAGGAGGGCATTGGAACCCACTCTAGTGTTCTNAAAAAAAAAAAATAATAATAATATTTAAAAACCCCACTTGCCAATGCAGGAGATGTAAGAAGGTGGGTTCGATCCCTGGGTTGGGAAGATCCCCTGGAGGAGGGCATTGGAACCCACTCTAGTGTTCTTGCTTGGAGAATCCCCATGGACAAAGGAGCATGGCGGGCTATAGTTCGTGGGATCATAGGGAATCAGACACAACTGAAGCGATTCAGGATGCACATACAAACCTAAAGCCTTACAAATGACCTATCCTCAAAGACTCACTGTTTCTCCAGCTGATCTTTTCACTTTCAAATGAGGAACTGAGTTCTATAAAGAAGAAGTAACTTGGACACAGTCATCCTATAAGCTCAGTGCAGGGCAGTATGTAGATCTCAGTGTTTCTGTATCTACAGAGCTCTTTGCCTCACACTTGAAAGTGAAAGTGAAGTAGCTCAGTCGTGTCCGACTCTTTGCGATCCCCATGGACTATAGCCTACCAGGCTCTTCCGTTCATGGGATTCTCCAGGCAAGGATACTGGAGTGGGTTGCTATTTCCTTCTCCAGGGATCTTCCCGACCCAGGGATCGAACCCAGTCTCCCGCATTGCAGGGAGACGCTTTACCGTCTGAGCGGTCTCACACTTCAGTTCAGTTCAGTTCAGTTCAGTTCAGTTCAGTCACTCAGTTGTGTCCGACTCTTTGAGACCCCATGGATCACAGCATGCCAGGCCTCCCTGTCCATCACCAACTTCCAGAGTTCACTCAAACTCATGTCCATCGAGTTGGTGATGCCATCCAGCCATCTCATCCTCTGTCATCCCTTTCTTCTCCTGCCCCTAATCCCTCACTTAGCTGATGTCAAATTTCTTAGGTTATTCCAGTGACATTAAGAAACATGTAGGCTGATACACATCAAACTTCTCTTGTAGTAATGCTTTCAGAGCAATTTCATAAGACACATGTGAAACCCTTCCCATTTCATCCATGGTACTTTTTTCATCCCAGAGGCACTGGTGACCACCTGAGTTATTCAGTGATTCTGAGAGACTTGTTTTTTTGTTCCTCTAATATCAAACACATCTTCAAGAAAAGAGATCTGAGGCCGAGGAAGAATGTTTAAGTCCATTTTCATAGACTCAAAGGAACCTCTGAGAGGTGCTAAGGAAGCGACTTCCTTTGGAATCATCTCCAATTCTGCTGGGAACAGCTTTCTCTTTAGGATTAGCAAGTCCTGGGTATGAAGCTCAGGGCTATGAGTTTCTTACTGTGGTTGTTGGGAAAAGTATGACCCTGCCTCTCAATTCTCTGGGCTGAAACGCAGAGGTTATGATAGTCTCTCAAAGAGTTGATATGACTGTTGCTACGTTATCTGCCTGTCTTCCTCATTTGTTAATCATTAACGGCAGTGAGTGTACAAATTCATTATGTTAGGGTTCTTTCATGCAACATAGGAGTGGTT